>CM061749.1:16788722-17216442 GCA_030979885.1 Lolium multiflorum
CACACAAGTTCGTCGTTTGCATCAGAATTTTGCAGCAACGGACAACACCATATTCATCCATCTAGTTCGTCGTTCTTGCATCATAATTTTGCAACGACGAACGCCACACTTTTACCCACCAAATCTCGAGACGATTGCTGCGACGGAGCGGCGCTAATGGCAACTACTATGGGGCCAGGAGGAAAGCGCGTCTTTGATGGTAAGCAATGAATTTTGGCGTCTTGATATTTCTTCCTCAAGTGTTTATTCTATGCATCCTCCATTGATTGAAGAGGCAAGATCAAGATCAAAGAAATTATAGGAAATTATAGATTCTGCCATCGAAGCGAGGCTATAAATCATGGCCTCCCGATGTGATGGAATCGCCGATCGAATACATGTGCGCGGGACGACTATCCCCACGATGTTGGTTTATCCCTACGATTGTGGATTACCTCAACAAGGGTGGTCGACTGCAGCTCTGTATAATTTATGACGGAAGTATACGGCCAAACGCCAAATATGAAGGAGTCGAAATATCAAATTGATCTTGCTCCTTACGGGGAGGCATGCTCAATCATTCATCTACATCTCGCCCCTTATGAGGAGGCGTCCTTACCATATATCCGTCATCGATCTTGCTCCTACATGGACGCGAGATTAACATATTTGAGAAGCATCATCCAACATACATATGTGATACTATTTGACATCGAAACCTTGGCCAAGTGTTGACGAGACAATGGCTACATATCATTATCATCATGTCTAAGCTGACGAGGCTAGGCAAAACCATGGCCAAGTGCCGACGAGGCTAGGTCACCATTATTATCGACATGTCCCAAACCTACGGGATAGGACACATTGTTGCTTGGCACCGACGAGGCGATAGCAATACATACACATGTCCGCGTCCGATGAAGTCAGGGCGTTACATGACTGGGCACCGACGAGGCGAAAGTCATCCCCTTCATCGACATATCCTGTTGGTCATACCAACATGGCGATAATACATGTGACTGGGTTTCGGCGAAACAAAGCCACCTGCACACATGTTTTCTATAAATATCATAATGCATATGGATGAGCAATCCAATCATGACGACGACCATCAGCGCAGCTTAATCGGAGGTATTCTGTGGGGCTTGACCCTGCGGATGTAATTAACCGGATGCTTGCAAAGGCACCGGGAATCAATGAACTACGCAATCTCCTAAGTCAGATACTCCATGAGCGCGACGCAGAAGGCAAAAAAAGATATAATCCTATTGGAACATGCAATATGTATTTGTACAATGCAATGATATGAATAAAATGCAGTGTTCCTTATATGGTGTTTTGTCTTTCTTTGTCTATTTTATTTTATTTCTTGTTTTCATTAAGCAAGATGGCACGCCCGCATATTTGTACTCTCATGTACGCATCTAGCAAAACCCCTACATATGGAAACAAAATTTTGTCCCACCAGGCGTGCCAATTTTGTTTCGACAAAAAGTAGCGAAACTTTCCCCTAGGTATGTAGGGGTTTTGCTAGATGCGTACATGAAAGTACAAATATGCGGGCGTGCCATCTTGCTTTATGAAAACAAGAAATAAAAATAAAATAGATAAATAAAGATAAAACACCATATGAGGAACACTGCATTTTATTCATATCATTGCATTGTACAAATACATATTGCATGTTCCAATAGGATTATATCCTTTTTGCCTTCTGCGTCGCGCTCATGGAGTATCTGACATAGGAGATTGCGTAGTTCATTGATTCCCGGTGCCTTTGCAAGCATCCGGTTAATTATATCCGCAGGGTCAAGCCCCACAGAATACCTCCGATTAAGCTGCGCTGATGGTCGTCGTCATGATTGGATTGCTCATCCATATGCATTATGATATTCATGGAAAATATGTGTGCGGGTGGCTTTGTTTCGCCATGACCCAGTCACTTATACTATCGCCATGTTGGTATGACCAACAAGATATGTCGATGAAGGGGATGACTTTCGCCTCGTCGGTGCCCAGTCATGTAACGCCCTGACCTCATCGGACACGAACATGTGTATGTGTTGCTATCGCCTCGTCGGTGCCAAGCAACAATGTGTCCGATCCCGTAGGTTTGGGACATGTCGATAATAATGGTGACCTAGCCTCGTCGGCACTTGGCCATGATTTTGTCTAGCCTCGTCAGCTTAGACATGATGATAATGATATGTAGCCATTGTCTCGTCGACACTTGGCCAAGGTGTCGATGTAAAATAATATCACAAATGTATGTTGGATGATGCTCCAAAAATATATCAATCTCGCTTCCTTGTAGGAGCGAAATCAATGCCATGTATATATGATCTCGCCTCCTTGTGACAAGCGATGTAGATGTAAATATGATCAATCATGCTTCCTCGTAAGGAGCAAGATCGATTTTGATAATTGGACTTCTTCGCACATGGACTTAGCCGCGTACGCTCATCATAATTTGCACGGAGCTGCAGTTCATCACCCACATAGGATAGATCACGCGCTCATATATTTTTGTAAGATGGTTCCATCACATCGGGAAGCTTTTATCATTAGCCTCACATCGATGGTAGAAATTGTAATCATGGTAGAGCCGCAGTCGACTATCCTCGTAGGGGTGTACCTCCATTGTAGGGGTAAACCACCATCGCAGGTATAGCCGTCCCGCGCTCATGTACTCAACAGCCAATTCCATCACATCGGGAGGCCATGATTTATAACCTCGCTTCGATGGCGGAATATATAATTGCGTTGATCTTGATCTTGCCTCTTCAATCAATGACGGATGCATATAGGTCGTAGAATAAACACTTTGAGGAAGAAATATCAAGACGCCAAAATTCATTGCTTACCATCAAAGACGCGCATTCCTCCTGGCCCCATAGTCGTAGCCATAGACGGCGCAGCGTCGCAGTAATCGTCTCGAATTTTGGTGGGTGAAAGTGTGGCGTTCGTCGTTGCAAAATTCTGATGCAAGATCGACGAACTAGATGGATGAATATGGTGTTGTTCGCCGCTGCAAAATTCTGATGCGAACGGCGAACTTGCGCGGCGCGAGGGTGTGGCGAGATCGTGCCTTTTTTCCTCTCACGTCCGCCTGCGTGTGCTGTGTCCCTTTCTCGCGTATATGCTCCTCTCCTCGGCCGGGAGGTGCCTTTCCTTTATATAGGCGCTGGCGAGCCTTGTATTCTGCTTCATTGTTCGAACATTCCTCCTTTAGGAGGGAGAAAGAGTGGTAGATAGTTCCTCCTTGCGGAGTCCTGAATACAATTCCTGCCCCAGCTCTCATTGTTGATGCACCATCTGGGTCTGTCTCTATGCGAGAGGCCCCATCAAAATATAGCTCCCATGGGAGCTCGACCTCGACGGAAAATACTTCCTCATCGGGCAGCTCTACCACGAGTGGGGAGTCATCTGGCACAGGGTGTGCTGCGAGAAAGTCAGCCAATGCTTGCCCCTTAATTGCTTTTTTGTGGAACATAAGTAATATCAAATTCCATCAAGGACATTGCCCATTTTCCGAGATGACCCATTAGTGCAGGTTTATTTAATACATATTTTACAGGGTCGGCTCTTGCAATGAGTTCGATTTGATGTTCCAACAAATAGTGGCGCATCTTCTTAAATGCAAATACGAGGGCTAAGCACAACTTCTCTATAGGTGAGTAGTTTTGCTCGGCGCCAACCATTGTTCGGCTTAAGTAATAGCATGCCGCCTCCTTTCCTTCATCGTTATGTTGCGCAAGGAGGGCACCCACAGAGGAGGATTGCACAACAATGTAGAGAATAAGCGGATGCCCTTTAATAGGCGCGGCTAGAACTGGGGGATTTAGGAGATATTTTTTAATGCTATCAAAAGCGTTTTGGCATTGCTCGTCCCATTCGAACGGCACACCTTTCCTCATCAACCTTGTAAAAGGTTGTGTACGCCCCGAGAGGTTAGAAATGAAGCGTCGTATATATGCCAAGTGTCCTTGCAAGGATTTTAACTCTTTTAGGTTCGTGGGAGGCGGCATATCTTGAATAGCCTTTATGTTCTTTGGAGAGATCTCAATGCCACGATGATGGACAATGAAACCAAGGAATAAACCAAACCGTACGCCAAAGGCACATTTGAGATGATTCATCTTTAATTGATGCTTTCGTAAACGATTGAACACAACACACAAATCTGCTTGATGATTCGCACGGTCCTTAGTTTTCACTACCATGTCATCAACAGAACACTCAACTGAATTATGAATGAGGTCATCAAGGACAGCGGTCATAGCTCTTTGATATGTTGCACCGGCGTTCTTCAACCCAAACGGCATTACAGTATAGTAAAAGTTCCCTTTCGGCGTCCGAAATGCAGTGTCTATTGCATCATTTTCATCCATCTTGATTTGGTTATAACCTGATGACCCGTCCATGAAGGATAAAGCACCATAACCTCTTTAATGAAGCCGGTGGCAATGAGTTTATCCACCTCGGCTATAATGCTATCTTGCAGTTCTGGGCGAAAGCGGCGTGGTTGCTGCTTCACTGGCCTGAACTTGGGATCAATTGATAGCTTATGTGTCGCAACCCGTGGATCGAGTCCAGGCATTTCCTTATATGACCATGCAAAGCAATCTCGGAACTCCATTAGGAATTCTCGATAACTTTCTTTTTCCAAGGGAGTGAGGGCACTACTAACAAAGGTAGGGCGTGGCTCCTCCTCTGTGCCTAGGTTGACTTCGACAAGCTCATCAGTAGTGAGTTGTCCGCCATCTTCAAGTTGTTGAGGTGCGGGGGCAGCCTCATATACTTCACCTTGGAGGGTGGTCATGGATCTATGAACCATCCTCGCAGTTGGAGGTTGACTCCTGTCTCACACTTGGATCATGTACAAATGCCATGTGGCATGTGACCCTTTGTGGATTATCATTTTCTTCATCCTCACTTTCAGAAGACTCTGAGCGGATGTAACCCAGACCATATCTTGGCTGGACCTTCTTTTTATTTTTCTTGATGATCTTCTCTGCTTGACCCCACCACACTTCGCATATGGCGGGTGGTGATGGCAACTTGCAATTTCTTTGGAGTTCAATCCCCGACTTTCTTAAGAGGGAAACCAATCTTGGTTCCACCTTCATAGTAGTCACAACTACATCATTATCAACTATATAGATGGGAATTTTAATTAAAATGTCACATGGTTGTACCTGCGGGACCTTATAGAAGAGAGTAGGCGGAAACCCATAATGTTTTTCTGGGATCACCAAGACTTGCAACGGCATTGCTGTGGAGATGTACATTGATGGGGGCTGCTTAGGTGCAGCACCCTCTATCTCAGCCACCCTTCTTCGTACCGTTCCTTGTGGATGTTCTACGCTTCTAGTCATTGGACCAGCGTGCGTCTCCAGTACGATAGGGGCTGGCACCTGTGGTGAGGCTTTTAGAAGCTCCTCAGTACGAGTGGAGCTGGATAAGAAGTAGCTTCAACACTCAACAATATCAATGGTGATTTCATAGTAGGAGCACATCCCTCCTTTGGGGGGGGGGGGGGGCTGTGTAACTATGCTTGTGGATGGTAGGAGCAAATCTTCTTCCATGCCCCTGGCCCTTGTCCTCTTGACTTTGGCTCCGCCTAGAAGAGTCTCGACTTGATTGAGGCTCAATTTCAGGTGACATAGTAGAGCCCGGAGTGATGAGAATATCAGCCGGTAGTGCTACACGCCTGGCCGGATTTGTGGCTCTCCACTTGAGAAGTAGTATTTTGCATTAGCATGATATACCATTATGCCTCTCGAGTGGTGTATGGGTAAGTGTTGCTGGGAAAAATAGAAGAATCAACATCCTTGGATATGGCCCCACTTTTGTAGCTTCGGGGGACGGCCCCCATGCACGAAGAATGAAGTCCTCCAAGGTGGTAGGTGGTGTCTTGGGTACCCAAGAACTCCAATGTAATGGAGGGTGTTGCTGCCTCAACAGCCATACGTGTTGGAAGGGATGGAGACCTCTCTACGGGGGCCAATGCACTTCGATCATGTTGAGGAACATGACAAGGAGCATAACGACTAGCCCAACCCTATGAGGATTAATAAAGTGCTCCAGCATAACCACTAGGAGCATGGTATTTTGACCTGCCCCCAACTCGCATTATCGGAGGGTCAGCAGTACGTGTGTACTGTCTAGACTCCTGAACAATCGTGAGCCGTAGTTGACAGTGATCAGAGATCATGTTCATCGATTTTATTGCCCCATTATCGTTAGCTTGATTAGCAACGGGTGAATATTGCTGTTTCTAGTGCCAGTGCAGTGCAGTTCAGACAAGTAGCCTTGGCATCAGATGGTGTTAATTTCATATACCTCAGTGTTGGCAATAACGGAGACTCGAAGATGCCCTCGGCCATCAGGCTTAATCATGAAATTTTGCAACTTGTTCAGCTACATCGAAATTCCTAAAAACTCCAAATGAGCAGGTACTATTGGTGGAGTATATGATGTATATTAGAGAAAAGGAAAATTGGAACGTGTATAGTCCATGCATTGCTCTTAGGCCTGATAATAGCAGGTATGCATGCCAGCCTGTATATCATGCTTCACTGTGGTCTCTGCAAAGACTCATCAAGAGAACGTCACGACTGCTTTCATTTGGCCCAACTTGTGTAGAAGTGAGACTTGAAATGCCTATGTTGGTCAACAAAATAGAAGTGAAAAGTCAATATACAGCATCATCCCTGTCACAGTCCCAGCCTGAACCATTCATACATGGCATTGAGTACGTGGGCAATCATCCATGTATTGGTACATGTTTCTGTAACCAGCTGGAGCGCATTAAACTTGTGTATTTTAGAGCTTTGCACTTTCCAGAATTGATCTTCTCACTAAAGAAGTATAAAAAGCCGACCGATACAATGGAAACTGGCATCAGGTGGATGTGCCTGGCCTTTGTCAATATGATAGTCTCGATAGAGCAGCATTTTGGGCAGCCATCCGAGTTGGGTAAGGCTTCGTGACGATAGTGTCAGACCATGTTTGTAGCCTGGCGGGGGAAAACTCAGCATGCTGGATCCACCGCCAATATTATATAAAAACATCACGGGCTTTATGATAAAGCCTTATATTACAACTGAAGCCATCCAACAAGATTTTGATGGATTTCTTTAGCGGGTGTTAACCCATATGCTTTGAGCAGGACGTTGCATTTTTAACGTCTCCATGCAACATCTTTCAGCGAGCAATATAGAACAAACATTTTTTACGACTTTCAGAGCGCAGCGAAGATGGGAGGAGAACCACGTCCCACCGGGTGTGCCAATTTTGTTTCGACAAAAAGTAGCGAAACTTTCCCCTAGGTATGTAGGGGTTTTGCTAGATGCGCTGATGGTCGTCGTCATGATTGGATTGCTCATCCATATGCATTATGATATTCATGGAAAATATGTGTGCGGGTGGCTTTGTTTCGCCATGACCCAGTCACTTATACTATCGCCATGTTGGTATGACCAACAAGATATGTCGATGAAGGGGATGACTTTCGCCTCGTCGGTGCCCAGTCATGTAACGCCCTGACCTCATCGGACACGAACATGTGTATGTGTTGCTATCGCCTCGTCGGTGCCAAGCAACAATGTGTCCGATCCCGTAGGTTTGGGACATGTCGATAATAATGGTGACCTAGCCTCGTCGGCACTTGGCCATGATTTTGTCTAGCCTCGTCAGCTTAGACATGATGATAATGATATGTAGCCATTGTCTCGTCGACACTTGGCCAAGGTGTCGATGTAAAATAATATCACAAATGTATGTTGGATGATGCTCCAAAAATATATCAATCTCGCTTCCTTGTAGGAGCGAAATCAATGCCATGTATATATGATCTCGCCTCCTTGTGACAAGCGATGTAGATGTAAATATGATCAATCATGCTTCCTCGTAAGGAGCAAGATCGATTTTGATAATTGGACTTCTTCGCACATGGACTTAGCCGCGTACGCTCATCATAATTTGCACGGAGCTGCAGTTCATCACCCACATAGGATAGATCACGCGCTCATATATTTTTGTAAGATGGTTCCATCACATCGGGAAGCTTTTATCATTAGCCTCACATCGATGGTAGAAATTGTAATCATGGTAGAGCCGCAGTCGACTATCCTCGTACGGGTGTACCTCCATTGTAGGGGTAAACCACCATCGCAGGTATAGCCGTCCCGCGCTCATGTACTCGACAGCCAATTCCATCACATCGGGAGGCCATGATTTATAACCTCGCTTCGATGGCGGAATATATAATTGCGTTGATCTTGATCTTGCCTCTTCAATCAATGACGGATGCATATAGGTCGTAGAATAAACACTTTGAGGAAGAAATATCAAGACGCCAAAATTCATTGCTTACCATCAAAGACGCGCTTTCCTCCTGGCCCCATAGTCGTAGCCATAGACGGCGCAGCGTCGCAGTAATCGTCTCGAATTTTGGTGGGTGAAAGTGTGGCGTTCGTCGTTGCAAAATTCTGATGCAAGATCGACGAACTAGATGGATGAATATGGTGTTGTTCGCCGCTGCAAAATTCTGATGCGAACGGCGAACTTGCGCGGCGCGAGGGTGTGGCGAGATCGTGCCTTTTTTCCTCTCGCGTCCGCCTGCGTGTGCTGTGTCCCTTTCTCGCGTATATGCTCCTCTCCTCGGCCGGGAGGTGCCTTTCCTTTATATAGGCGCTGGCGAGCCTTGTATTCGGTTTGTTGAAAACGCGTCATGCGTTTAAATCTGCTGGGATCCTTATCTGGCTCAGACTTGGGACACACGTACACGCGATTCTTTTCAAACCCAGGAAACCAGCGTGAGGCAGGCAGCTCAATGTCATGTGGGTCCAAGACATTTATTTATTTTGTCGTACGATCCCATGCATATTTGGTACTCCTTTGACCGAGCTAGTAATATTGGCTTAGCGTGAAGAACAAGCCGATTGCCATTTTCTCATATCTGAATTCTCACGTGTACTCCATGTGTATTCTGTCAACACCACATAATGTATTTGCATGGATATGCTCGATAGCTAGAATTTTCTGCTTCTCCTTCTCACGTGTAACAATCGCTTGCCAACATATTTAGCAAACATAAATATTCACGAGGCCCATCCTGCATGTGTCATAGCAATTTTGCATGTATCATTGTAACGACATGTACTGTATTATCAGGTCCATATTTTGTATTACGAATTTTTGGTACAAAAATACGTCAAACAGGACCTCGCAAGCCGAGGTGTGGCGCCGCCATCAACACCACGTCCCCGCATGCCCGTGAGATGGTGACCATGACCTTGTCGGCGTCTATGCCCACGGTCATGCGCTTGGCATCAGGGCGTCAAGACGAAACGCCGGCCACACCACTTAGGATGAGGCGAGACCACGCCTTCGACATCACTACCCCCGAGCCTGCGAAACGGCGATCTTGTCTACGCCGACGGCCATAGACTTGGCGTCAGGTCGAGACGAGGCGCCGACCGTACTGGCTACACCGACTTGGGTGCATGCGTCGGTTTCACACCGATGCCGATCTTCATCGACAACTTACTCCCGCGAGGCAGCTGAGCGGACCCATGCTACTTCAACTCCAACTACATCAACACCGTCAAGACCGACGAGGCGCGACGTCAAGGGCGGGCGTGGTCGAAGCAAAGGCCACGCTACTTGCGGCACGTGTACCGACGAGGACACGGGCTCTGCCGCCGCCCATACGCACCACCATCACATCATGCATGGAGAACGCGAAGCCCGGCGCCTGAAGACGCATGGACACCTCCTGTGCTCTAATCGTGCACGCGGCGTCCCATGCATACATGTTACATAAGCTAGCCGAGTGATACTTTGATCATCCTGATGCATTACTGGTCACTTCAAGACCCATGTACGTACGTATGAGTACGGTGGGGAGACCAAAACTGGGCCATGCACATGTCCTCACGGATGCTGGGTTTACGGACAATTTGTTACGGGACTAATCTTACGGACAAGCGTGGCGCACGTATGTTTCTCCTGGGATGAATTCTAGGACCCACCACTACTTCTCTGCCCAATTGCATGATGCCACATCTGCATCCGTAAGTTCATTCCGTAAATCCCTTCCGTATGTGTAGCATTACTCCACCATCAACATGAGAGCCAATCCAGATGGAGTCGCGGAGAGCTATCGTCGGTTCGCCAAAAATTACAGCGACCTGGTAGCTCGATGTTGACGACGCGAGTTGGCACACATGTGCGTACCTCCCCTTTTTCCCCTGACGAGCGATTCTGTCTTTATATAGGCGGCGCTGCCTGGATGCTGCTTCATCACGTCAGTTGAAAACCGCGTGCGTTTAATTTGGAACGAACTCAAAACGCGTGCGGTGCAATCGCTGGTGGTTCAAACCAGGTTTATCTCCACCAGCCCATGACGTCACTTGTATGAAGACCGGACGTATACGTACATGAAGGAACCGGCACCCATACAAGCAGCTCGATGCCAGATGGGGTCGTCCGTGTCCCTTGTAATTGGACCTACGACAACATGCCACCATATCTTTATTGGTTTGCTTCATGGGAGGCATGCAACTGCTAATTAGATTTTTATGTTGCTTTGCTTCTCACGTATGGCCATTGGTTGGCCCAGATAATTAGCAAACACTACTAAATGAAATTTCATAGCTACTTTGCCTCTCACGTGTCAAATACCAAAGCAAAGACATTGTTGACTTAAATATTCACGAGGCCTACCGATCATGTGGCCCTGCATGTATCATAGCAATTTTTCATGCATCATGGAAATTGATACGTAAATGTATTATTGGATCCATATTTTGTATTATGAATTTTTGGTACAAAAATCCATCTAACAAGACGCACGCTGGTCCAATGACTAGAAGCGTAGAACATCCACAAGGAACGGTACGAAGAAGGGTGGCTGAGATAGAGGGTGCTGCACCTAAGCAGCCCCCATCAATGTACATCTCCACAGCAATGCCGTTGCAAGTCTTGGTGATCCCAGAAAAATATTAAGTGTTGCTGGGAAAAATAGAAGAATCAACATCCTTGGATATGGCCCCACTTTTGTAGCTTCGGGGGACGGCCCCCATGCACGAAGAATGAAGTCCTCCAAGGTGGTAGGTGGTGTCTTGGGTACCCAAGAACTCCAATGTAATGGAGGGTGTTGCTGCCTCAACAGCCATACGTGTTGGAAGGGATGGAGACCTCTCTACGGGGGCCAATGCACTTCGATCATCTTGAGGAACATGACAAGGAGCATAACGACTAGCCCAACCCTATGAGGATGAATAAAGTGCTCCATAAGCCCGGAGGTCTCGTATATCAATTGATTGAACAAGAAGGGAATCGCCCTATGCCACCCATCAATGGGAGGTACCTGAAGAAGTACTTTACGTGATCTGCTGCACGCAAGTCGCCTATTTT
Organism: Lolium multiflorum; assembly: GCA_030979885.1. Classification (NCBI taxonomy): domain Eukaryota; kingdom Viridiplantae; phylum Streptophyta; class Magnoliopsida; order Poales; family Poaceae; genus Lolium; species Lolium multiflorum. The sequence continues at coordinate 16,800,129 of CM061749.1, forward strand.
TTTCTCCTTTCTTTTTCGTTTATCTTTCTTTGTATTTTCTTTTTAACATGGACATCAATGTCCTACAGTAAACAGCTTTCCCTAAAACACACCATGCTAGTGATTGAAGTCTTGGTCACCCTTGGGCTAGTCTGAAGGTGGCACATATGGCATGCATTAAAGTGGAGCGGCACCTATACCCACTACACATGACACATGCCGAAGTGTATGCTTTCAGCAGGAGTGGTGAAATTTACTTGGGCTACTTCTGTGCACTGAGGTCCCATACTCTTCATGTTTCTTGCCATGTTTCAGGCTCCCAGAGGCACGACGCCCTGGGGTAACCCATAGGAAAAAGATCAAGAAAGGCATACCTGGCCAACACAAGTTGAGTCCAGTGTGAGCGTCTTGACGCCCCCGGGGTGTTTCCTCCACCACAGCCAAAATGCCTGTGAGGGTTTATGTAGTCCACAGAGGTGCGCGTCTGCTCTTCAAATTCTGAAGATGAGTCCCCTAGCAACTGCCAAAGAAGGTCCTTCAAGAAGTCCAATCAAATCCTCTCAAACAAACGAGGAAGCTCCATCAAAAGTTCACGAAGTCCAAGCAATCCTCCAATCAGAAAAAAAAAGAGTAAAAAAACAAAGAAGAAGCGAGAAGGAAAATAAGCCAATCAAAGAAGCAATTCTCCATCAAGCAAGTCATGATCCATAGGGGACTCATTGGAAAGAAGGAGGGGAGTAGTCGTGCACCACCCCTCAACTAGGCCATGAAAAATAGCCAAGCCATTTATCCCATAACCATTTACACAAGTCACCCTCTCCTACGTCTCTGTGTTCTTGAGACATGTGCAAGGGGCATGATGAAGTTGTGGGGCTACTCAGTCGCATGAAGTCTAGGGTAAGAATTCCCATCCTTCTGAAAGCATCATGGAAGCATGTGGTCTTTCACATACACTCACGGAAACTAAATTATCAAGTTGCAACTGTCATGGTCCTTCGACGGTTCTTGATGATTATCCCTTGGGTTACCATTTCTAAGGTCACGTTCCTATCTGGTGTTACAAGGGAAAGCCAACACCCCAAAATAAAATAAAACAAAAACTTTGTTTTTCCTTTTTTCTTCCTGCTTGGTTAATTTTGTGCCGCAATGTGGTTTGTTTCCTCGCTTGGTTTAAGAAAGAAATATGCAGTTCCTCGGTCTTTGTGCACCTTATATGTCACTACTGCATACACGTGACACCGCCCATTGTGCATAACGTCACCGATATTTTCCCAGCGACTGGTATTCTACATCAACTAATGCATCACTATTGTGGGCACCATCTATATTATGGCCATACCGGTGACACCGGGGGCATCAGCCCTTTGGTAGTCATATATACCACCACCACTCGGGGCATCATCGCCTCCTAGTTCATTTACATCTTCAAAGACATTCCGATCCATTTCAAATATGGGAGCAGCAAGGCACGCCAGTGCGGTTAGTGCCAAGCTGTGAAACCCTTCAAATTTGATGGCTGGCACCGTATTCTCTTCATGGTCGCATCGAACTTGATAAATTTGCTACTGTGATTCAAGGCTAAGAATCATGGATGGGTATGATCCATTGGCTGGCACCATCAACTGGTCGCAGTGGAACCCTACTATCCATTGGCTGGCACCACAAAGTTGGTCGCAATGAAGTTCAAATATCCATTGGCTGGCACCACAAAGTTGGTCGCAATGGAGTTTCAAATATCCACTGGCTGACACCATAAACTTGGTCGCAGTGGAGAAAAGCGGGGACATACCCCTATTTCAAAATAAGAGGTGTGAATAGTTTCATGATTTCCATCTCGCGCATTCTAGTTAAAATTGGGGCAATACACTTTTTGTCCCATTTATACATTCAAAATCGTAATCCCATGGGTTACGTCCTATTAATAACATGAGCATTCTCACAAGGCAAGACATTACATCCATTAAGCATATACGATCACATATTTCACCGTTTATCATATGGCTGCTCCCAGATTGGATGACCTAAGCAAAGGAAAGAAATACAGTGGAACTACAAGTCAGTCAAAGACAGTTTCATGCCAAATATGTCGTGCTAAGGTCCTTGCGGACCTGTGCTTCTTTTGGTGAGCCTAGTCCGTCGAGAATTCATATCTCTGACTAAACGCCGGGCTAGCCTTTGAGGAGCAAGTCTTCGACTTGTCTAAACGAAGTACCGGGACTTTTTTTTATATAAGCAAATGACTTCCCCTGCTTATTAAATGCAAGCTATACGTACAAGGGACTTCGTGTCCAATTCCTAGTCGGCCTGATCAAGACATACCGTGTGCGAGCACAACTTCAGAGTTTAGCTCTAGTACAACATAGGATCGGACATTCAGAAAATTTGTCCACCTGTTTAAATTATTTCACCGAGTCTAGTCCATGTCGCTTCGCGCATAAACTATACTCGGCGAGGGGCATTTGTTTGACGAATTTTTGTACCGAAAATTCATATTATGAGTATAGATTACCATGTCATTTCTATAACATGTGGGTCCCACAACATGCTAAATATTTATGGAAGAATATATGTGTGATATTGGACTCATTTTATAGGGTTCATCATCCACATCACAATGGTGCAAAAAGACTGTAATTTGGACAAATGGTTCAAAGACTAAAATCTGCTAAAGATTTGAAACGTGCTACTAGCTAGCCAGTCATATTCTGGGAAGCACATCGATCGGACTGAACATGCATGCATGCGGTATGTGCTGTTAGACGCTAATCTTTGCATGAAACAAGGACGGGCCATGCTGTATAGATGTATCGTGAAGTCTTGCGCCGTTACGTCCGTATATTATACAGCTGATCTCATGGATGACGTCACAGATATGGATATAGAATTTGGTTAGATGTCTACGCGTTTTCAGCGCCAGGCCAGACGTGATCCGCAAGATGGCCAGTGCCTATATAAAGGCAAGGCATCTCCCGGCCGTGAGAGGAGGGGAGGCGAGACAAGGACACACCGAGATGAAGTCACGGAAACATACGCGCGCAAAGAGGCATTGACGGGAGGCCGGCAAAAACACGCCGAGCTACTCTCGCTCCCTCGCGCCGCCGATGACTCAAATATCTATACACACGCGCACGCGGACGGGAGGAAGTCAAGGCGCAATCTCGCCACACCCTCGTGCCGTGCAAGTTCGTCGTTCGCATCAGAATTTTGCAGCGGCGAACAACACCATATTCATCCATCTAGTTCGTCGTTCTTGCATCAGAATTTTGCAACGACGAACACCACACTTTCACCCACCAAATTTCGAGACGATTGCTGCGACGCAGCGGCGTCTATGGCAACTACTATGGGGCCAGGAGGGAAGCGCGTCTTTGACGGTGAGCAATAAATTTTGGCATCTTGATACTTCTTCCTCAAAGTGTTTATGCTACGATGTATATGCATCCGTCATTGATTCAAGATGCAAAATCAAGATCAAAGCAATTATATATTCCGTCATCGAAGCGAGGCTATAAATCATGGCCTCCCGATGTGATGGAATTGACTGTCGAGTACATGAGCGCGGGATGGCTATACCTGCGATGGTGGTTTACCCCTACAATGGAGGTACACCCCTACGAGGGTAGTCGACTGCGGCTCGACCATGATTACAAGTTCTACCATCGATGTGAGGCAAATGATCAAAGCTTCCCGATGTGATGGAACCATCTTCCAAAAAATATATGAGCGCGTGATCTATCCTATGTGGGTGGTGAACTGCGGCTCCATGCAAATTATGATGAGCGTACGCGGCTAAGTCCATGTGCGAAGAAGTCCAATTATCAAAATCGCTTGCTCCTTATGAGGAAGCATGATTTATCATATTTACATCTACATCGCCTGTCACAAGGAGGCGAGATCATATATACATAACATTGATTTTGCTCCTACAAGGAAGCGAGATTGATATATTTTTGGAGCATCATCAAACATACATTTGTGATATTATTCAACATCGACACCTTGGCCAAGTGTCGACGAGACAATGGCTACATATTATTACCATCATGTCTAAGCTGACGAGGCTAGACGAAATCATGGCCAAGTGCCGACGAGGCTAGGTCACCATTACTATCGACATGTCCCAAACCCAGGCGATAGTAACACATACACATGTCCGCGTCCGATGAAGTCAGGGCGTTACATGACTGGGCACCGACGAGGCGAAAGTCATCCCCTTCATCGACATATCCTGTTGGTCATACCAACAAGGCGATAATACACGTGACTGGGTTTCGGCAAAACAAAGCCACCCGCACACATGTTTTCCATAAATATCACAATGCATATGGATGAGCAATCCAATCATGACGACGACCATCAGCGCAGCTTAATCGGAGGTATTCTGTGGGGCTTGACCCTGCGGATGTAATTAACCGGATGCTTGCAAAGGCACCGGGAATCAATGAACTACGCAATCTCCTATGTCAGATACTCCATGAGCGCGACGCAGAAGGCAAAAAGATATAATCCTATTGGAACATGCAATATGTATTTGTACAATACAATGATATGAATAAAATGCAGTGTTCCTCATATAGTGTTTTATCTTTATTTGTCTGTTTTATTTTATTTCTTGTTTTCAATAAGCAAGATGGCACGCCCGCATATTTGTACTCTCACGTACACATCTAGCAAAACCCCTACATATCTTAGGGGAAAGTTTCGCTACTTTTTGTCGAAACAACCGGCACGCACGAACCGGTGCTAAAGGAAAACATTAGCACCGGTTCGTGTCACGAACCGGTACTAAAGCTCCCCTTTGCCCTATATATTCAGCTCACCCCCAACTAGCCCTTACTTCATTTTTTCTTGGAGGAAGGTGTGAGGGTTGTGTGCTTGCTTGCTTTTCTTTGCCATGCACATGAGGTGCTCGATGAAATGTCTGAGAGAATGATGCCGCTTGATTTCACACAAAACAAAAATTATATGAGGTGCCTGAGCGATACATAAGCTTTCTCCTCTTTCTTTCCTCCTCAATCAAGGTTAAGCAACTTTACCCTTTCATTTGTATAGTGGTAATTTCCACTATTTATATATATTATGATGTGCCTGAGCGATATTGTCCATGTGTTGGTTGCAGGAACTTAAAGCAATACCGTGAATGGCAAGTCATTCACTCCCACCTGCTTTGGAAAGATTTCATGCCCAGCTATAATTGTTGGACCAAGCATGGAGAAAGAGGGGTTATGATGGAACACAATGAAGAAGAAGAAGAAGAGGATGATGATATGTACCCTAACTACGGTGATACTGCAACGGGGCATGATGAAGATGAAGAGGCAGGAGGAGCTGAAGATGATGAGGCAGGAGGAGCTGAAGATAAAGAGGCATCAGATGAGCCCGTTGATGATGATCTTCGTTGGGCCATCGCTGATGCACACAGAGAAGCAGAAACTGAAAACGAGAAGCGAAAGTTAAAGGGCATGTTAGAGGATCACAAAAAAAGTTATACCCAAATTGCGAAGATGGCAACACAAAGCTCGGTGCCACACTAGAGTTGCTGCAATGGAAGGCATAGGCTGGTATATGTGACAAGCCATTTGAGAAGTTACTGAAAATAATGAAGAAGAGGCTTCCAAAGGATAACGAATTGCCTGACAGTACGTATGAAACAAAGAAGGTTCTCTGCCCTCTAGGATTAGAGGTGCTGAAGATACATGCATGCATTAATGACTGCATCCTCTACCACGCTGAGTACGAAAATTTGGAAAAATGTCCGGTATGCACTGCACTGCGGTATAAGATCATGCGAGATGACCCTGGTGATGTTGAGGGTGAGCCCCCAGGAAGAGGGTTCCAGCCAAGGTTATGTGGTATGCTCCTATAATACCACGGTTGAAACATCTGTTCAGAAATAAAGAGCATGCCAGGTTGTTGTGATGGCACAAAGAAAACCGTAAGAAAGACGAGATGGTGAGACACCCCGCTGATGGGTCGCAGTGGAGGAAAATCGATAGAGAGTTCCCGGACTTTGCAGGTGACACGAGGAACTTAAGGTTTGGTCTAAGTAGAGATGGCATGAATCCTTTTGGGGAGCAGAGTGTCATAGCACCTGGCATGTAACTCTTTGTATCTATAACCTTCCGCCTTGGTTGTGCATGAAGCGGAAGTTCATTATGATGCCAGTGCTCATCCAAGGCCCAAAGCAACTCGGCAACGACATTGATGTGTACCTAAGGCCATTATTTAAAGAACTCTTACAGTTGTGGGCCAAACCAGGTGTACATGCGTGGGATGAGCACAAACAGGAGTCATTTGACCTACGAGCATTGCATTTCGTGACCATCAATGATTGGCCTGCTCTTAGTAACCTTTCAGGACAGACAAACAATGGATACAATGCATGCACGCACTGTTTAGATGAGACCGAAGGTGCATATTTGGATAAATGTAAGAAGGGTGTGTACCTGGGGCATCGTCGATTTCTTCCAAAGAGATACCCCGTCAGAAAGAAAGGCAATCATTTCGGAGGTGAGGCAGATCACCGGGAGAAGCCTGAACTCCGTACCGGTGATGCTTTACTTGATATGGTCAAGGACATAAAAGTAATATTTGGAAAGGGTCCTGGCGGTCAATCTGTTCTGAATGACGTCGTTACCGGACACGCACCCATGTGGAAGAAAAAATCTATATTTTCGGACCTACCCTATTGGAAAGTCCTAGAGGTCCGCTCTTCAATCGACGTGATGCACGTGACGAAGAATATTTGCGTGAACCTGCTAGGCTTCTTAGGCGTGTATGGGAAGACAAAAGATACACCAGAAGCACGGGAGGACCAGTATCGTATGAAAGTCCCAAAAAACAAGCAAGAAGAGAATTACAAGATGGATACACGGCGTCGCTTAAGTCCTGCCAGCTACGCTCTTACCAAAGCAGAGAAGGAAATCTTTTTTGAAGTCCTTTACAGTATCAAGGTGCTGTCTAGCTTCTCATCAAATATAAAGGGGATTATAAATATGGCAGAGAAAAAATTCCATAACCTGAAATCGTATGACTGCCACATTATTATGACGCAGTTGCTTCCGATTGCACTGAGGGGGCTTCTGCCGAAAAATGTTCGAATACCCATTGTGAAGCTATGTGCATTCCTCAATGCAATATCTCAGAAGGTAATCGATCCAGCTAGTCTGCCAAGGTTACAGAAGGATGTGGTGGAATGTCTTGTTAGTTTTGAGTTGGTGTTTCCGCCATCTTTCTTCAATATTATGACGCATCTCCTGGTTCACCTTGTCGAAGAGATTGCCATCCTCGGTCCTGTATTTCTACACAATATGTTCCCTTCGAGAGGTTCATGGGAGTCTTAAAGAAATATGTTCATAACCGTGCTAGGTCAGAAGGAAGCATCTCCAAGGGCTATGGAACAGAGGAGGTCATTGAGTTCTGTGTTGACTTTATTCCTGACCTGAAGTCGATTGGTGTTCGTGAATCACGGCATGAGGGGAGACTAAGTGGAAAAGGCACGCTAGGAAGGAAATCAATGATATGTAGGGACCAGATTTCTTTCACTCAAGCACACTACACAGTTCTACAAAGTTCCACCTTGGTGGCCCCGTATATCACTGAATACAAGAATATTGTACGCTCCCAACACCCGGGGCAGTCGGAAGACTGGATTACACATAAACATATGCAGACTTTCGGCGGTTGGCTGCAAACACTTCTCATTAATAACAATGATGTTGGAGATCAGTTGTACTTGTTGGCCGGGTCACCATCTTCGACTGTATTGACTTTCCAAGGGTACGAGATAAATAGAAATACCTTCTACACGATCGCCCAAGATAAAAAGAGCACCAACCAAAACAGTGGTGTCCGCATTGATGCAACAAACACTAACAATGGGGAAAAGGACACATATTATGGTTACACAGAGGAGATATGGGAACTTGACTATGGACCTTCTTTTAAGATCCCTTTGTTTCGGTGCAAATGGGTCAAGCTGGATGGAAAAGGGGTAAAGGTAGAGCTGTACGGAATGACAACAGTGGATCTCAACAATCTTGGTTACAGAGACGAACCATTCGTCCTAGCCAATGATGTGGCTCAGGTTTTCTATGTGAAGGACATATCCTCTAGACCGAAGAAAAGAAAATATAAGGAAACGAGCTCATCCGATGAGCCAAAGCGTCACATAGTTCTTTCAGGGAAAAGAACCATCGTGGGAGTCGGGGACAAGACAGACATGTCAGAACATTATAATAAGTTTGGTGAAATTCTGCCCTTCAGAGTGAACATTGACCCAACCATCGCGTTAAATGCTGAAGATGCTCCATGGTTACGATCGAAGCGATCATAATGTATTATTATCCTGTACCTTGAGCTCATATTGTGAAGGATTTTTTGGTATGTATCAGTAACATTGATCATTTAACCTAAATGCCATGAAAGCTCGAACACGATAGCTCATATTGTGAAGGATTTTTTGTGATGTATGCAATTCTCCAAGTTTATTATTTTTCCTTGCAACTATGACACATAATATGACGGCACGCGAAGGTTTCACGTTGTTTGGATCATTTTTGAAATTTTTATGCTCGTTTCAAACTATATTCAAAACGGCGGGCATGAAGATCCTTTGCTCGGGGCGGAGTTTCGCTAAACTTGCACTGGATCTCTGATGAAATAGCATGTTCTGAACCCAATAAAGATTTTTACAAAAAATCTTGAGCATTATATCATGTGCCTGTAGTTCAAATCTGGCCGGCCTCCTGCCGATTCGGGAATAGTTACTCGGGCGGAGCTTCCGAAGATGTCTAAGACGGCCTGGGCCATCTAAGACATCTTTGAGAAGCTCCGCCGGAGAGGCTCTTTCCTTCGAGGTCACCGTCGCCGGGTGTATACCAGCTCCCGGGAAGCTCTCTATGCTCTCCCCTCCTTACCCTGAGCTACTGGTTGTTGGGTGTATATATACTAGCAGCTTCCGAGCGAGACTCCTTGCTTGCAGGAAGAGTTACTCGGTCGGAGCTTCTGAAGATGTCTAAGACGGCCGGCCAACTAAGAGATCTTCGAGAAGCTTCGCCGGAGAGGCTCTTTCCTTCCTGGTCGTTGCCTCTCTTCTCTCTGCTCTCGGGCTGCTCTCTCTACTCTCCCCGGAGGGGCTATATATAGCGGTGTGCCTCCAAATAATCCCCCCCCCCCCCCCAGATGAGGCCACCCCAGATAAGGCAAACACCAGATAAGCCTCCCCCAGATTAAGCCCCCCATCTTTAGCACCGGTTCCAGCCACGAACCGAGATAAAAGGGGTATATAAACTAACCCACCATCTCAGATTTAACTAAATTTAAACTAAAACAACTACAACGACTTTATTGAAATTTACATTAAAACAACGACAACGACTTTATTAAAATTTAACAAGATACATTAACTAAATTTAAACTAAAACAACGACAATGACTTTATTGAAATTTAACAAGATACATTAACTAAATTTAAACTTAAATAACGACTTCTACTAGTTCTTCCGCGCATCCGCTGCTGCCCTCCTGGCCGCCTCCTGCCGCTGCTGCTGCAGCTCCTCCTCACGACGACGCTTATGCATCTCCTCACTATCCAGATCTGCCACACGCGGCCGCTTATGCAGCTCCTGGAGACTCTGCTTCTCAAATGCTTCTATGGTAGCCGCTAGCACCACCTCCTCCCACTCCTCTATCTCCGCGAGCTGCGGGTCCACCTCATCCACTGCTGCCCTCCTGGCTACCGCCTCGCCACTGCCGCAGCTCCTCCCACTCCTCTATCTCCCGAGCTGCGGGTCCACCTCCACCGGCGGGTGCGGCTTTGGGGGCATTGTGAAATGGGCTAGGGTTCGGTGAGTGAAGTGGGAGACGGGGACGTACTATTTATAGAGGGCGTGTAGAGAGGGGAAATCTCCGCGCGGCGCGTCGTGGCAGGAAACTATCCCGCGCAGCGTTGTGGTGGGAAAATATCCCGCGCGGCGTCGTGGCGGGAACCTATCCCGCGCTGCGTCGTGGTGGGAACCTATCCCGCGAGGCGGGAACCAAAGAAAGAAAAAAAAGGCGGGAAACAATGAAAGAGCAAAAAAATTCTGAAAATTTGACCTTTAGCACCGGTTCCAGCCACGAACCGGTGCTAAAGGGTGCCCTTGGCGCCACCCAAAGGGCAGCCAAAAATCATACCTTTAACACCGGTTCGTGGCTGGAACCGGTGCTAAAGGGTCTTAGCACCGGTTCCAGCCACGAACCGGTGCTAAAGGTCCGTGGTATAACTTCGCGCCCGAGCCCCTTCTTCCCCAGATCGACACACGCGAAACTGCTAAGGACCCGCGGCGCCGTCCGCCTCGAGGCCGCGCGCGCAAGCACCTGTCCCGCGCCGCGCCGCCTCCAGCGCTCGCCGCCGCATCCCGCGCTCGCCGCCGAGCGCATCGCGCCGCCCACCTGCCTGCGCCACCCTCCTCTGCTCCGGCCGGCCGGCTAGGCCAAAGGTGAGCTTTTTTTTCTTTTAATTTTTTCATTGTTTTTTTAATTAATTTGCAAATGTATTAGTTAGTTTAATTTAATTGTGTTAGTATAGTTAGGTTTATTTGTTATTTTTTTAGGTATATTTTTTAGTGTATTAGCTAGTTAGAAATATTAGTAGCTAGTATTAGTTAGAAAAAAATGTTAGTTAAGAAAAAAGTAGTGAAAATGTATTAGTAGTGAAATTTATGTTAGAAATATTTGTTAGATAAAAATGTATATGTTAGAAAAAAGTAGTGAAAATGTATTAGTTAGTTTAATTTAATTGTGTTAGGTTTATTTGTTCTATATAGTTTATTTGTTATTTTTTGTTTTAGGTATATTTTTGTTTAGTGTATTAGTTAGAAATTAAAGTTAGAAATATTAGTAGTATTAGTTAGAAATTAAAGTTAGAAATATTTGTTATAGATAAAAATTTATTAGTTAGAAATATTTGTTAGTTAAGAAAGTAGTGAAAAGTAGTAATATTTGTTAGTAATATATATTCATAAGTTATTCAAATTCAATATTATATTTTTTTAATTGTGTTAGTACATATATTATTTAGTTTGTATAGCTACGATATGCCGCGCCCACCGCGTCGTGGAGCTGGGACCGTTCTGGACCAGATGCTGCTGATGGGGGAGGTTCGGGACTGGGCTCCGCCGGGGTGGCACTGGGAGGTGTTATCTTCCGGGGCGCACACCTTGGTGCGGAACCCGGGTCCCGTCGTCGACCCGGATATTCTCTGGTGGAGGTCGCATGGGCCACGGTCGTTTCAGAGGGAGCCGGCCCCGCAGGAGGTGGTAGGTCAGCGCATTAGAGAGGAGGACGAGCACGTACGCCGTTACCTGTATGCGTTAGACACCAGGTATACGAGCGGATGGTCAGTTATGCAGGGATCTCACTTTAGCTATGATCCAGTTATTGTTCCGTGGCTTTGGGTGTTCAGCCGGCACGGCTCAGGACCCGGTCAACGCCATTGAGAGGTTCTAGTGATGTATTAGGGTTAAATAAAAATGGACCCGATCGAGCTATATGTGTAACTCCGATCTTTGATTATGTATGGAGCATTATCCTTAATTAGTACCTATATATATGTGTAACTCTAATATTTGATCATGTATTGAGCATTATCCTTAATTACTGCTTCGTTGTGTTTATAGCATTAGAATAATTTGTAAGTCTTTGCAGAAACTATGGAACGGGACCTAGAAAAGGAATACATCGCCGAGGACATTATCCGTGATGATGACGATATCACCTCTCTTTATCTGAACCAATCCAGCGAGGGAGACGAGCAAAACCGTGGAGACGGCTCCGGTGAGGGAGATGAGCAAGACCACCGTGGAGATGGCTCCGGTGAGGGAGAAGGTGACGACTCCGATGAGGGAGAAGCTGATGGCACCGAGGTGTATATATATTAATTAACCAAGCCTCTAGATTTGTGCATATACATATATTAACGTTGTTTCTTCTTTTAGACCTTCCGATCAACAAAATCTACTAGAACTAAACGAGGCGCGGCCAGAAAGATGGAAGACCATGAAAGGTGCACCATCAGGGAAATCGCTGAAGATGGCGAACCGATTTTTCCCAAGGCTCACGCAAAAAAGTTTGTAAGTAAATGCGGAGTTATTGTTAAGGACACCATCCCGATCACCACTCAAGAATGGAAGAAACCTGCAAATGCGGAAGGAGTTACTTATGTCGACACGAGATCCAAAAATCTGATGTTTAGGAAGCTCTTGGTAAATTTCATCTTACCGGAGCCAACTGACTCTGGATGTGAGAATGACAGGCCAGACCCTGAGGATCCCGAGCTGAATATCGTACAGCGAAGATTCAAGAAGTGAGCTCTTAAGAAGATGGCAGTACAGTTCAACGGCTACAAGAAGAAATTGGACACCTTTTTGTCAAGGAAAATAAGACTCCGGATTTCAATGGCCCCTATGAGAAGATAAAATACCACTGGGAGGAATTTGTGAAGTACAAGACATCGGAGAGGGCAAAGAAAAGGTCAGTCACCAATAAGAAAAATGCTGCTAATAAGATGTACTTACATACCATGGGGCGAGGAGGCTACAAGGGTGGCAGGCCTAAGTGGAAGAAATGGGAGAACGACCTAATTGCTAATGGGATCCAGCCAGAGGTAGTGAAATGGAACCAGCGGTCAAGGGATTGGTTTTACGCGCATGGGGGCAAGTTGAACCCATAAGGGAAATGTATATATACACCAAGACATAAGAAAAACCCACTTCCCATCGAAGCCTTTACAAATGTTGCAAAGGAAGTTGAAGAGGGGAAGTTTCGTCCTGAAAGAGAGAAGGACGAGCTCGCACGCGCCCTTGGGAATCCTGAACACCCAGGACGAACACGAACCATACCAGGTGGCAAGCCGTGGTGTATTGGGTTTCCTGCAGAAACGAAGAAATATCCCGATAGAAACCGTCAGAGGAAAAAGGATGTGGTTCAAGAACGTGTTTCTAAGCTAGAGGAGCAAGTGAGGCAGATAATGTCAGGCTCCCAAATGGTCACCCAACCTCAAGCTAATCCGCAGATGAAAGAAGCTGCATTAGATGCTAGCGGCTAGGGATCTCAGCGGAAAAGCAGCATGGCTTCCACGGAGCTGCCGGGTGATGATGCAGATGTGGATCCGCAGATGGCTCCTTGCTCCCCTGTGGATCCGCAGATGGCTCCTCGCTACCCTATGGATCATATCACAGAGTCGACACCTTGTCAGCTACATGTCAAAGTGATGGGCTACTTATCGCTCAAGGCGGCGATCAGCTATGTCTTACCGCCAGTACCTGATCAAAGATAACACTGCGGACCGGTTCCACATGGCTACACTATTGCCGGGGTGGATCAAGTTATGGATGGGTATGGGCCGCTGAAGCTTGACCACCCTGCCGGTGAAGGGGATTTGCTAGAGGGGAGAGGCCAAGAACACTACAGTTCTATGGCGAAAGGAATTCATTGTGATTCCAGGTTGGACGGCGCCAACAAGGTCTCCACCGAGCCAGCATTCTCCACCGATGCAGCCGTGTCCAGTGCGTCAGCCGTCTCCATCGCGCCAGCCTTCTACACCGCCGCGTGAGCCTTCTCTGCCGCCACGTGAGCCTTCTCCGCCGCCACGTGAGCCTTCTCCGCTGCCGCAGCCCACCACTAAGTCTAAGATCAAAAAGCGGAGCACTCCGGCAATGAGTCGTAACCAATCACCGAAACGCCGACAAGAGCCCCTCCCAAGAGTACCTAAGGTTCCTCCCAAGAGACCTTACGACTATACAGAAGAAGAAAATGACAAGATCGCAAAGGAACAGTACATGAAATCGAAGTTTGGCAAGAAAAAGCCCCAGCCTGAGCCCGAGCCGCCTATATCTAAGGAAAAAAAGTTGAAAATGCTGAAGTACCTTCATCAACCTGAGCCAAAGCTTTCATCGAACTATGACCGCTCTATTCGCAAGTCAACTGTGGTAGCAAAAGAGCGGTGGGAAAAAAGTAAGGCAGAAGGGAAACCAGTTCCCAGCTTGGAACCCAGAAAAACTCGTGCCCCCCACTCCAAGTGTATCCCGATGTCCTACAGTGCCTTGATCCGACGCTGGTAGCACTATACAAAGATGAGGCAGATGCAGCCGATATGAGTATTCCTGAGTACTTAAGCCGCATCGAATTCATGAACATGGATGATGTCCAAATAGCATACCAGTACAAGTACGGGCAACCTCTTGTCAGAGCTGAGGAGTTGCCTTATCTATCAACACAACTGCGAAGACTGCATAAATGGTACTTGGATGCATGTGAGGACGGTCAGAATTGGATCATGATGGCAATCAAAGATAAGCACTACGGGCGAAATGACGTGATAAACATCGAATTTTCTGAATTATTTCAGTTATTCAATCAAGACGCCCTCGACAAATCTCTGCTGAGTGCCTATTGTCTGTAAGTATTATTTATGTAATTAAGTCTCTACCGCGGCTCGTCCATTAATTGCATGCATATAACTATACTCACTATATTATGCAGAATGAAGATCCGCGAATGCCGACTTGGGCAAATTTATGACATCGAGTTCGTTGACCCATATACCGTGAATGAGTATTCTGTCAACCGCTTTCCCAAGGACACGGAGGATAACTTGGTATATGCCTTAAGGAAATACTCATACAAAAGGGAAATACTATTTCCTTACAACTTCGCGTGAGTGTTACTGTCTTCACACATTAAATCTTTTTCGCTTACTCCATGTGTTAAGTATAATTGATGAGTTATGCATATGCATGTCCGCAGGTTTCACTATATCCTGCTAATCATTGAACCTGACGCCGGAGTAGTAGAAGTCATGGACTCGAAAAGTAAACCCCTTGCGGCGTGGGGGGACATGGCTAAAATCCTCCAGAGGACTTGGAAACGGTTCACCAACAAGGCTCCGGGTTTGTGGAAAAAAGAGCTTGAAATTAGACCTGTACCGGTAAGTACTACTAGCTAGGCCGTGCATCTCTTTGATTCTAGTTTCAATACCATTATTACCATCCTTGATTATTATTTTGATTGAACTTTGTTCTCGTAAAGTGCTTGAGGCAAGAGGACGGGAATAATTTATGCGGGTTCTACGTTTGCGAGTTCCTTCGCCAGACGACCCACCAGGGGGCCAAAATTTTAGATCAACTTGAAGTACGTAAACAACATTCATATCTTTATTTTATCACCTCGTGCTTCATTCACATTCATATATATATACTGACCACCTTCTTGAAATTATTAGATCCAACGGTTGCGGAACGGTCTTCTAGCAACCGAGCGTGTACGACCAATTCAAGAAGAACTGGCAGGATTTTTACTTGAGCAAGTCATAGCTCCAGACGGAGCATACTATCCCCCCCCGCCCAATATTGAATAGAACATATTTTTGAAAGTTGATGCAGACATATATATGCATGAACGTGTGTAACTTCGATCGATATATTCATAACGTTTTTTATGTAATATAATGGTTTCCTATATATATGTGTCTGCATTATAACGTGTTTCAAATGGAGGCAGACTCTGCCACGGCAGCGTTTTAGTGTAATTTCCTCCCGCGGCAGAACCCTTGTTACGAACCGGTGCTAAAGGTCCTCCGCCCGGGCGCTCCTCTGCGGGCCACGTGGTGCCCCTTTAGCACCGGTTCGCAACTGAACCGGTGCTAAGGGGGGGGGGGGGTTTAGCACCGGATGCGTTGCATCGGTTGGCCATCCGGTTTTTATGGCCCTTACGAACCGGTGCTACAGCCCCGTTTTCTACTAGTGTGTTCCGCGAACATGCTGGATTCAAATTTGGCAGGCGGCATAGTGAGTCACGTCAGGAGCTATCTCGAAGGTGCGGGCTGGTTCGGGCACAGTATATGTTGAAAGAGGTGCTGCGAATCCGGGAAATAACAGCCGTTGGATCTAGAGGATCAGCGTCTGAAGGTCGATGGAGGGTGGATATGAGTGAAAGAGAAGAAATCAATGGCTGAGATTGGGTTTGGCTTGCTCTGGCGGAAACCTGAAGCGGAGGTGGTAAATCCAAATTCAAAACTGCTACACTATAGTAGTAGAGATATAATATAGATGGTTTTAAATCTATCAAGCTTCAGAATGTTTGTCCACATAAAAGGACATAGTTTTGCAAGACTTGTTTAATTCGCTTTGAAAGTTGGGGCCCTGAAACTGATAGGTCAATTTGTTGTGGCTGAAGATGGAAGAGAATAACTCTATTCATCTTGACAGCAAGCAGTTCAGCAACCACTAAAACAAGAGTACGCTTCGCTGGTAATCTTTACTATTAAATTGCAATAGATGGCTGCCTGGTGTCACACCTGGGCTCGGTTTTTATGTGGGCCAAAAGTTTTACAAGGTGTTGATAATGACGAGGGAAAAAAAAAACAAGGCAGCTATGTAGAAAATTCGTCCATAGCTCTTTCTCTTTGCCCGTCCCGATCGATTGATGTGGCCGGGCTTTTCGTCTTAAACCCCTGGTCAAATTGTCCAAACATGGCACGTACCGGACTGAATACATTAATTATACGAGTTAGACGAGGAGTCCCTCCTTACAAAACACCAATAATGCCCGCGATACTCCCTGGCCTCCTTCGATCGTCGCGACGACTCCCGCCAAAGCTTCCCGGCACGGCTACACACAACCTCTGTTGCGTCATGGCGGCGACGAACGACAGCCGGCTCCACCGCGATGCCTAGCTCGGCGCTGCTCGGGGCGTCGGATCCCCAGAGCTCGGCGAGGACGTCCACAAGGGGCAGAGTTACAGAGGACCGGCGACACCAACGTCTTCACTGCCGCCCTGTAGCGGCTTGATGTTGGCCATGGTTCGATCAGATATCCGGAGATGAGATCCCCGTCTCATGCTACAGAGGTTACTGTTTTCTTAGGCAATCAGTCTCTTACGTACAGGTTGATAATCAAGAAGGCGTTGCTAATTTTGATGACATACTTGCAAATTCGTATGCTTGCATGGTTTCCCTAGGTGATATGGAGACGGAGATCCCTATTGCGAAGATATTATACACTCAAAAGGTCACGATCTTGAAACGCAATCAACATGAAAAGCCTGTAGTCACTGCAACCCAACTGCTAGAGTTGATGATTAAATCTCCCAAGTCTGCACGGGCAGAAGCAACTGATCTCGCCAATGTTGTCCTAGACGGAACTGACCGCGTGATGCTTAGTGATGAGAATGCAACAACGACGTATACAGAATTAGCAGTAGATACAATGTATAGCATCTGCTTGATGGCAGATCACGGTGCAGTCTTCGATTTGGTTAATAAAGCAGCCTAATTCCTATGAGCCCACTGGAGATATTGCGATCATCAGCTGTTCGGACGGCTAATATGTCCAACAAATCACTTCAATTTCATCCTCACGAGGGGAGGTACAACTGCAAGGCTCGTCACGAGGTAAAGAGGTTGGGGATGCCGATATTGAATGCCGTGGTTCCAAAACTGAAAGACAGGCAATGGCTTCCTTTGCACCTGAAGCGATGAGCCTCCCTTGTTAATTTGTTATTAGGGGGCCGACCCGGATGCTAAGTGCCACTACCGCAAAAGCTTATGATACCGAATTTCAAGTCCATTTGGAAACTTGTGCAAGCAACAAGTAACTGCGCTTCATCTGTTGGTGTATTATAAACTTTTATGTGAACTTATCAGTTAAATAAGTATTCATGTCTTCGGTTGAGATGCAAACCTTGATCTGTTGTTTCTCATGGTCTCACCACTTTACCAGGCACTAAAATTTGCTTTCATCATCTTTTGAAGGTACGAGTTTAAAACCAGTCTTCTACGGTAGTCTATCTAAGCATAGATGTGCACACTCACATACCTGAGCACATGTCAGTAGTCGACCAGCTATAATCTTCTGTTTAAATAAATGTGCCAAAGAATTTATCGAGTGTAAGAGATATGTGTTTACAAAATAAATTAGCATGAATAACAGTTATATTTTTTCTCAAAATGCAAAGAATTCATTCACAAAAATTATATCCTAACAAGTTATACTTATTTTATACGTAGTAACGCATGGGTATTTTGCTAGTAATACTAATACTACTAAGATTGATTGTTACTAAGATGATTACATGGCAAGCAAGAGAGGAGCCTGGGTTTCATTATTACCATCTTCAAGCCTTTGTACAGAGAGAAGCATGCCTAGCTAGGGCTCTCCACTCTCTTGCAGCAGGAGGATCATATTATTACTAACTATTACAACAGACAAACACAGGGAAATAGAAATATGTAATCATGGCATCAATCACCTTGCATGTTTTTGCAACCCTAAAATTATTTTATTAAACCCTATTTTGTTTTTTCTAAGATTTTATAAAACCTCTCTCAATCCCTTCTATTTTTGCTAATGCATAATATGAACTTGTGTTAGAAACCTTTCTATCTCAAAATTTGGGTTTGACCTATTTAGGGTTTTCCATACTAATTTGAGTACAAATTATTTTGTTTTCTTTTATCTCTATGTCTCTCTCTCTCTCTCTCTCTCTCTCTCTCTCTCTCTCTCTCTCTCCCTCTCTCTCCCTCTCTCTCTCTCTCTCTCTCTCTCTCTCTCTCTCTCTCTTTTATTATTTTCTTTATCTTCCTCAAGCAAACCATAGTTTGGTTTATTTGCTTGAGCCCCTCCGTTTCAAATAAATGAAATTCAAATTTGCCAAAACATTTCATCACTTTAAAATTCCAGAAAATGTTTTGAAATAGAGAGAAAGAATTAAAAACAGAAAAAGACAAAAAAATCTAACTTAACCGGACCTAGCCCATCCTACGCCAGCCCACCTAACCTACCGGCGGCCCACCTCAGCTGGCCCAGGTCCAAGCCCGACCCAACCTTCCTCCTGAAACGGTATGCCACGCCATCGCTTTCCCCTCCCTTCGTCCATGTCGACAACGACCAACCCGAATCAGGTAAAGGAATTTCGGCGACCGAATTGTGCGGCTCCGCTCGCTCCCCCTCTTCCTTTTAAGCTCCCGACGCCTCCTAGTAAACCCTAGCTCCACTTCTTCCTCACCCGTGCCACGACGCTCCTTTTTCCCTCCCTTTTCTCCACCTCTCTGTGAGCTACTGGGAGGACTTCATCGCCGTCGTCTTCAAGTTCGCCGTTGCCAAGGAACGCGTCGAGGTTACCTGAGCACCGGAAAAGGACCACCTTGATCTCCTCTCCCTCCTCGTCTAATTCACGGAACAAACGCAGCAGAGAAGCACTCGGGATCTTCTTCCTCATCCTCGACACCATCTGCTTCCCAGAGCGATGCCGCAGAAAGTCCACCTTGCCGACGATTCTAGCCACCCCTCGCCGAGCTGAGGGCACCACGAGCTTCTCCTCGCCGTAGTGGTTCTCCTCGTGCAAGGAATCAAGCTGGGAGCGCTCCTCCATGACGTAACCATCCACGACAACCTCGCCGGCCACTGGCGTATTTCTTCGATTACGGCGACTCCAGACCACCTCCGGCCACCCCGAGCACATCTACACCTTCCAGGTGAGCAGGCGCACCTCTCAGACTACTCCACCGTCTCCCTCCCCTTTTGTTCGGTCCTGCTGGCATTAACTATCGTATCACCTAACAGATACTTGTCGCAGGTGACCTCACCGGTACTTCTCCAGTGGTCTTCTTCCTCCAGCTCTTCCTGTTTCTGGCTCACCTTTGTCTCCCGTGTCGAACGCAACTTCGGCCCGAGCCCCTCGAGCCCTTCCTCGACAAGGCTATGCTCGACGTCTCCACTCCTCGACATCGACATGCCACAGACGCCGCGCATATCGGCCTCCTTCCTCTCCTCCGGCATGCCTCCGCCAAGCCAAGCTCCTCTTCAACCCCGTGGTGAGCCACCGTTGTCTCCGGCCCCCTCCTTCTCCATTTCTTGGTTGCCGTAGTGCCCTGCAGCCGTGCGCGCGAACGCTGTCACCGGCAACGCCTTTTTCTGTCAGTTTCGTTTGTTAACGCAAACACCCGGGGCGTGGTTGGTTTTGTTGTTAGCCTCCTGCACTAGTAGAAAACAAGCCTAATCTCCCGGGCTGTAAGAGCCTTTTGTCCAGGCCCGCTTCCCAGCCGGGACAACGGGGGCGCGACAAAAGGCCCAACCTTTTGTCTCGGCCCGCTTCCCAGCTGGGACATAAGGTCCACCACGTGGCAGCCATGGGGCGCGCAGGGGACACCCCCTTTTGTCGCGGGTGGTAACACAGCCTGGGACAAAAGGCCCTCTACGTGGCGCGCGGTGCAGCCGCCCCCCCGCCACTGCCCCCCCTTTTATTTCATTTTTTCATTTCAAAATAAAATTTTCATATATTTGTACGCTACTACAAGCTGTACACGTTCATGCATTATATATAGATCGAGCAAACAAATATTCGAAGCAAAAGTCTATTCGTAGATTCCCCTTACATATACATGGAGCACACGACTACCGGGACTAGAGCCCGTCGTCTATTCGAACTATTACACGGGGATCATCAGAAGCGCCTATTTAAACTAAACAAGCCGTTGTCTTATACTATTTCTCTCATCAGAAGTGCCGCCACTTCCTCCGCAATTCCTAGTAGGTGTTCGTGTGGTTGGACCTGCATGAACTCGACCTATATAGGAAAATGAGATGAATATGACTATATCAATCTTGATAACGAAATATTGATGATAATAAATTAAAGTTGTGAATGTTATTGCTTACGTTGAATCTATTATCGTCCTTCTCAGTGGTTAACATGCGAATGGACTCGCAAACGTAGTATCCACATAGATTCGTCCCCTGTGGCTGCTGGGCGCACGGTACATGAGTAAATGTTAGATTCTCTGCGAAGTCACCCTTAACCACCTTCTTGAAGCATCTCCAAACCCTGCCAGGCAAAAGAATGATTGAATGACTGGATAATTAATTGATATCTCATGAAAGATATAGCGCGACAATGATTGAAATTACCTCTGGAGCAACTGCTGCAAGTTGCGGAACCCTTCCAGGCTTCTACTCAATGGGTCCCTTACTTCAACTATTCCCTTATCAACTTGAATGTCTAGCAGAATCCAGTGGAAACTTCACATGTTTATATATATATATGTCATGAATTACACTTAACATCGAGTAAGAAAAATTGAATGTGTACAACAGAGTAGGACTCTCACCTGTAGTTGTAAGGAAACAGTATTGAATCACAGAAATGTTGCTCCGTTATAAACCTTAGTAGGTTTCCCCCCGTTTCTTCGTCTTTATCACTTACCGTGTCATGATGTACTTTATCTGGGTCAACAAACCCAATATTTGTTATCTTCTTTCTTCTGCATTCATCGATCTTCAGTCTGCATAAGAGAGTACATAAAGATATAATGAGTATATGCAATGAATAGGAACAACTGAATGAACAGGAACTTATAAGTAGTCAATAACTTACAAGCAATAGCAACTCATGAGAGATTTGTCGAGGGCGTCTAAATTGAATAACTGCCAGAGTTCGGAAATCTCAATATGGAGATCCTCCCTTCGGAAGTAATATTCTACTGCGATATTCGCGACGATGAATCTTTTGTACTCCTTGCACGCATCAAGGTACCACTGATGCAAATTCCGCATATGCGGTGGCAGTTCTTGCAGCCTCTTTTTGCTGACCAAGTCGGCCCCGTAGACAAATTTAGGGGCTATATCAGCAATGGGTAGTGCAGCATCTTGGGAACTCAGCAATTGCTCCACAGTACAATTCATTTGAGCCGCTAGCGCCGCAGCTGCTTCCATATCGAAACCACCATGTTCCTGGTACACCGAGGGAACATCTAACACTTTGAGGGGTGGGATCGATTGTTTGGCCTGTTCTCCAAGCTGGGGGTCCTTTCTTTTTCTACTTGTTGTCGCTTGCTTGGCCTTGAGGGGTGCACTTTTTGTACTTGATTTCTTCCCGGCTACACTTTTAGTTGATGATTTGCTCGTGCTAGCACTATTCTTCTCTTTGCTCTGCTCAATTACCTTCGCAAGTGTGCGTGTATAGTCATCCTTCTTCTCGTGTAAGTCATATTGCGATGGTGTGTTCGAAAATCAAGAGCATATGCTTTTTGCTTCTCGGTGTATGGTGCTGGGGCTTGGGTTTTTCCTTATGAAAATGTTCATGCAGTTGTTTCTTTACAACGGCCTCATTTTCCTCGATAGTAAGATCGTAAGGACGGGGGGGAGGAACCTATGGTACTCTTGGGAGGGGCGACAGTCAGCGGATAGGACTCTTGACACGCTTCCACCTGGGTGCCTGCCGAGTCTTAGTGGGTGCAGGTGGCGGCGCAGGAGATGGAGATGGACTAGGGATGTGTGGTGGTCGTACTCATGGGGTGATGGCGACATGTGACTACTCGGAGGAGGTGATGGTGACCTGCGACCACTTGGAGAAGGTGATGGTGACCTACGACGAATAGTAGGGGGTACCCAGCCTGGAAGCCTGATGTTTTTCTTGTCCCAAAGAATGATGTCACCCAATACGTCTCCGAGTGTAAGCTGACCTTCACCTCCAGGGATTTTAAGCTGCAATGACTCAAACGATGGTACAATTGAATCCACCCAACATGAGCATAGCCAGCTGGAATCTCATTGCCATGCCATAGTGCCGGCTCACCTTCAGGTCCTAACGTAGGTAAAACAAAGCCGACCGCCACCTTAACAGATAGGTTCCTGAACACCTCATGGAGATCACAAGGTGTCTGCTCCTTGATTCCATCCATGGGGTAGCCAGGACCGCCATCTATCACCCGTGTACATTCAGGCGGGGCCTCCGAGTCAGCCACGCTACTTCGCCGCTGAGATATGCTGGCGGTATTATCTGGCTCACGCCGTCCTTTAAGTTCGTCAATCTACCACTGCTGCTGCTCAATCTCCCGCTGCTGCTGGTCAAGTCGGCGTTGGAACTCGGTTAACCGGTCATTCTGCACCTCCTACAGGCGTTGTTTTGCTATCGCTTGGCTTCTATAAGTCTCCACGTCGCTCGGAAACCCAATCGACCACGGATAACTAGGGCCGAGGCCTCTTGTTCGTCCTCCCTTTTCAGGATTCCCGAGGACAAATGTCAGCAAGTCATTCTCTCTATCGGGAACAAACTTCAATTTTTCCGATTTAATATCTGCCGTCACTTCAAGCCATTTTTCCCTGGGTACCTTAACCTTGCTGTGACTTTGAACAAGGTTCCCTGCCCGCATGTCATACTCACAGCCATGCGCAAGGAACCAATTTCGAGCCCTCAAGTCCCAGTTTTCTCGGATGGGTTCTGGAATGACCCCATTCCGCTGCATCTCAGCCTCTTGTTCAGCCCACTTAGGCATGGCTTTTTTGTAGCCCCCTTGCCCCATTTTATGGTGATATTCCTTTTCATCTGCATTCTTCTTGTTATTCTTTGACAATTCCTCAGCATCCTCTGAGGTCTTGTAATTCACAAATGCATCCCAGTTATGCTCCTGCTTTGCTAGATAGCCTTCGAATTTTGGAGGCTTCTTGTCCTGCTTATAAGCTGCCCATAATCGCTTCTTCCACTGCCGGAATAGTTCCCCCATCTTCTGAAGAGCCCACTTCTTCACTTTCTCCCTCTGCTTGTCCATCTCAATCTGCGATTCCAATTCTGGCAAGGTGAAATGTGCCATGAGGTCGTCAAAAAGCTTGCCTTTGAACCTATCGGCAACAAACTCACTTTCGGGCACCTTTTTGCTCTTGTTCCATTCTCTAACAGTGATCGGGATGCGATCCCTAACCATAACTCCGCACTGATTTTTAAATGTCGTTGCGGCCTTTGCGGGTTCCATCGGTTCGCCTTTAGGTGTTATATGTGTAATTGTGTAGTGGTCATTTTTGCCCAACTTCTTTGCCGGGCCTCGTTTGTCCAACTTATCTTGGGTGGCCTAAGAGAATAAACATTAATTAATTTATATACATGTATATATAGAATTCCATTAATGGCTCTAGTGATCATATACATGTATATATACCTCGCCATCACCGGAGCCCTTGGCTTCTCCATCACCGGAGCCCTCGGCTTCTCCATCACCGGAGCCCTCGGCTGCTCCATCAGCAGAGCCGTCGGCTTCTCCATCAACGGATCCGTCGGCTTCTCGATCGTCTTCTAGGTCGGCTGTGCGGATTATGTCCTCGACCATGTCTTCCTGTTCGAAGTCTCGATGCAATGGATCCATTGTTTCTGCAAAATATTAAATCGATAAGTACATGATTAATTTTGAGTAGGGGTTCATAATAATAATAATGTCGGCGTAACGTAGAGGGAGAGAGGGATGCCGGTGACGACGTAACGTAGGGGGTCGTCGTAACGTAAAGGGAGAGGGGGGATGCCGGTGACCACATAACGTAGGGGGTCGTCGTAACACACGGGAAGAGGGGGGATGCCGGTGATTACATAACGTAGGGGTTGTCGTAACACACGGGGAGAGGGGGGATGCCGGTGACTACATTCGTAACACACGAGGAGAGGGGGGATAACGGTAGGGGCGATGTCGCGGATCGGGTAACATTCGAATCGAGGGCAATAATTATGTAGCGGCAATTTTTACATCGTTGGGCAACATTCGAATCTTAATACAACAATATTAACTACAATATTAACAATATTAACAACAATATCAACAATCTTAATACAGCCATATTAACTACAATATTAACAATATTAACAACAATATCAACAATCTTAATAAAACAATATTAACAATACAACAATGATCAAAATTATAAACTAACCCTAATAAACTAAAAATATAAACTAACCCTAACCTTAATTAACTAACCCCTAACCCTAACCCTAATTAACTAAATAAACTAACCCTAATAAACTAATTAAACTAATAAACTAAATAACCTAACCCTAACCCTATTTAACTAAATAAACTAGCCCTAATAAACCAATTAAACTAATAAACTAAATAACCTAACCCTAACCCTAATTAACTAAATAAACTAACCCTAATAAAGTAATTAAACTAATAAACTAAATAACTAAATAAACTAATAACCTAATAAACTAAATTGGGCCGGCCGGGGTGGGCTACCTGCGGCCGCGTGGGGGCGGCGGCCGGCAGTGGCATGGGGCGGCGCGCGGCGGAAGCCGGCCGGCGTCGACGGAGGCCGGCGCGGTGGTGTCGGGTGGCGGCGGAGGCCGGCGTGCGGGCGGCGGGGCTGAGGCCCGAGGCGGCGGGTGCGCGCTGCAGGTGGCCGGCGGTGGCACGAGGGCGGCGGCGTCGGATTTCTGCAGCCTGGCGGCGTCCTCGATTTCGGGCTGGCCTCCAATGTCGCGGGTGGTGGCTCGCACCGCGATGCGGAGGCTTACATACCCCCACACCTTTTGTCGCGGGTGGTGGCACCAGCCGGGACAAAAGGTACCCTTTTATCGCGGCCCATGCCACCACCCGCGACAAAAGGGGGGGCAGTTTTGTCACGGCCCATGCCACCACCCGCGAGAAAAGGGGCTGATCCGTGGCCCTTTCCATCCAACGGCTCTGGCCGTTTTAATCCAACGGCCTGGAGCTCAATCCATGGACTTGGGCTCCGGGCCAATGGTGGCTTTTTCTGATTTTTCTAGTGTTTTTTTTTCTGTTTCTTTTCTAGTGTTGTTTCTGTTTCTTTTCTACTGGCCACGCGTCGCCGCCGCCGCTTCCCCGTGCCACGTGTCGCCACCGCTTCCACGTGCCACGCCCCGCCGCTTCCCCGCGCCACGCGTCGCCATTGCGGTATCCGGAGCGCCAAACTTGCCGCGTCGCTTTGCGTGCGCGCGCAACCAACCGCCACGGAAACTTCACCTGCTGCCACGCCTCGCTACGCCTCGCCGCTTCCGCTCATTTGTCTCTGGGATGCCGCCGCGCCGCCGCGGGTCGTCCGGTTTCCGCGATGTCCGAGCGCGTCCGAACGGTAGGTTCTACGCCGAGATGCGCGCCGGTGGCTTCCGCCTCACACTCGGCACGTACAACACGCGGGAGCTGGCGGCGCGGGCTTACGACGCGGCCGCGTGACGATTTCGACAGCCACGGCGCGACATGAACTTCCCGGACGTCGAATCGCTAGAGGAGGCGGAGTTCCTCGCGCCAGCGCCGTGCCTCGTCGACGACGAGGACCGTCGCCGCCACCGCCAGGTGCAGCGATCGCCATCGCCGAGCATGACGAGGAGTTGATGCGCCAGTGGAGGGCGTAGTTCCCCAGCGACGTCGACAACACCAACGCGTTCTTCGCTGACCTCAGGGCACAGCGCAGGTCCGACAGGCGCCACCAAGACAACCTCCGATGACGAGTAGACTAGACTAGTCGTTTATCTATTTTAATTGTATTTTCAATGTTTTTTAGACTATGTTCGATCTTCTATGTTCTATCAAAATGTGTAACCTTTAGTCCAATTTTCAATTAACAAATTTGCCATTTTCATTTTCTGGTGGGATAAGGATGCATGTGTAACCGGGACTAAAGCTGTCGGTGGGATAAGGACGCATGTGTCCTTTAGTCCCGGCTGTGGTGCAACCGGGATAAGGACGCATGTTTCCCGCCAAGACGCGGGAAAGTTTCCCGCCTACAGGCCTCTATAAATAGCTCCTACGTCCCCGTCTCCCACTTCACTCACTGAACCCTAGCCCATTTCACAATGCCCACAAAGCCGCACCCGCCGCTGGTGGAGGTGGACCCGCAGCTCGCGGAGATAGAGGAGTGGGAGGAGCTTCAACAGCAGCTGCGGCAGGAGGTGGCAGCCAGGAGGGCAGCAGCGGATGAGGTGGACCCGCAGCTCGTGGAGATAGAGGAGTGGGAGGAGGCGGCGCTAGCGGCTACCATAGAAGCATTTGAGAGGCAGAGTCTAAGCGGCGGTGTGTGGCGGAGCTAGATAGTGAGGAGATGCATAAGCGTCGTCGTGAGGAAGAGCTGCGGCAGGAGGCGGCAGCCAGGAGGGCAGCAGCGGATGCGCAGAAGAACTAGTCGAAGTCGTTATTTAAGTTTAAATTTAGTTAACGTATCTAGTTAAATTTCAATAAAGTTGTTGTCGTTGTTTTAGTTCAAATTTAGTTAAAGTAATATGAACGAGCCTTATCTGGGGTGGTGGCTTTTCGACCAAGATGGTGGGTTAGTTTATATACCTCTTTTATCCCGGGTGGGTGATCAAACCGAGACAAAATATGGGGGGCTTAATCTGGGGGAGGCTTATCTGGTGTTTGCCTTATCTAGGGGGGCCTTATCTGGGGGGGAGGGGATTAGCTGGAGGCACACGCCGCTATATATAGCCCCTCCGGGGAGAGTAGAGAGAGCAGCCAGGAAGGAAAGAGCCTCTCCGGCGGAGCGTCTCGAATATGTCTTAGATGGCCGGCCGTCTTAGACATATTTGGAAGCTCCGCCCGAGGGAACTCTTCCCGCAAGCAGGACTCCCGCCCGGAAGCTGCTAGTATATATAGACCCAACAACCAGTAGCTCATGGTACAGAAGGAGGGTTCTTATTATTACATAAATGTAGAGATTGTCTTGGCAACTATTAAGAATACATTATTACATTACAGGTTCAAATATCGCCAACATCGCCATCTAGTGCTGTGGTTTTCTTCTGCGCCGTAGCCATGGAGAATCTTCATCATTTAGCAAGATGCTTGGGTGAATTTTCACCGTGAAGGGAGGAATTTCTTTAAACTTATTATAATCTTCTGACATGTCTGTCTTGTCATCCACTCCCACGATGTTTCTTGTAACATCCCAAAAATTTCAAAACAAAGAAAATGAATTTCCCTTTTTCCAAAAATGAGAACCAACAAAAAGTTTTATTACCTCATGTGCTATGCTTAGTGTTCCTACCCAATACTTGTGTTATTGCCATGATTGTTTGTTTATTACATTGAACATATTTCCAAAACCCTAAACCCTA
Organism: Lolium multiflorum; assembly: GCA_030979885.1. NCBI lineage: Eukaryota > Viridiplantae > Streptophyta > Magnoliopsida > Poales > Poaceae > Lolium > Lolium multiflorum. Next base: position 16,827,979 of record CM061749.1, read on the forward strand.
CCCTTCTCAAAACCAAATAGGATCAAATGTGATGAAACTAAAATAAATAAAAAGACATATGTGGGCATGAAGCCCTAGTATGCAAATGTTGACATAATATTATCAAATGGTGGTGAACCATTGATAGACCCCACTAAACCCTAAACCTCACCCCTCTTTTCACATCCAAGATAAAAATAAATTAAATAAGAAAAGGGCCTGTGTGTCTATGGCTATTTTTGCAAAACTTTACCCTAGGCCTTTCTACCTTGTTTAGAGGATTGGAAAACGTTAATAAACCTTACCTAGTTCTTACCAAACCAAATCCAAGGTGAACCCAAAGAAAGTAAAAAGAAAATAAAAATGCCATAGAGGCATATAAGTGTAAATAGCAAATTTGTGAATTTGAGGATCTTGACCCTAAGACTTGTTGTGAATGATTGGATCACTCCTCTATACCATTTCAACACTCAACAACATCAATTGGGTCAAGAAAGATCAAATTAAAAATCAAATGAACATATGCATAGAGGCATATGTGACACCTAGCCATTTTACCCAAATCTTGTCCTATGCACTCCTACCTTGCCCAAATGGTGTGAAACCATCTCTAAACTTAATCTCACACTAAATTGACCCTCAACCATGCCCAAGTAAAGCAAGGGGAACAAAAGAGGAAAATAAGGAAAATTGGAATATCACCTCATATGTGTTTATGGCCATTTTTGCAAATCTTTGAACTAGACCTTTTGGAATGGTTTCAATGGTTTGGAAATGTTCCTAAACTAATAAGAATCACTTTTGATTCAAGAGAAAACCAAATCAATAAAAGAGAAAGAAAAGAAATGGAGAAATGCAATTTCACTCACATACAACTTTGGCCATTTATGCAAAACTCTAATCAAGGCCACCATTGCTCGCTCCTTTGGTTGTGAAACACTTATATATCAATAACAAACTCAAATGCATCAAAGAAACCAGAATCAAATCAAAGAAAAATTCAAATTCCATCTACATATGATAATGGTAAGAAGTGGACTTTATAAAATGTTGCTCTCTTTGCACCCCTGGTTTGGAATAGTTCTAAACTAAAACCCTCTACTTCTTTCCACCTCATCCAATACCAAGTCAAGTTGAACATTTTTGGTGTTGACCATGAAGGTTGACTCTGCCTAGTTTGACCATGGTAAATAGGACAAGTTGCAACATGAGAGCAAAGTGAATATCATCTCAATTTTGAAAACTTGCAAACCAGCACCAAAATGAACACCACCACCACCATTCTATCACATTAATTATTTAAATAAATTGCACCAAAAAGAATTTCAAAATTCGAATAAAAGTTTCATGCGGCCATTTCGTCGAACACGTTGCAGGCACAATTCTGGAATTGGGATACACCTCTTTGTCCAGTGGGTTTTGGACTAAACCACTTTTGGTTGGTGATCATTTTGATCTCCTGCATCCCCTGCATCAGTGCATGTCCTTGCTCATGTCGATTAAAGAGTGGAGAAAGCAAATTCATCACCATGCTGTGCCATGCCGACCCCCTTGCTCTCTTTCTCTCTGGCCTCTCTCTCTCACTTTCACCTTGTCTAGTACACGCTCCAGACCTTGCTGATCATGACCATGCACGGCCTGAGCGCGCGCGAGGCTGGCATTGGCCAGGCGACGCACGCCCAGAACCATGCCAGTGCACGCCAGTACGCGCGCTCACCGCGTACTGGACGTGCCAGAGCATCGCTCGCCTCGTCGACTCAGTACCTCCCCTGCATCCCTACCACTGCGTCGAGCATCACCTCCCTCTCCTCTAGCTGCTAGACATGCTCCAGAACACGCAGAGGCAACGTCGCCGTCGTCCTCGTCGGAAAAGCACCGCAAGTACCGTCGCACTCATCACAAGCTCCTGATCGATCCCGTCAAGCTTTTACAGCGCCGAAAGCTGGTTGAGCATCACCATGCCGCCGCCCATCGAGTGCTGTACTCGCCTTGCCCCTTCACGCCTCAGAACGGCCGCGCCATGGACGACCTCTCACAGCACCCGCGGCACTCCTCTAACCCTATAAATAGAGCACTCCCTCAACTCAACCCTGCACACCATTCAACTCTCCTCCCTTCCCTGCTTCTCCTCGCACCAGTAGTTCATCCAATTACCGCCGGAGTCGCCGCAATTCGAAGCTCGGAGCCGCCAGTACCCGGAGGTTGCCGTCGTCGATTGGAGCCTCCCCAAGCGCTGCTACCTGTACCAGACGCTTCAGCACCCTCGCCAACGTCGCCGCGCACCTCGCCGTCGACCGCGGGAACGCTGGTAGGCCCTCCGACCCCCTAGGCTCGATGGTAGAGCCACGGCCTCTCGTCGGAGACGACGATGCCTGTGCGCCGTCGATCTCCTTTCTAATCCGACGATCCTCCTCACGCGTACCGTTTCGCTGAGTTAAGAGACACTGACGGGTGGACCCCACCTCGTCAGACAGCCCACTCGCACAGGCCGCGTTGCTGGGCTGAGTTTCTCTGTTTAATTCGTTTTGGGCCCGTAGGCTTTTCCCGCGCGGCCCAATAATTCAAATCCCTTTTAATTCGTTTCAGCTCAAATCAAATAGTGATGTCAACTTCAAATTTGAATAGTTTCAAATCTACTGCACCAAATTTAGCAAACTTTATATCTCTGGAAAGCTCAAGAAATTATCTAAATAATTCCACTGGTCCCACCTCCATTTTCATAGTAGATTTCAAATGATAAAAATGACAAGGCAGGGACTTTTACAATTTGAAACTTTATTTAAAATTCAACCATAATTGATTTCGAGTTGCTTCCAACTCTCATAAATCACAATTGATGTCCTCTAATTGATTATGCAAAAAGATAACCAAGTTGTTTGTATGATCATGGACTAGATCAAAATAATGGCTATGGAGCCATTTCTAGTGCATTTAAATCTTATATTTCAAATTCTTTAAATAGTATGAGAGCTACTCTCTCATTTAAATCTTGATCCTAAGTGATTCAATAAGAGGTAATGACCTTAGCCTAATGAACCTCATATTGTATTACTTAGTGATATTAAATCATTACCATGCTAATATTAGAATGCATGAGGTGTAGCACCTCATTTAAATCATGCTCTCAATTAATAGATATGAAGTGTTGACCTTGGACAACATATATTCATACCTTATTATTATTTGAAGAAATTAAATCTTAATAAGATTCAATGAGAGGAAATTATTTTCTCCAAAAAATTAGATAGCAAACCAATGAAATAATTGTAATGAGAGGAAATTATTTTTCTTTAAAAGAAAACAAAGTCAAATCACCATGCTATGAATGATGTGATGCTAGAATAAGCTTGTGTGAGCCTTTGGTGTGTTTAGTCTAGCATGCAAGTTTTGTGTGGTGATTGTATCCTCGTATTCGTTTATAGACGCTAGTACCGAAGGCTACGAAGGGGACGACGAGAACAGCTACGGAGAAGAAGGAGGATCACTTGGATCAATACACCAACCAAGGCAAGCTAACACCAATGCAAGATCTACTCTTGCAAGATAACATTCTTGCTAAGTGCAAAGCTCCACAAGAGCAAGGCACCACCACATTTTACTTTATGCTTAATGATTCTATCCCAAGTTTTTATCTTACAAGCTTTGGATTTTGTTTATCAAGGTTTACTTTTTGATTCATGATTCACTTGGTCTAGATATAGAGTAGGACAAGAGCATCAAATTTAGCCTAGAGCAATATAAGCTAGTTAGCACCCCTCATGACTAGTTGCTAGTGCTAACAAATAAAATTGTCTACTCTAAACGGGAACAGGTGAAAACCAATGATTTTGAAAACCTTGGAATGATGAGGCATTCTATTGAAAGATTTTGAAGGTGAATGCGACTTATGAATGACATGGTGAACTTTACAAAAACTGATGGTTGGGTTCGGATGCGATACCATTCCAATTTACAAGTACCCCCACAATACCTGATTATGGGTAGGGCTTAACTGGAAGTTTATGTGTCTTAGTATGGGCTCCCTCTAAACAAGCGTCATCGGGGTTATGCCGAAAGCTGCCTCCACCACAAAAGAAATGACGTTAAAGATGAGGTGAATGTCCGGCCCAAGCCCTGTGCAGTTCCTAGGCTGATCGTCTGTCTTCACCGGGAGGCCAAGCTCATGGGGAGAGGTGCCTATACTAGGATATGTAAGTGAAAGGTTATGGTTGATGATCCGCGTACTGAGTTACGATTATTCGGGGTTACCGACGGATGTAATCAAAAGTTGTGGCACAAGCGTACAACCTCTGCAGAGTGTAAACCTATTCGAATAGCCGCGTCCACGGTTAAGGACAGTTGGAAAGGCCATACGGTTCCGTCATCAGACCATTTTCAAAAATGTGACATATGACTTGTGATTTTGCATTTGAAAGGTGAATGTTGAATTTGACTTGAATCACAACAGAGTTGTGGGAATGACACTAATGTTCCCACTTAAGTTAGTTAGCAAATGAGGAGGCTTTTACTAAATGTTTGTGAACTAAAATTGGCTTTATGCAAATAAACTTAGAGCTTAGCACTCCCTTACTAAAATTGATAAGTACTTACCTTAGTATTAGTTTGCGAGTACTTTAAAAGTACTCATGGCTTTGTCCCTGGCTATTCAAATGGCCAGACTTTGAAGGAGAACAGCAGTACGAGGAAGATGGACAGCAGGACGTCTACGACAACTAGGACTGCTCCTGACGTCAAGCGTTGGCCTGTGGATTAGATAGTCCACTACTACTTCGCTTCCGCTATTTTTGATGTTCGTTGATCAATAGATCAACTACTATTGTAATATTGGATCATGTGATCTACCTTGGTAAGACGATTATGTGTTGTAATAAATAATGACTCTATGATATTCAACTGTTATGTCTCGCAACAACAATCTTCCTGGGATTGCGATGTATGGCATAATAGGCATCTGGACTTAAAAATCCGGTGTTGACATTTCTTTTCCCCGAAAGAACTATGTGGCGCTTTTGCTCCTCGGTTGATGTATTCTTTTGTTGATTTCTTTTCTCGGTTTGCTAGACATGTCCTGCACGTAGAAAACATGAGCCACTTCGTTGGCTAGGACAAATGGCTCGGCCATGTACGCCAGATTGTTGAGATCCACTGTTGTCATACCGTACTTATCGTCTACCTGTACCCCGCTGAGCTTCACCCATTTGCACCGAAACAAAGGGACCTTAAAAGTAGGTCCATAGTCAAGTTCCCATATCTCCTCTATGTACCCATAATATGTGGTGGTCTGCCCATTCTCGTCTTTTGCATCAAAGCGGACACCACTGTTTTGGTTGGTGCTCTTTATCTTGGGCGATCGTGTAAAATGTATTCCATTTATCTCGTACCCTTGGAATGTACATATGTTTGAAGATGGTAACCTGGCCAAAGTACAGATGCACTCCAACAATGGTTTTACTCATGAGATGTGTTTGCAACCAACTGCCGAAGGTCTTCATGTGTTGACGTGTAATCAAGGACTCGGGCTGCCCGGGTTTACTTCTCGTACAACATTCTTGTGTATCTCGATGTACGGAGCCACCAAGCTGGAATTGTATAGAACTGTGTAATGTGCTTGATTGAAAGAAATCTTGTCCCTGCACACCGTTGCTTTCCTTCCTAGTGTGCCTTTTCCAGTCAGCCTCCCCTCATACCGAGATTCAGGAACACCAATCGGCTTAAGGTCAGGAACAAAGTCAACACAAAACTCAATGACCTCCTCTGTTCCGTAGCCCTTTGAGATGCTTCTTTCTAGCCTAGCGCGGTTATGAACATATTTCTTTAAGACTCCCATGAACCTCTCGAAGGTGTAGAAATACAGGACCGAGAATTCTAATCTCATCAACTAGGTGAACTAGGAGGTGCGTCATAATATTGAAGAAGGATGGTGGGAACAACAACTCGAAGCTGACAAGACATTCGACCACATCAACCTGTAACCTGACAAACTTTCTGGATCCATTACCTTCTGAGAAATTGCATTGAGGAATGCACATATCTTCACAATGGCTAGTCGAACATTTTCTGGTAGAAGTCCCCTCAATGCAACCGGAAGCAATTGTGTCATAAGCACGTGACAGTCATGAGACTTTAGGTTCTGGAATTTTTTCTCCTTCATATTTACTATTCCCTTTATATTCGACGAGAAACCAGACGGAACCTTGTTACTGAATAGGGCTTCAAAAAAGATTTCCTTCTCTTCGTTGGTAAGAGCGTAGCGGCAGGCCCTTGAAACTGCCCTAGATGATTGCCGTCTCATCCTTTATGACGTTGCTGGTCCTCCGTGCTTCTGTTGTATCTTTTGTCTTCCCATACACGCCAGGAAACCTAGAATATTCACACAAAGATTCTTTGTCAGGTGCATCACGTCGATTGCAGAGCGGACTTCTAGGACTTTCCAATATTCTAGCTCCCAAAATATAGAATTCTTCTTCCACATGGGCGCGTGTCCGTCAGCGTCTTTCCGAACAGGTCGGGGGACAGGCTCTCCGTTACATCAGCACCACTACGGGGGACAGGCTTCGGACGGGGTTCTACCTCGCCATTGAAATGCTTGCCTTTTTTCCATAAGGCATGCCTGCGCGGAAGAAAATGGTGATTGTACGGGTACACATTTTTCCTACTTTTTTCCAAATATTTACTTTCAGTCTCATCTAAACAGTGTGTGCATGTATTGTATCCCTTGTTCGTTTGTCCTGAAATGTTACTAAGAGCAGGCCAATCATTGATGGTTACGAATAGCAACGCTCGTAGGTCAAATGCTTGTTCGGTGTGCTCATCCCACACACGTACACCTGGTTCGGCCCACAACTCCAAATGTTCATCAACTAATGGACTTAGATACACATCAATGTCATTGCTGGGTTGCTTTGGGCCTTGGATAAGCACTGGCATCATAATGAACTTCCGCTTCATGCACAACCAAGGAGGAAGGTTGTAGATACATAGAGTCACGGGCCAGGTGCTGTGACTGCAGCTCTGCTCCCCAAAAGGATTCATGCCATCTGTACTTAGACCAAACCATAAGTTCCTTGCCTCACCTGCAAAATCCGGGAACTCTCTCTCGATGTTTCTCCACTGCCGACCATCAGCGAGGTGTCTCAACATCGCGTCTTTCTTACGTTCTTCCATGTGCCATCGCAACAACTTGGCATGCACTTTGTTTCTGAACAAACGTTTCAACCGTGGTATTATGGGAGCATACCACATCACCTTCGCTGGAACCCTCTTCCTGGGTGGCTCGCCCTCAACATCACAGGGTCATCTCTTCTGATCTTATACCGCAATGCACCGCATATCGGGCATTTATTCACATTCTCGTACTTCTCACCGCGGTAGAGGATACAGTCATTAGGGCATGCATGTATCTGCACATCTAATCCTAGAGGGCAGACAAGCTTCTTTGCTTCATACGTGGCGAATTCGTTCTTTCTTGGAAGCAGCTTCTTTAATATTATCAGCAATTTTTCAAATCCCGAGTCACACCGGCCTCCTTCCATTTCAGCAATTCCAATATGCTACCCAGCTTTTTCTGCCCATCTTCACAACCTGGGTACAACAATTTTTGGTGGTCCTCTAACATCTTGTCACTGCAACCTCTCCTTATCTGTGCCAGTCTCTCCTTGCATCAGAAATGGCCCGACGAAGATCATCATCACCAGGCTCATCTAGTAACTTCACCTCCTTCTTCTTCATTCTCTTCCATTGCTGTATCATCGTATTCAGGGAACATAGATCGGTAGTTGTCATCGTTATCTTCTTCATCGCCGTCTTCAATCATAACCCCTTCTTCTCCGTGCTTGGTCCAAACATTATAGCCGGACATGAATCCGTGAAGCAGGTGGCTCTGAATGTCTCTTGAGCAAGAGTAATCCTTCTCATTCCGACATTTCAGACATGGACAACAAATAAAACCTTGCTTTGACTTGTTGGCCTCGGCCACAAGCAGGAAATATTTCACGCCCTCTCTGAAAGCGGGATCGCATCGGTTACCGTACATCCATGGATGACTCATCTGCACCATAAGTACAATTATGTATCAAATGCAATCACCATGCTAAAATTAGTATTGTGCGGTCTATATATACGAGAAAATAGTTGCTAACCTTTTAGGACCAGAAAGAGGAGAAATCTTATTAAATAAACTCAAGTGGCATCCTCACAAACATTTCATCACACACCTCTTGTGCACATGAAGAAAAAAAAGCTAGCATAAACCTCTACCTTCCACCACCAAGGAAAAAAATGTAGGGAGGTGGGGGGGGGCTGGCTGTGTATATATAGGCCTGGACCTTTTGTCCCGGTTTGTGGCTCAAACTAGGACAAAAGGGCTGCCAGCAGGCGGCAGAAGGCCTCAGACCCTTTTTCCCGACCCAATCCACCACCCGCGAAAAAAGGTTCCTACAGAACCGGGACAAAAGGCCCCGTGCCCTCCAGCTGGCTTCGGGGCGACGTGGCCTAGCCATTTGTCCCAGCTCCAGACTGGGCCGGGACAAAAGGCCTGGACGGAAGGCCAGTTTTCTACTAGTGCTGGTTTCCTGGGAACTAAACCCGCGGTCCCTGCTTCAGTTGGTTTCCTCGAAAACCCCTTGTAACTTGTTGAAACTAACCGGCAGCCCTTCCTGGCTGGAATCTTTTCGTCCAGGTCCAGGTCTTTTATGAAAACCCCCTGGCAGTTTTATTTCTATTTTAAAATCAAATCAGAGAATAAAATTTGAATTCCAATTTCAAATCTATCCTAGTTTTTGAATACTAACTTGAATAAAAAAGTGTTTAATATGAAAGTTGATCAGAAAAATGTGAGGAATCTACATATGCCATCCATATGCCTATTTGCATCTTGCATCATATCGAACATTGATAGTTTTGTATATCACCTAATAAGAACACCCTGAGTATTTTGGATTCCGACTAGGGTTTCCCCGCTCTGCTTAAATATGAAGTAGCTCATCCATGCCATGCTACTGCCATCCTAATCAACATTTAATATTGCCACTAGAAAAATAACATGAACCATAAATTGTGTACCAGGATTCCGATACCGCTTAATTTGGATAAGTTGCATTGCATCATCGTTGCCATGCCATGCATGCATATCTTGATCATGCCGGGTTTTTCTCCGTAGCAGTAAGATTGCGTTCGTTGTGTGTTCCAGCATTTGCTTCATCCCGGATAGAATCACAATGTGGTGCTGTGAGATACGACAAGTTCTCCAGCAGTTCTTCTGCAGTTTTTCACATGCGAGCCCTCTTCCCTTCACCTATTTTACATTTCAGTTCCCTCTCTTTATTGCTATCCTGATGTTGCGATTCTTTTCAAGTCACGTGTTCTATTCCACTTGTTACCCCAATAAGCCGTGTTTCCCTTCCATTACCTAACACATGTTGTTTGTTGTTTGGCAAGCCTTGCGAGTCGTAGCGCATGCTTAGGGATGTTGTTTGTCTCGATATGTTATCGGGATATGTTGGGGTCATTACCTATCTCATCTATGGATAAGTTGTTGGAGATAATCTTGGTTAAATAACTTAAAATATGTTGTTTGGGATAATTAGTTAATAATGGCATCGGTGGGCCCCTTTGTGCAAGCTTTGGAACTTTGTCCAGCTTATGTCTTCTGAGACCCGAGTTCTTGTTATATGTTCTAAGGCTGAGCGCACTAACCACTCGTGGGAGGTATTATCGGGACCCCCCTTGACTTACTACCTTTTCTCGAGACTATTGAAAAGGGGGCCACAACTTTGGTATTATTTGCTTACTACATGTAATTATGCCATGTATGCCATGCTTTACTTACTGTTGCCTTCGGGTGCTTTACTTCCTATTACCTCTGGGTGTTTACATTCCTGTACCGTACTTTGCAGAACGTTTAGCGAAGTGGGTTGTTAACACGTAGCTTAGCCGTTGGCGCAAACCCTGGGTCCATATCGGAATATGGCCGAACTTCTTCACGGGTAGCATAGTGGGGTGGCCCCCTAGACTTTCTTGTAGAACTAGAAACGGTATTGTCGTGATATCGCAAAAGTCCACCTCGCCGTCGCCGCGCTCCCACGGCCACCTGCGAGTTTTCTCCTTCCTCTTCGGCGTTCCAGACCACCTCGAGCTCCGTCGCCTCGCCAACGAGCCCGTGGTGAGCACGCAAACCTTCTCTGCTTCTTCTTCCTTCCAATTACGCCCTCTATCACCAGCCTCGATGTTGTCTGCTTCGTTACCGGCGCCTCGCCGCCGTCGTGATTCATCCGTTGTCGATCCAGACCACGCCAGCAAGCGCCACTTGGCTCAGTCGATGCGCGCGAGTCCACTCTTGCTCAACTCCATCTCCACCGAATCGCAGCACCACCAAAACGAGGTGGCCGCCGACGTTTCCTCTGCCATGCTCTGGTGTTGCACATTGTTAATCTTGAGAGAATCGCGTCGCCGCACCTTAGCCTCCATGAAACCCGTAGATCTTCAGAAGCGATCGAGTAACGTGGTGGTTAGCCGCTGGATCTAGATCGAGTGCGTCACGCGTTCGAATCCCACCAACGCTGAAATAAACCACCTTGGCGAAAGCTGGCTCCGTCAGCATTCCAGCTGGCTGGGCCCCTCTTGTCATCGACTGTGACTGGATCCGGCCCGGTGCAATTTGACACAAACCATGTTCCTTTTTCTTTTTCTGGTTTTGTTTCCTGCACTATTTGAATTTGAATTCAAATCAACCTTCCAAATTCAAATTCAAACAAACTTAATATCTAGGAATATAAGAAAAATTCAATCTTTCTGAATATGAAACTTGCTTCAACTTTTGAACAATAAAAATTCGGCAAGTTTTTAATTTGAGTTTAAAATGCATAAAACTTGCAAAACTCATAACTAATTATTTATAACTCCAAATTTGACAAATTTTATATCAATTTGTATTAAAAAAATGTGAGGAATCCAAATCTTAACTTGTCATGCATCATAGACCACTTCTACTGTTCGGCCAAATGGTAATTCCATTCAAATTAAGTTATGTGTGAGGGCATTTCAAATGTTTCTGGTCCAATTCAAATGCCCCACTTAATATTGCTATGTATGGACCCTTTGCACTTTGTCATGCATCATATTGTCTCATTGCACAACCTTGTATTGATTTGCGTACTTTCTTCTTGTATGTGCTATTTGGTTCTTCTCGAGTAGACACCGACACCGAGCAGTTCGAGCAGGAGTACGAGTACCACCCTGAGGAGGATATCGCTAGTACCACTACCGCTGATCTGACAGGCGAGCCCTCCCCACTTCACCTATTTTACAGTTTTACTCTTGTTGCTCTATTGCTATCCTTATGTTGCGATTCTGTTCGAGTCACATGTCCTATTCCACATGTTCCCTATATGAGCCATGTTTCCCGTCCGATACCTATCACCGTTGTTTGATGTTTGACAAGCCTTGCGAGTCGTAGCGCTAGTTTAGGGTTTTTGTTGTAATCTCGAAATCTTCGGGATATGTTGGGAAAACTTGACACCTGTTTCACCTTATGGATAATGTTGTTGGAGTTAATCATGATAAGTTGTTACAACAAAACATTTGCTATGACTAAATAAGTGGCATCGGTGGGCCCCTTTGCACAAGCATCGGATCTTTGTCTCGCTTGTGCCCCCTAGAACCCGAGTTCTTGTTATCTGTTCTAAGGTTGAGCGCACTAACCACTCGCGGGAGGTATTAATGGGACCCCCCTTGACTTACTACCTTTTCTCAAGACTGTTGAAAAGGGGGCCACAACTTTGGTTTTATTAGCCTATGTCATGTATGCCATGCTTTACTTATTGTTGCCTTCGGGTGCTTTACTTCCTGTTGCCTTCGGGTGTTTATATTCTGTACTGTACCTTGCGGGACGTTTAGTGAAGCGGGTTGTTCATACTCGCCTAGCCGCCGGCGCAAACCCTGAGTTCGCTTCGGAGTATGGTCGAACTTCGTTACGAGTAGCTTAGTGGGGTGGCCCCCCTAGACTTTCTGGTAGAACTGGGAATAGTCTCATCGTGGGACTCTGTTTTGATCCAGCAGTGTTGAACTTGCGTGTATGGGACCAGTAGTGCACCCCTGCAGGGTAAATCTTTTCGGAAAGCCGTGTCCGCGGTTATGGACGACTTGGAGCTGTTTAACTCGATCCTAGAATAACTTACACCTAATACTTGTTGCTAATAACTTGCTAATAACTTGCATAGTAAGTTAGGATTACTACAACAGATACCAAATAAAACTTGTCAACCGTGTGAGTGCTTGTACATTGCTTCTTCGCTTTGAGTGAAGGGGTTATGTGCATCTGGCTAGGTTATGCTTGAGTAGTATCTCATGGCTCCCAAGTGCAGGAGATCAATTGTTGTACTTTTCAATAAGAAAGGTTGTCGAACCCACGAGGAGCTGAAGGTATTGGTTAGCAGAATCGACAAGAAAACAATAATAATAAAGTAGCAGTTTTGGTATTTTGGGTGTATAGTTTGCAATAAAAATAAAGTGCAGAAAGTAAATAACAAATAAGTAAAAGTTCTCAATGAGAGAAAAGCCCAATCCTCTATGCAGCAAGAGGACAAGCTCAAGTTTGTGTACTTATATAATACGAAAGTTCCCGAGGGTGGCATGGATTTACTAGCATCTGAGTTCTGCACAACATGGCAAATATTTTGTCAAGCTTTATTCAATTAGGGGCGGAGCCTAAATTAGGTGCAGCCATAGATATGTGCAAACACACCCCTTATGATGGGTCCTAGAGCAATTTTCATGTGCAAGTATAGGAATCATTAAGACATAAATGTCCCACCATAGCAATAAGATCATTGGTCCCCGACATAAACCCCTCTAATGCAACCCATAGTATTGGAAAACGGTTTCTGTCAGTCCGTCCCTTCCAACACTAATGCATTACATTAAAGTGCAGCCCTATGAGCCCATATAGGTGAAGTAATATGCAGTCGAAGTTCGCATAGAACGATCATAGAGTAACATAAAAGATAGAAAACTTAACCAAATACTCATTGCACATCATATAGAATCATGGCCAGTTCATCCTATGCTCTCTGGAACGTGGGGAACTACTCACAAGTGTCAAACATGATATGGACCAGAGGCATAATGATTACAACAAAATCTTAATATGTAATCTCCCCAACAAATAATGACAAAGTACCAATCACAAACATGCAATAGCACTAGAAACAATATTCGGGGTTCAATTCAACACAAACTATGAGGGGGATGACGTCGATCTCGTAGATGGAGATGGTGGTGATGATGGTGCTGGTGGAGATGTTGATGGAGATGCCTGCTCCCAAGCCAAGGAGGAGTGGGGATGTCGATGGCGTTGATTTCCTCTTCACCGGAGGTACCGGTGCAGCAGGATCTGCCCTCTCCCGGAGTAGGAAAGGACTTTCGCCTCCGCCGCCACCTCAATAAATCTCGGGAAAAATATGGCTTAGGTTTTTTTGGTGAAACGGAGGTTCTGGTATAAAGGGGGCCCGAGGCGGCGCTCGAGGCCCGAATGAGTGTTGGTGGCACGCCCAGCAAGGTTGGGCGCGCCACCTGTGCTCGTTTGGCCCTCATGGCCCCTCTCGCATGGTTCTTTCGCTCACGGTCCTTCTCCAGGTGAAAATCTGATCAGGTATTTTTGCCTCGATTTTTAGCGATCCAGAAATCCCTGAAAAAAATAAAATTCGAAAAAGAGGTTTTCTGCCTCCCAGGAATTAAATACCAATGAAGGGGACTTTGTAGGAAAGTCCCGGAAATCAACTAAAAATGCATAAATAAAGGTGTATGATGACAAATAACAATGAAAACTAATCATATACGTAGCAATAATGATGAAGCAAAATGCATGTATCAACTCCCCCAAGCTTAAACCTTTGCTCGTCTTCGAGCAAATAAGTGAATAGATCATATCATGCATCAATGAGCTTATAGTTGATAAAAGAAATACGAGCATTGCATCATCAACTTATTCATATTCAATTGTAATGTAAGATTTCTGAACCAACAATCATACAAACATGAACTTCATAATAGAAACTCTCGCAATTACCTCTTACCGTTTGAACAAGACTAACCATTGCATGTTGGACAATTGACCAATGTTTCATGTGTGTCTATAAGTATAGATCACTTCTATGCTTCGCCTTTTACCAGCTTTATTTCTCATGTACTTTGCTTTTGTACTGAAGATAAACTCTCATAGAGGAACTAGTTACAAGAAGAGAAATTCTTAAATGACAATATGAGCATGAAGTTTGATGTTTACCAAACACTGCCATTTTCTTGATGGGATCAGTTAATAGTCTTGCCCCCTAGTAACCAGTATAAACCTTATTCATGGATCTTTTAGTCATGTCATATGCTCTACATCCACCTTTGTCTTTCACTTTCCATGGCTAACCGAATCCTCGGGTGCCGACCTTTTCATTCACAAACTTGTTTGACCATATGTATTGAAATATCCATGACAATCAGTTTACCCGTTGATTACCAAGCAGCACAAGAGTATCTCATAGCTCCTTGTCATCTCCTCTTCCTAACTATTTGTTCTCCAAGACCAAATCTCCAACACAACTTCAAGGTATTTTGTTTTTCTTATAATACTTAGTATTGCTTGCATGGCTCTTTCCTTAGTTGCAAACCATACTTACAAAATTATATGCTTGTCCAACATGCTCAAGTTAATTAAGTTCAAGATAAGATGTGATTGAAATTTCTAAATACGAGGAACACATCTGCATGAGTGGTACCCATAAATCTCCATACAAAAGAATCATGGATGACACCATACTTCAAATTTCATTAAAAACCACTTGACGAAAGATAGATGATAACGCTCTAAGAGCTTTCCAAACTATGAGATACTTGATAACTACTAGATAAAAGCGAAAACCAAACTAAGATGACAAACTAAAAACTATATGATAAACTAAAAAGCATAAAAGTCTCGATATAACTCCCCCAAGCTTGAGTGTTGATGAAGATCTTATTTATTTTTCTTCTTCTCTTGATGCTTCGGGTCATGATGGTCTTGACGATCCTGGATTATGCTCATCATGAGATCATAAGCTTGATGAAGTCGCGCAGAACTTTTCGCCAGATCTTCCCAAAGCTTCCCTCCAATCATCTCCCTGCTAGGCTTCCACTCTAGTGTCGATCCTCTCTTCCTTTTGGGGATGTGATGATCCCACTCTCCTGGAAGATCCTTAGCTGGGACCTTCGCGGTTTTCCTTGCGATGAAGATTTATAACAATATGCTTGGAAGATAAAGAGTGTCTAGGTTCTCCTCCACCAGTTCTTATGCGAGCGGTGCACTTCATCTCTTGAGGAGGAGGCACAACTCTCACAGCAGCAACCGGAATGACAGGTATCAGAACTTTCCCCTTCTCTCCAGCGTTGGTGATGAGCATGTTATCCTCTTCCTCTTCTTCTTCATCATCTTCTTCTTCTTCCTTCTGCTCCTCCTCCTCCTCTTCATCTTCGTCTTCGAAAGGGTCCCTCCTCCTTGTCCTCCTTCACATGGATGTAGGGCTGAGCCTATCGAGCTCATCATCATCATCTTGCATGATGGAGCATTGGTAGGAGTCTCCCGAAGACATAGCTAAGATTTTTGGTGGAGACAAATCTGAAAGATGGGAAAAAAAACAAGGTTCGCTCGAAAAAGACTCTATGTGAGATTAGATCGGTAGAGGGGGTATATATTGATGGTTTTTTGGTAAAAACGAAGAGTTTGAGTCAAAAATGAGGCGAAAAGGAAATCCGAAGTGCGAACGACCTCGGGTGGCGCGCCCAACCAGGTAGGGCGCGCCACCTAGGGTCTTTCTCCCCTCGTGACTCCGTTTCACCAAAATCTTTCGTGAAACCTCCTTATTTTGCAAAAAAGTAACTGTACTAAAATATGAAAAGATTACGAGATCGCTACGTACCTGATCTCGACTTTTATTGGTTTCCGGTGTCTGGCAGAGGGTAATTCTCGGCGATGATAGCTTCCGGAGTCCGGAGCCATAACTCTTCCACATTCCCTATGAACTTTTCTCCTGCAACATAATGTTTGAGACGTTGTCCATTAACAACATGAGGTTTACCTTTATAGTCTCCATGAAGACGGATGGCTCTGGAGCGGTACACCTCCTGCACAACTAATGGACCCTGCCATCTCAATGCTAATTTGCCTGCAGAGAACTTGAAACGAGAGTTGAACAATAATACTTGGTCTCCTACTTTGAATTCCTTCCTCTTTATCTTTTTTCATGCCAAATTTTGACCTTTTCTTTAAACAATCTAGCACTTTCATAAGCTTCATTTCTCCATTCATCCAATAAGTTTATGTCTAGGATTCTCTTCTCTCCCGTAGTTTTAAAATCAAAGTTAGGTTGCTTAACAGCCCACCTAGCTTTGTGTTCTAACTCTACAGGTAAATGACATGCTTTTCCATAGACCATTCTATAAGGAGACATTCCCATAGGATTTATAAAAGCAGTTCTATAAGCCTATAATGCCTCATTAATTTTAGTTGGCCAATCTGATCTAGCTTTATTAACCATCTTTTCCAATATAAGCTTTAATTCTCTATTACTCAATTCAACTTGACCACTAGTTTGTGGGTGATATGGAGATGCTACTCTATGATTAACACCATTTTTAGCCAAGGTTTTTCTAAAAACTTGATGAATAAAGTGAGAACCACCATCAGTAATCAAAAATCTAGGTACTCCAAACCTGGGAAAGATGATGTCCTTCAACATCTTCATTGCAGTAGCATGGTCAGCACTCTTTGTCAGAATTGCTTCCACCCACTTAGTAACGTAGTCCACTGCAACCAAAATGTGAGTATGCTGCGATGTGGAGGCAGGAAATGGTCCCATAAAGTCAAATCCCCACACATCAAATGGTTCAAGAGGCAGTGTATAATTCATAGGCATTTCATTTCTCTTACCAATGTTTCCCACGCGTTGACATTTATCACAAGATTTAACATAAGTAGCACAATCTTTAAATAGAGTAGGCCAATAAAAATCAGATTGCAATACCTTTGCAGCTGTGTGGTCTCCCGCATGGTGGCCTCCATAAGGACTATCATGACAGTCTTTTATAATGCTTTGCTGTTAAAACTCAGGTACACATCGTCTAATAATACTATCAACACCCTTCTTATAAAGAAAAGGATCATCCCAAAATTAATATCTAAGATCATAGAAGAATTTCTTTCTTTGTTGATAAGTAAAATGAGGTGGTATAACTTTCCCAAAAATAAAATTAGCATAATCAGCGATTCATGGGGAAGCTATTCTTGCACTAGACACATTAATATTTACAAGTTGTTCATTAGCAAAACTATCATTAATAGGGGTTGGATCATCCTGAATGTTTTCCATTCTAGACAAATGATCAGCTGCAGGATTATCCTCACCCTTTCTATCAACAATATGTAAATCAAATTCTTGCAATAGTAAAACCCATCTAACAAGTCTAGGCTTAGCATCTTTCTTATTCATAAGATATTTAATAGCAGAATAATCAGAGTGCACAATAACTTTAGAATCTACTATGTAAGGTCTAAACTTATCACAAGCAAAGATCATAGCTAAAAATTATTTTTCAGTTGTAGCATAATTTCTTTGGGCGCCATCAAGAGTCTTACTAGCATAATATATAACATTAAGTTTCTTATCAACTCTTTGCCCCAACACAACACCTACCGCATAGTCACTTGCATCACACATAATCTCAAAAGGTAAATTCCAATCAGGTGGTTGAATTATAGGAGCACTAATTAAAGCATTCTTTAAAACATTGAAAGATTCCACACAATCATCATTAAAAGAAAAAAGAACATATTTTGCAAAAGATTAGTAAGAGGCTTCGATATTTTAGAAAAGTCCTTAATAAATCTTCTATAAAACCTAGTGACGAGGCGGTTCCTCGGCAATGCCCACCATGAGGGGCTTGGGTTTTAGAGAAAGGCGACGATGGAAGTTCTGGGAGCGAGGGGAGACACGACGTACCCAGGTTCACGTCCCCGCGGTGGAGGATCGCTACGTCCTGCTAGCAATCCACTATTTGAATATATGTGTACAGGGGGCCGCCATAGGCGGAGTTGTTGGATCTAGTCTAGTTCTAATCTGCGGGTTGCGTTGTCTAGACGTATCACCTCTATGATTTATGTTTCTGATTGTGTCCGTCCTAAGGGGTGCCCCTGCCTGGCTTTATATATCAGCCAAGCTAGGGTTTACAAGAGTCCTAGTAGGATTCGTATTGGAGTCTTATTTCCTTGTAGTACAAGTTGTTAACGCGTGCAGGTCCAGCTTGTCGAGTCCTTGTGCTAGTCCATCTTCATAATTTGCATCGGGTATGCCAATGTTGAGTACCCAAAGGGTTATGCCCACATCAGTAGCCCCCGAGTGTCTGGCCGAAGTGAAGCTTCGGGCAGGGACTAAAGTTGTCATCGTCCGAATGTCTTGATCATCTGTTGAATGTTGAATCTTGTGCTTCATGTAGAATCGAAGTTGCTTTTTGTCGGGTGCGCGAAGCACTCCCGATGGGAGTAGCCCCGAGTCTATGGGCGGGTGCTTGCAGCCGCGCATAGACTCAAGTTGTACTACTCGAAGATCTTGATGTTGATGCCTACGTCTTTGGGTTTATTCTTCTTTGTTGACGAATCTGCTATCTTTTTATCGGGTGCGCGGACAGCGCTCCCGATGGGAGTAGCACCCGAGCCTGCAGATGAATATGAAATAGTTATGTATAGGGTGTAAAAAATGCTGAGTTGAATACCGTAGACTTCTTCGAGTTCCAAGAACATGATGCCGATGACTCTGATGATTTCATAGATAGAGGAGTTGATGATTCAGATGATATCCCGGAGGAGCCGATAATTCAGATGATATCCCAGAGGAGCTGATAATTTAGATGATATCCCGGAGGAGTCGATAATTCAGATGATATTCCGGAGGAGCCGATGATTTAGATGATATCCCAGAGGAGCCGATGATTTGGATGATGTTCCGGAGGAGCCGATGATTTAGATGATATCCCAGAGGAGTCAATAATTTTTATCGGGTGCGCGTCCAGCGCTCCCGATGGGAGTAGCCCCCGAGTCTAGGCACGGATGCT
The DNA here is from genome assembly GCA_030979885.1 of Lolium multiflorum. Classification (NCBI taxonomy): domain Eukaryota; kingdom Viridiplantae; phylum Streptophyta; class Magnoliopsida; order Poales; family Poaceae; genus Lolium; species Lolium multiflorum. The sequence continues at coordinate 16,847,083 of CM061749.1, forward strand.
TGCAACCGTGTGTAGACTTAAGTCGAGTAACCTGATGTTATAGTTTTCTTCAGGTGCCGTTGACACATTGTTGTTTGTTTCAAGGGGCAATTCTTAATGCACCTTGAGCATTGTTGATGCCATTGTTTGTAAGTTTATCGGAGGTGAATCTTTGAGTGATCAGCTCTTGTTGCAGGTTTGCTAAACCCGTAGTAATGTGCAACTTCGCTTCAACCGATGATGTATGTTTTGGCGACAGCCCTCGAGCGAATCGAGGAAACTATGCCTGTCGTCGACTCCGTCGCTCTTTAGTACTTCTGTAGTTTAAAGTACCGGCATGGGTCTTGTTTGTAAGTTGTATTGTGTTCATCAACTGCAGCACTCGATAATTTATCTGAGGCTTGGATGGATTTTTAGTATATCGATAACCATAGCTCCCGGTGGGAGTATTAATTAATTATCAATATTGTAATAATGGATATCGATAACCATAGCTCCCGGTGGGAGTATTAATTAGTTATCAATATTGTAATAATCCATATCGATAACCATAGCTCCCGGTGGGAGTATTAATTAGTTATCAATATTGTAATAATCTATATCGATAACCATAGCTCCCGGTGGGAGTATTAATTAGTTATCAATATTGTAATAATTCATATCGATAACCATAGCTCCTGGTGGGAGTATTAATTAGTTATCAATATTGTAATAATTCTTTGCAGCCCTCGAGTAATTCCAGCGCTCCCGATGGGAGTGCATCGAGTCAATATTATACAAGATGATATCCATTGAATATTCCAGATGATGAATCCATTGACACGAGAATGTATCGGATCAATATTATATAGCCATGGAAAAAATCCATTGATAATCATAGATGATGAAGCCATCGACCGGGGAGTGCACCAAGAGAAGATATATCCAGAGCCGAAGAAGATAAGTCCATCGAGTAATCATAGATGATGAAGCCATTGACTCGGCTGCAACGAAGGCCAATATGGAAGCATGTCGCATTACGGACGCAATCTAAGTAATCATCCATCTAGAAATAGTTGATGTGGCGGGCGCAGTTGAAATAGTTGCGCCACCAAAGATAGTCCATGCGGCGGGCGCAGTCGAAATAGTTGCGCCACCAAAGATAGTCTATGCGGCGGGCGCAGTCAAAATAATTGCGCCACCAAAGATAGTCCATGCGGCGGGCGCAGTCGAAATAATTGCGCCACCAAAGATAGTCCATGTGGCGGGCGCAGTCGAAATAATTGCGCCACCAAAGATAGTCCATGCGGCGGACGCAGTCGAAATAGTTGCGCCATCAAAGATAATCCATGCGGCGGGCGCAGTCGAAGTAATCGTTCGGCCAAAAATAGTCGATGTAGCAGCGCCCGGCCGGCGTGGTCGAAGTAGCCGCACGGTCAGAAATAGTCGATGAAGAGGACGGGTGAGCACCCGAATATATCGGGTCCGTAATGTCGGGTCCGCGGCAGGCGAACTCCCGAGTAAGACGAGTCCGTGATATCGGGTCCAAGACAGGCGAACCCCTCAGTACGATGGGTGTGCGGCGGACGCGGTCGATCGGGTGGAGTAGCCGAAGCTTTTGCTTCAATCTGCAGTTATATTGGGACGCAAAAACCTGCGCGCAAATAATAGTACGAGCCAAAAAATATTTGGCCAAATAAATTCTGCAAATAGTAATTAATTGGAAATATAGCACCTGATATTTTTGTATCGGATGACTGGATTGTTTGCTGCGTAAAACATTGTGTTGCTTGGCGTGGTAGTTGGGCTGAATTAGAACTTCTTGGAATTAATCGGGTGCGTGTCGTGACGCCTGCTATCTTGACTTGTCGTTCCTTTTGCCTTGGGAGCTTGACCCGATGATTTTTTCTTAGCCTTGATCCCCACGTACAAAGTGTATGCGGCCGTTCACAGTTTTTGCTTTGCTTTCCTTTGAGAGATGGTTCGCTCCTTGGCTTTCCTTTTTGAGACCGTGAGTTCAATTCTATTTAAGGATAATAAATTCACCCTTTGGCTTCACGTGACGCTGCGAAGGACACCATGCGTTGTCTTCGTGTACGTCTTCTCCTGCTGCAGCCAATCCGAGGCGAACTAGCACACACGTGAGAACTTAACCAACCTGTCGGCAATGCTTCGGCCATGATCAGCTCGCTGTAGATCTAGGCCGTTGTACATGAGATGCTGGTACAATGATTGATCTTGATTCTTCTCATAGATGATGTTTGACAATGAACTCGACAGATCTCGCCTGGATGACAAAATCCAGCGTCGCTATTCCCACAGACGGCGCCAATTGACGAGGTGGTTCCTCGGCAATGCCCACCATGAGGAGCTTGGGTTTTAGAGAAAGGCGACGATGGAAGTTCCGGGAGCGAGGGGAGACACGACGTACCCAGGTTCACGTCCCCGCGGTGGAGGATCGCTACATCCTGCTAGCAATCCACTATATGAATATATGTGTACAGAGGGCCGCCATGGGCGGAGTTGTTGGATCTAGTCTAGTTCTAATCTGCGGGTTGCGTTGTCTAGACGTATCGCCTCTATGATTAATGTTTCTGATTGTGTCTGTCCTAAGGGGTGCCCCTGCCTGGCTTTATATATCAGCCAAGCTAGGGTTTACAAGAGTCCTAGTAGGATTCGTATTGGAGTCTTCTTTCCTTGTAGTCCAAGTTGTTAACGCTTGCAGGTCCAGCTTGTCGAGTCCTTGTGCTGGTCCATCTTCATAATTTGCATCGGGTATGCCAATGTCGAGTACCCAAAGAGTTATGCCCACATCACCCAGCATTCCCAAGGAAACTTCTTATACCTTTAATATCCTGCGGGTATGGTAGCTTCTCTATGGCTTCTATCTTTGTGCGGTCCACTTCAATGCCTCTTCCTGATACTCGATGACCAAGGACTACACCTTCCGTAACCATAAAATGGGACTTCTCCCAATTAAGGACTAGGTGTTGGTCCTCACACCACTGTAGAACTTTGTTAAGATTGAATAGGCAATTATCGAAAGAGGTACCATACACAAAAAATCATCCATAAATACTTCCATAATCTTTTCAATATAATTAGCAAATATAGCATTCATGCATCTTTGAAAAGTAGAAGGAGCATTACATAAACCAAATGAAATTCTTCAATAAGAAAAAGTACCAAAGGGACAAGTAAAAGTGGTCTTTTCTTGAGCATCTTTGTGCACAGGTATTTGAGAAAAACCAGAATAACCATCAAGATAGCAAAAATATGAATGCTTAGATAATCCTTCTAACATTTGATCAATAAAAGGCAAAGGATAATGATCTTTACGAGTAGCTTTATTTAATTTTCTAAAATCAATGCATATTCTATAACCAGTAACAGTACGCTGAGCAACAAGTTCATTTTCATCATTTGGAACCACAGTGATTCCACCTTTCTTAGGTACACAATGAACATGACATACCCATTTAGTATTAGCTATAGGATAAATAATGCCAGCCTCAATGAGTTTAATTACCTCTTTTCTTACCACTTCCTTCATTTTTGGATGAATATGGCGTCGATAATCAACAATGGGCTTTGCATCTTCTTCCAAATTAATCTTATGCATGCATAAGCGAGACTTATACATTTAAGATCATCAAGAGAGTAACTAATAGCCAGCCTATGAGCACGCAATACTTCAAGTAATTTTGATACTTCATCTCCTGAAAGATTAGCACTAATAATAATAGGATATATATTTTTCTGATCAAGGTATGCATATTTCATATCATCAGGTAAAGGTTTTAGTTCAAAACTAGGATCTTCTTTGGGTGGTGGTAACACTCCAAGATTATCAGGTGGAATATGCAATTGTAAATGTGGTGATTGCTGAGATAAATTTGTTCTAATGCTTCTCTTTCTTCATTACTATATGGTTCCTCTTGATTAAGTACATATCGTTGCACCGCGTCCGTTGAAGCAACTGCCACAGAAGCAAGAGTTTCCACAATATCTTTTTGAAACTTTTTGATTTTCTAAATGCTTATCAGTATACTTGGAAAAATTAAATTCTAACCTTTCTCCAGCTTAATAAACACTCTCTCTTTTGGCAAATTAATTTCAGCACCAACAGCATGTAAGAAATGTCTACCAAATATAATAGGATGAAATGCATCCTGGGAGCAACCAAGCATAATAAAATCAGCGGGATACTTAATCTTTCCTACTAATACTTCAACATTTGTTACCATACCAAGAGGATAGATAACATCTTTATTAGCAAGTTGAATAGTTATACCTGTTTCCTCCATGTGTATGGGATCAATATCGGGCTTGATTTTAAGATATAGAGAATATGGTATCAAACTTATACTTGCTCCAATATCACAAAGACCATGATAACATGAAGTTCCAAAAGCACAAGATATAATAGGTTTACCAACTCTAGCAGTATTAGCTTGAATTACCTTAGTGGAATCTTCACATAAATAGACATCACAAGGAGTCTCTTCATTTAATTCTTTGATGGCCAAAATTTGAGGCTTCATAGTAATTTGTTCATATGGTTCATGAAATCTTCTAGCACTCTTATTTGCAACAGTGGTGAGTAAATTTTCCTTCACCCTGCTTGGATATGGAGGAGATTCCACATATTCTTCTATAATAACAGAGGAAGCTTGCTGAACCTGTTTCTCATCTTTAGCAATATATGCTGAATCCTTAAGAGGTTCGGTAAAATGTTTAAATCCTTTCTTAGGAACATTCAAATGGTTAGCAAAAGATTTAGAGACTTCTACTAAAATATGAGGATCAAGACCAAACTTATTCTTTAATTCTTCAAACAATATAGTAGTAGAGAAATTCTCTACACATGCATATTCAAATTCAAAACGAGGCTCGTTACCATCATCAAGATCCCATGCAGCTGAATTATTAGCAATAGTATCCAATAAATTCCTTGCTTCTTGTTGAGTTCTATTTGTAAAAGTCCCTTTAGATGAATTATCCAGAAAATCCCTATGATGCTGGGGCAGCCTCACATAGAAGTTTATCAATATAAGACTATCAGGAATACCATGACAACGATTCTTACAGATGAGTTCATTAAGCCTCCCCCAACATTGAGCAATACTTTCTCCAACATGAGACCAAAAAATATGAATATGACAGCTATCATCCTAAGCTTCTTTTAGAGTATAGAATTTGGTATAGAAGGCCTTCCTCAATAATTCCCAGTCAAGACAGCATTTAACTTCCAGAGATCTAAACCATATGCGAGCATTACCAGAAAGAGATAGATATAATAACTTCCTCTTCACATCATCATGAGGAACACCAGCCAGTTTAAATAAAGAGCATAGATCTTCAATGGCATGTAGATGTGCCATAGCAGTTTGACTTTTATCTCCTTTGAAGGTTAGTTTTATAGCTTGGTTGGCAATTGCAATAGGAATTTGAAACGCCACCATAGATTCAGGTGGTTTCTCTTCATTCTCTTTCATAGATTGAGCATAAGCATAATTATATAAAATTAAGCCAATCTCCTCACGGCTAGACATAACCATGATGAGACAGATAGTAAATAATAAAAATAGTAAAAAGCTTTCTTACTATTCACTTACAGATAGCGCTACGCTCCCCGGCAACGGCGACAGAAAAGTGTCTTGATGGTTCCCAAGTGCAGGAGATCAATTGTAGTACTTTTCAATAAGAAAGGTTGTCGAACCCACGAGGAGCTGAAGGTATTGGTTAGCAGAATCGACAAGAAAACAATAATAATAAAGTAAATAAAGTAGCAGTTTTGGAATTTTGGGTGTATAGTTTGCAATAAAAATAAAGTGCAGAAAGTAAGTAGCAAATAAGTAAAAGCTCTCAATGAGAGAAAAGCCCAATCCTCTATGCAGCAAGAGGACAAGCTCAAGTGTGTGTGCTTATATGAGATGAAAGTTCCCGAGGGCGGCATGGATTTACTTGCATCTGAGTTCTACACAACATGGTATATATTTTGTCAAGCTTTATTCAATTATGGGTGGAGCCTAAATTAGGTGCAACCATAGTTATGTGCAAACACACCCCTTATGATGGGTCCTAGAGCCATTTCATGTGCAAGTATAGGAATCATTAAGACATAAATGTCCCACCATAGCAATAAGATCATTGGTCCCCGACATAAACCCCTCTAATGCAACACATAGTATTGGAAAATGGTTTCTGTCAGTCCGTCCCTTCCAACACTAATGCATTACATTAAAGTGCAGCCCTATGTGCCCATATAGGTGAAGTAATATGCAGTCGATGTTCGCATAAAACTATCATAGAACAACATAAAAGATAGAAAACTTAACCAAATACTCATTGCACATCATATAGAATCATAGCCAGATTATCCGATGCCCTCAGGAACGTGGGGAACTACTCACAAGTGTCAAACATGATATGGACCAGAGGCATAATGATTACAACACAATCTGAATATGTAATCTCCCCCCCCCCAAATAATGACAAAGTACCAATCACAAACATGCAATAGCACTAGAAACAATATCAAGGGTTCAATTCAACACAAACTATGAGGGGGATGACGTCGATCTCGTAGATGGAGATGGTGGTGATGATGGTGCTGGTGGAGATGTTGATGGAGTTGCAAAATCGTGAGCCCCTCCACCGCCAAGGAGGAGTGGGGATGTCGATGGCATCGATTTCCCCTCCACCGGAGGGACCGGTGCAGCAGGATCCGCCCTCTCCCAGAGTAGGAAAGGACTTTCGCCTCCGCCGCCGCCTCAATAAATCTCGGGAAAAATATGGCTTAGGTGTTTTGGCGAAACGGAGGTTCTGGTATAAAGGGTGGCCCGAGGCGACGCTCGAGGCCCGAACGAGTGTGGGTGGCACGCCCAGCAAGGTAGGGCGCGCCACCTGTGCTCGTTTGGCCCTAGTGGCCCTTCTCGCGTGGTTCTTTCCCTCACGGTCCTTCTCCAGGTGAAGATCCGATTAGGTATTTTTGCCTCGATTTTTAGCGATCCAGAAATCCCTGAAACAAATAAAATACAAAAAGGAGGTTTTCTGCCTCCCAGAAATTAAATACCAATGAAGGGGACTTTGTAGGAAAATCCTAGAACTCAACTAAAAATGCATAAATAAAGGTGTAGGATGACAAATAACAATTAAAACTAATCATATACGTAGCAGTAATGATGATGCAAAATGCACGTATCAGTATCTAGTTTGTTACCTCATGCGCTCTCTTGCCTTCTCTAAGTAGACGGAAGTTGCAGCATGTCTCTATAAGTTAGATCAAGCTTTGCTGCCGCTAAACTCCACCATATAACCTGGCGTGCATTGCCAAGTTCTAGTCTCGCTGAGTACATGTGCCTTTGGTACTCATGCTCCATTTTCCCTCTTTTTCTGGGAACCGTTGGCCCGATGTTACAGGTACGACATGATACAAGCAGTCGTCAGGAGGCTACTTCGTTGAGTTCACAGACGCTGACTTCGTCGAGTAGCGAGTGCGTTCCTAGGCAGCAGCCTGTGGCTTGTTGGTTATGGATCTGTCTTCTTATCTTCTAGACTCTTAGTCCTATTTGGATCTTGTCTGTACCTAGACTTTTTGCTTCCGCTGATGTAATGATGTACTGTTGGACATGTGTCCATTTGAGTGTCATTTGTACCTTTCTCTATTGAGCTTTTGCTATATCTTATTTCCATCTTTTGTGTCATAGTTGTTTAGGCTGTGATACGTAACTCTGTATTACCACCCTTGTATCATGTGCACAGCGCGTGTATGTTGTGAAGGGCACAGGAAGGTGAAGCACTCAGGTCTAGGGCCAATCGTGAGCCCCATGATGTCTAGTTGCGCATGAGCTTGTCTAGATTCGTCTTGGCCTACCGGTACTTCGGACTACATGGCGACCTCACGGTCCCTTGTAGTAACCTCATACGAAAAGATTCATCATGGCATGTGCCGAAGATTCGTGTCCGCGTAGGAACACGGGTATCACCGAACCCGAGAGGTTCGAACACAGGGGACTCAAGATCACGTCGCCGTCTTACCGACGTGGGCACTGCAGAGAGGGCCACCGCAGTTACCCAAGTTCAGGGCCCTCAGAGAGGTAAAACCCCTACGTCCTGCCTTGTTAGATATATTGCAGGTCACAACGGAGATGATGACCGTACAAGTGTCTAGGTTTGTGATCGCTCAGGATCATCCCCCTCTACGCTAGCAAGGCTAGTCCTTTTATAGAGGAGCTGGTCCTCTTCTCCCGAAATATCTTGAGGGAGAACGGTTGCCACATCTCCCCAACCGAGGGCGGGAAACTCCCCCGCCCTTTACAGGATGGACATAGTCCATGGTCGATTAAAGTGCCAGTCCATGGCAGACGCTGAGGTCATTGATGACGCCTCCTCTGGCGGCTTGTGCCGTCCATCCGGTCTTGCACTAAAGAGGCAAGGGCAGGGTCTTGACGCCTTGGTCCTCGTCGAGCCTGCTTCAATCACCAAAGAGGCAATGGAATCTTGCCTCCTCGGGACGGAGCTTTTGAGCTCAGCCATGATGTGTGCGATGCCAGCCTAGCTTGTCCGGTAGCCTTTGTGCCCACTCCGCCTGTCCTAGTTGCATGCCTTGAGAGGAGGGTATCCAAGGCTCCCTTCCTTGATCTTACCGCCCCCCAAAAAGGGGCTCTCCGACTGAGGGACGCTGGTGGCTCGGGGACCTCCGCGAGGGAGTTCCTCCCCGGGCTCGTCTTCTGCTCCAGCTTGGTGTCTCCAAGAGGGTTTTATGCCTCGTGGAGCCTCACTCGGGAGTAGCCTCCCTGAGTGATTGCTTCCGAGTAGCTACTATGAGCCCAGCAACCGTAGGTCCATGGCACCCTAGTTGCCAGGGGTCCCACAGTAGCCCCCGGGCACTTGTCTCCTTTGTGGCCGTTGATGGCCGTGAAGGGGCAAGTGGCCAACAGTTGCTGGCACAAGTCTCTGCGCGTGGGCCCGCCGGCCGGAGCAGTTGGTTGCATCCGAACCGTGCGCACCAAATGGCCGAAGATCTTCCACCGCCGGTTTGAAAAATCGCGGCATGACAAGACGCGACCATGCGGTTGCGCGCTGGGTCTTCGGGGCTCGTGGCGTTCCCCGGTGATCAATGCGCGGCGATCGAAGCGCCGGCGGACCCATCGGTTCAGGTTTATAAGGAGGGAAGAGGGCTCGCCGCCCTCCTCGCTCCACATCCTCCATCCTCTTCAACCTTCCTCTCATATGGCATCGAAGTTGTCGATGCTGGCCGGCGCGGCGGAGGGTTCCATCGCGAGGAGGAAACGAAGCCCGCGGGTGGCTACGCGCGGCGGGGCACCATCGACTGCCGCCTCCCAGGGAGCGGCCCCCTCAGCCGCCGCGGAGCCGAGCGGCAGCGGAGCGCCTGTGAAGCGCCCTCGCGGCCATCCACTGGACAGCCATGACAAGAAGCCGCGGAAGAAGCGCGGAGAGCGGTTGCCGGAGCCAAGCCTGCCTCTGGCCCTGCCTGGCTTGGCCGTCGTGAAGCCCGAGGGGGGCCGAGCCGTCTGATTCACCGACTCCTCGTGGTCCTCGATGCCTCCGACTGGGGCGACTGGCTACGACTGCCTGTATCCTTCACAAGGGAGTGCACCGGCGAGATGCCCGGCGGCGTGGCCTTGTACCATACCGGTGGGAGCCGGTATTGGAACATCAATGCCGAGCAGCAAGGCCCTGACGTCCTCCTCCTCACCGTCGGCTGGAGGCGCTTCGCCACCGAGAACGCCTTCTCGCGTGGGTTCCGGCTGCGCCTTCGCTACCGCGGCGGGGGGAACTTCTGGGTGAGCGTCTGGGACCACGACGGCCGCCGCGTCACCATCGCACGCCCGCTCCTGTTCAGGTGAATTCCTGCTCATGGAGCCTTTTGAGGGTCCTCCGATGAGCGATTTGTCCTGCTCCTGGAGGATCTGCTACCTGTCACAGAGAAAAAGGGTGTACTCCTTCTGGTGACAGGAGCATAGTTAGCAGCAGTATATTGTAGACATCGCTCGTGAGGCACTATCTGTAATGTGAATATGCTTTTGAACGAAGTGTTTCCTGTTAGCGTAACTTCTCAACCCTCGTGGAGGTTCCGTACGTCGTTGTGTTCGGCCACATATCGTCTCGGGGACTATCCTCCGGTCAAAGTAGCATAGCAATTAGTCTAAACAAGACCGATCACTTGCTACTTTCCAGGCGAGGTAGCTGATATAACTTGCGAGGGTGTGCCTCGGTGTCCCCCGATAGTATGCTTGGAAGGGACAAGGGCGCATAAGAACCACGCAAGAAGTTTGCGAGAGTAGGAGGCAGAGGAAACTTATCTTTTTGGGGCGCCGCAGCCTCGCGGAGGAGCGGAGGAATCTTCTTCGGAGAGGAATCCGGAGAGGATTGTCCTTGGGTCCTCCATGAGAGACATCTTCTAATGAAGGCCCCGTTGATTCCTCTGGGAGGTAAGCTTAATATCCGCTTCTTCTGCGCTCTGTGTTCCTTGGTCCCGTGCGTGTGGTGCTCGAGCCATCTGGCATCAAGTACCTTGGTGAGGTGGTCGTGACGGGTAAGCCCGAAACCAGAGCTCGATAGCCCAGGCTTGACGCTCGGGGAGGCTGATCCTGGATAATACACCATGCCTAGCCCCCGCTCTAGTGGTGCACGATGAGGGGTACCCCAGGACGTAAGAGTGTTGGCTGCCCCAGGTACTTGCTTTCCGCGTACCTTCTTCGCATCCGTTGGCTACCTAGAAAGGGCAAGCGGCCTGCCGTTGTTGCGGTGACGGTGCCGTGTGGGCGCTGCAGTCCATGTGTCTGCTCGCATCTGGGCCATGCACACCAAACGACGTTGATTCATAGCCGTTGATTCAGCAACCGCCGCGGAGCGGGCCGTGGCTCTGCGGTTGTTCACCGAACTTTGGCTCCCCCGTGATCAATGCGCGGCAATCAAAGCGCCAGCATGTTTTCAGGGACGCATATAAGAGGGTGGAGGAGCCCGTTGCCCCCTCTACTCCTCAACCTTCCCCCTTTTTCTCTTTTCTTCCTCAAATGGCGCCGAAGAGGCTCTCCATGTCCGAGAAGAACAAAGGTCCCATCACGCCAGAGAGAGCAGGTCCGACGGCAAGGAGGCCGCGCGGTCGCCCTCCGAGAAGTGGGAAGCACGGAGGTCGAGGCGGAAGTCGAGGTGGTCGTGGCGGTGGCTGTGGGGACCCTGCTGGCGGGACGTCGTCCTCCGCGGCGAGAAGAGATGGCGAAGCCCCGGCAGCGAAATGGCCGCGGGGATGTCCTCCTGGGAGCCGCAACAAGAGGAGGAGCGACCTGGAGGCCAATCCGTCTTGGCCTCCTCCACCTCTGCCAGGCACGGTGAAGTTAGAGGGCGGTGACCCTCCGCCTTTTGTCGGCTTCATTTCCATTCTTAGCGCTCCTGACTGGAAGGAAAGGCTTTCGCTTCCCGAGCACTCTAGTCTTGGATCGGTTGACATCCTGCCTCTGCTGGTCATACTGTCACATGCCAAGGGTGGACGTGGCTAGTGTGTGGAGGTCGAGATTTCCTCTTCCGGGAGCATGTCCTTTACCACCGGCTGGGACAGATTCGTCCACGACAGCGGGCTTTTGTATGGCAACATCCTTCGATTTCGCTTACTTGGCGACGGCCGCTTCTTGGTCTACGTGTGGAACAACCTTTGGTGCCGGGTAACCATGCCGCCCGGTCTGATGTAGCTAGGCGGCTGATTCGATTCCTCTGAACTCCCAGGGTTAGCTGAGAGGAAGGGAAAGTAGGCTCCTCGAGGTGCCGTATTAGCAGTAGCTTGTATGTAAGTCCTGCCCCTTGGGCCAAACTGTAATTTTACCTTTCAGAGTTTGCAGTATCAGAGTATGCATCTCGCGCTGAGCGTTCCGCTTGTTCTTGGAGAGGTTTCTTGCCTTGCCGCCCTCTGCCATACGCCGTCTTGGAGGCTGCGCCCCCGGCCCTTGTAGACTAGTCGTTGGTCGTGTGGACCGTCGTTAGCCAGGGCCCAGTCGGGGCAGCTAGAATGGCTCACGAGGGTTTGCCCCGGAGTCCTCCGGCCGCACGCTCAAGAGGAGCAGAAGTGCGCAATCACCGTGCTCCGGAATCAGCAAATGTTTGAGGCGGGAGAACACTTTGCCTTCGTGGCGTGTGGCCCTTGCCCACAGCTTCATCGCGGATATTTCCAGAGGAGAAATCCAGACTGCTTGCGAAGCTGACTCTCTGAGGGTGTGGTTTTGGGTGTCCACTGATGCCAATGGTGGTTGCATTGTGCCGTGCACCGGGGGGTACCTGGTTGAGGTTCGGTGATGATACGGTTTCTCCAGGCGAGCCCCCGTGCTTTCGGCCAACCCTGCTGTCCACCAGGCATGCTGTGACCACCGCACTGGTCCTACCCGTCCTTGCAGGTCCCTCGAGGAGACGACCCTGAGGTTCCTCGGGTGGCCCTTAGGGGAAGATGCTCTGAATGCTCGTTCTTGTTGGCTCCTTAGAAAAGTAATAGTAAGGCTCATCATGTAGAGATTTATCTTCCGGCCCGTCCATCCGGGCCCCTCGTGGAGATGGCCATGGGACTCCAATTGCGAGCTCCAAAGAATATCCGTCCTGTATGCTCGTGCTTGCTGGTTCCTTGGAGAAGTAGCCACAAGACTTCTGCGAGCAGGCTCTGAAGAATCGTCCTGTATGCGTGTTCTTGTTGGTTCCTCGGAGAGGTAAACATAAGACTCTGCATGTAGGTTCTAAAGATTGTCCTGTATGCGTGTTCTTGTGAGTTCCTCGGAGAGGTAACCGTAAGACTCTGCATGTAGGCTCTGAAGATTTTCCTGTATGCGTGTTCTTATGAGTTCCTCTGAGAGGTAACCGTAAGACTCTGCATGTAGGCTCTGACGTGCTATGCACGTGGGGGGTGTCCTGTATGCCTATTCTTGGTGGTTCGTCGAAGGGGTAACCGTAAGACTTTACATGTAGGCTCTGACGTGACTCCTTGTTAGTCTCTCGAGGAGGTGACTGTAAGGTTTGCATGTAGGGGGCGTCCTGTATGCATTCTCTTGATGGCTCCTCGAAGAGATAACCATAAGATTGACATGTAGGCTCTGATGTGTCTCCTTGTAAGTCCCTCGGGGAGGTGCCCATAAGGTTTGCATATGTATAAGAGTTATCCTGTTAGTGGATTCTGTTGGTTCCTCGAGGAGCTAACCGTAGACCTATGCCTTAGGCTTTACCGCGACCCCTTGTTGGTTCCTCGGGGAGGTAACCGTAAGGCTATGCGCGTTGTTTTGCTCGTGCGATGTGTTCCTCGGGTACTTATGCTGTGTGAGAGAATCAGACTCCGGAGGCCCTGGAGAGGTGGCTTAATGCGGGTAGCGACCCTGCTACCAGAGCTTGTTTTCCGGGCACGGAGCTGATGGGTTTCCCCGACTAAGGCATGATACCCAGTCCCAACTCAAGCAGCATAGTTTTTCGAGAACTCAGGGAACACTTTGAGACAATATTGTAATCTTCAAGAAATCCAGATTGAGAGACCAATTTGTGAATCCCGGAAAGACCAATCTGAGAATAATAGGCGCATGGCGCATTCTTGAAGGGTTTGACAATTGTTCTGATTACAGTAATGCCTACAAAAGATCCTTCCAGAAAGAATACGCGACTTGAGGGAAGCGCGTCAGATAGGCCTTAGAGGGGCTGCTCGACGTGCCCCTATTTGCTTCCTGCAGAACAATTGCTGCTTCAGATTCCTTCAGGAGAAATAAGGCCTGGGGGACTTGCTGTAGGTGTGCCTCGGAGAGGCAGCCTGGCGTGCCCCTACTTATTATCCGCAGAGCACTTGGTGCTGCCCAGTCAAGGGGCCCGATATCCTGCAGGAGGGCAGGTGAAGGTGGCGTTCTGACGACGCAAGCCCCCGAGCCTTGCTTAATCTTGTCGTGCCTGGGAATCCTCCTCTGATGCGTCTGGGACACGTGTACCGTTGGGGTGTCAGAGAGGAGATTTTGACTTGAAGCGACGAAGAGATCTTCCTTGTCGTGAGGGCTCTGCCGAACTACCCTCGCCCAGCTCCCTGTTGGCATGTTCATATGCTATCTGAAAGAGCCGGGCGACGGTGACCGGTCCTGGAGAGAGCATCAGATCTTCCACAACCTGCCGGTTGGTGGTGCCTGCGTCAAAGGCATTCACTACCAGCGTTTGACTGACCTTTGGAAGCTGGAGGTAGAGGTCGGCAAAGCGCTGCGTGAAGGAACGCACCGGCTCCCCTGGACGCTGCTTCAGAAGCTGGAGATCCCGCAGCGCAGCCGGGCACGAGGGGTGCTCTGGTCGCTCCGTTGAGGTGGAGACATTTTTTCCTTTTGCTGCCTGAGCGCTTGGCGCATCCGACATCACCGGGCTTCCCCTTGACTCGCCCTCGAGCGAGGGGCAAGAAGGGCTGCCCGGCAGCCGGAGCACCGTTCGCCGTAGCACCTGTCGATCCCCCAGCGACTGTTGCAACTTCGGCCACCGCGCGATGGAGCTCGAAGATGCTGGCCAGCCACTGGTCGGAACCCGTCCCTTTCGGGCGGAGCCGGAGCAGCTCCTGTGTCAACCTCAGAGCAGTCTCAACGACCAGCTCCCGGTGCCGAACGGTCAGCGCAGCGGACTCCGCCGGGTCGGCCATGATGATATAGCCGAAGGCCGTCGGAGAAGAACAACGCCGGACTGTGTCCCCTACCTGGCGCGCCAAATGCCAGAGATTCATGTCCACGTAGGAACACGGGTATCACCGAACCCGAGAGGTTCGAACACAGGGGACTCAAGATCCTGTCGCCGTCTTACCGACATGGGCACTGTCGAGAGGGACACCGCAGTTACCCAGGTTCAGGGCCCTTAGAGAGGTAAAACCCCTACGTCCTGCCTTGGTGGAAATATTGCAGGTCACAATGGAGAAGATGACCATACAAGTGTCTAGGGTTTGTGATCGCTCAGGATCGTCCCCCTCTACGCTAGCAAGGCTAGTCCTTTTATAGAGGAGCTGGTCCTCTTCTCCCGAAATATCTTGAGGGAGAAGGGCTGCCACATCTCCCAACCGAGGGCGGGAAACTCCCCCGCCCTTTACAGGATGGACATAGTCCATGGTCGATTAAAGTGCCGGTCCATGGCAGACGCTGAGGTCGTTGATGACGCCTCCTCTGGAGGCTTGTGCCGTCCATCCGGTCTTGCACTAAAGAGGCAAGGGTAGGGTCTTGACGCCTTGGTCCTCATCGAGCATGCTTTAATCACCAAAGAGACAATGGAATCTTACCTCCTCGGGATGGAGCTTTTGAGCTCAGCCATGACGTGTGCGACGCCAGCCTAGCTTGTCCGTTAGCCTTTGAGCCCACTCTGTCTGTCCTTGTTGCAGGCCTTGAGAAGAGGGTATCCAAGGCTCCCTTCCTTGATCTTACCGCCCCCCAAAAAGGGGCTCTCCGACTGAGGGAGGTTGGTGGCTCGGGGACCTCCGCGAGGGAGTTCCTCCCTGATCTCGTCTTCTACTACAGCTTGGTGTCTCCAAGAGGGTTTTATGCCTCGCGGAGCCTCACTCGGCAGTAGCCTCCCTGAGTGATTTCTTCCGAGTAGCTACTATGAGCCCAGCAAACGTAGGTCCATGGCACCCTAGTTGCCAGGGGTCACACTGCATGCTCGTTTTGTTGAGCCCTTACTCCTGGGGCTTACAGACTTGGTATCAGAGCATGGACTGTATGTAGTAGCCCTCGCAGCTGACGTTGTTGTGTCTAGAACTGATATTTTGATAGTTCTATAGGAAAAATCTTATGCGTGAGAGTACGAATTCTTTTTACTTCTTACCCCACCCACCCTCCCTCTGGTAAGGAAGTGTAAAGGTTTTACTCTATTCTTACCTGAACTTCATCTAGGTTTCACGTTGGGTTTTCGTAGTACAATAGGAAAAAGTTGTTTTTGAAAATTTCTTGTACTATGGTTGCTTCGATATCATCTGTAACTCAATCTCTAGATATAATCTTAATCCTTTGCAACAGTTGGTATTTTCATGCTAACATGTTTGTTCTGTTGTTCCGATGCTATCTTGTTCACTTCCTTGTTCACTTCTTTGTTCCGGTGCCTATCGTATATCCCACCTTCCTGCGCACTGAGTGGATATACTAGTGTTCCTTAATTTGTATCCGCTGTATGGATCTCCTGTGTACTTGAACCATGATGGTGTACCTTGATGAATTCTATGCCTTGTTGTTTTATCTTGGCGTGCATGTGTGTGGTTGTCTTTAAGCTATGTTCTCATATGTTGTTGCCACCGTCTTATCATTTTTCTGAACAGGATGTTGAGACCTCCGCCACCACCCCCTCCTCCTGAGCTGGGGCAAGCTCCGTTGTAGATGACTCAGCTGCTTGGTCCAATGTAGCAGACACAGCACAACTTTGACCAAGGCCGCCAAGACAATGGTCGAGTGATGATCCAGGACTTTCTGCAGTTGAACCCGCGATCGTTTGACTCTACGCCTCAACCTCTGGATGCAGACGACTGGGTGCGTGATGTCAACTGTATGCTCATCACAACAGGAGTCGCCCAGGGAGACGAAGTGCGGTTTGCGACTCACCTACGGAACGGAGGGTCCACTGCTTCGTGGGAAAACTTCCTCGAAATGCGTCCCCCAAATGCTGACATCACTTGGGAAGAGTTGTTGGAAGCTTTCAGGAGCCACCAGATCCCAGAAGGACTAATGGACAGGATGAAGGAGAAGTTCTGCAATCTGGTGCAGGGCAACAAGGACATAATGGGGTACAACATTGAGTTCACTAACCTGGCCATTTACGCTAGAGAAGAAGTGTCCACTGACGCCAAGAAGCAAAGGAGGTTACGCAATGGCCTGAAGCCTGCGCTCAATTATGCTCTCACACATGTCAAGGCTGCTACCTTCGACGAGCTTGTCAACATTGCAGTTAAGGAAGAGACTGGGAGGCTCGTGTTTGAGGAGTCGCGTAAGCACTCTTGAGAGATTGGTGTTTGTTTAGCACCAGCACCGACTCAAAAGCGCAGGTTGTGGGTTCCTAATCCCGCACCACCAAGGCAAGCTACAATGCCCGTCCAAGTTGGGTATGCTCCCCACCCTCCCGCCCCGCGGCTAGCGTAGAGGACCTACCAACCTCCGCCTAGGCCTGCGTATGCTGGACCAAGGCCAACAGGTCAACGTCCCAGCACCACCTGCTACAAATGTGGCCAGCCAAGGCACATCTCCACCTACTGCCCTCAGTAGCTTCTGCCACCTCCACCACCACCTTGCTCTACTCCGACACAAGCGATGGTTCGTGCACCAGCCCTGTGTGACGCCCCATAACCAGTACCCTGCGCATTCTGGCGATCCCGCCAAAATCCACATGATATCGATTCTGAGATGCCCTCCAACACGATGTGCGTGACAAATCACACACGTGATACAAGATGAATTAACACATCGTAGGAATCATTACAACCAGTTCACGATGGAACCCACAAAAGAACATATATATTACAACAATGACTCCAACGAGCCAAGAATACAAATACACAAAGAACCAAATCTTACAGAAAGTCGAATGTATCCGAGTACGGATAAGAGTACAAATTGGACTAAGAGTCCTGAAGATAACCAGTGGCGTCCATAACCCTGCCTAGGCCAAGCCGGAAGGGTATCCTTGTTAACGTTATCGATCTCAGACCTGTCGAAAGTCGGGCCAACGGTTGCCGACAAAAGAGGGAAGAAGGCAAAAGAGAAAGAAAAGTAGAGCGTAAGTACCAAGGAATGAACTCCGGCACGTACTTAATGAGACTAGAACTAGGCTATGCTTGCCGGGCTACATAATTGCCGGGGCTATATGGTGGAGTTAAGCGGCAGCAAAACCTGCTCTACAGAGACACGCTACAACATCCGTCTACTCAGAGAAGGTAAGAGAGCGCATAAAGGTAACACCTAGATACTACACAAACATAACTCAGCCGAATACACATATCCCCTTCACTCATAGCGAAGAAGCAATGTAAAAGGCACTCACACTGTTGACAAGTTTTATTAGATATCAGTTGTAGTAATGCTAACTTACTACGCAAGTTATTAGCTAGTTATTAACAACAAGTATAAGGTGTAAGTTGTTCTATGATCGATTCATACAGCTCCAAGTCGTCCATAACCGCGGACACGGCTTTTGGAAAAGATTTACCCTGCAGGGGTGCTCAAAATATACTCATACGCACAATCAACCACACCGAGCGACAGTGAAGTCTCACAACAAGACCGTTCCCAGTTCAACAAGAAAGTCTAGGGGGGCCAACCCACTAAGCTACCCATAAAAAAGTTTGGCCGTACTCTGAAGCGGACTCAGGATTGCGTAGGCGTCTAGGCGGGCATTAACAACCATGCACTATATAAGTCATCTAGCAAGGTACGGTACAGAAATGTAAACACCCAAAGGCAACAGGAAGTAAAGCACCCGAAGGCAACAATATGTAAAGCATGGCATACATGGCATAGACGGAATAAAACCAAGGTTGTGGCCCCCTTTTCAATAGACTCGAGAAAAGGTAATGGGTGAGAGGGGTCTCATTAATATTCCCCACGTATGACAGAGCTCCTAGATCAGAACTGATAACAAGAACTCGGGTCCTAGGGGACACAAGCGAGACAAAGATCCGATGCTTTCGCAAAGGGGCCCGCCGATGCCACTGCTTAACAATTTTAGTTGTTAACAATTAAGTAAGCCATGATTATCTCCAACAACTGATATAACATGTGATAACTTCCCAACAACCCGATAAGATAACGAGATAAAAACAGCAACCTACACTACTAGGAAATACCTTTTTTGTGGCGCACCTTTTTGTACTTCTGTGGCGCCGGGGTGCGACAGATATTTTAATTCTGTGCCAAAGAATTGTGCACCAGATTCTGTGGCGCATCTTCCAATATGCGCCACAGAACTGTTTTTTAGGATTTTCGAAAATTTTGCATTTCTGCAGTATATCCAGGTATTATACAGGAAATATACAGGTATATACAGGAAATATACATAGAATATACAGGAATACAAGGAGAAGACATTTTATACGCGAAATGACATGATACACTCACAAATGTTCATCATTACATCATTTAGAGCCAAATTATTACACAAATGTTCATACATTACAAATGTTCATCGTCGCATGTCTTAGTCACTACCTAGACTAAAGTAAAATAGAGTACAACCGCGGTGCCGGTGAGTAAGAGGGGTACCAAGAACTTCAGCCGGTTCGTCTTCTTCCCCACGTGTCTCCTCCACTATGCTACCGCCTCCTCTCTAGTCGTGTATCCCTTGTAGCTGTTCCCCCTGAACTTATGCACCTGTTCGAGACAGTCCTACCACTCCTCGTAGACACCTGGAACCCGACCCTTGTACACAACGTACGTCGGCATCTCTATTGACAAGGCATATTAGTATATCATATTAGTACATCATGCATATATGTTGGTAAATATTAGAGCAAAGCATTCATAATTGAACAAGACGACCACATATAGTAAAGTCAAAGACAACAACAACGACCGTTTAGAGCTAGGTAAGTTAAGTTTGCAACGCACACACACAAAATGGCGTCCATCGATACACACAAACCGATGAAGATAGTACTTAGAGTTTATGACCCACACACGACGTGTCCCATCGATACACGTACACACTAAGTCAAGGAGCAGTGGCCTCGTAGGGCTCCGGGAATGCCTTGTACAAATCTTTTGTCCTCCATGTCCTAATGTCACCCTGCGCTTTGAGGCATTCTTCGATGTCCCTCTTACATAACGCTCTACCCTGGTCTAAGAGCCCTCCCCCTGTGATGACATCTTCAACGATGATATGTGATAACTTGACCTGGGTAGCATGGAAGTCTTCTCTGAGGTCATCATCGTCGATCTGCGCCAACTTATCGGCCCATCCTCGGAGAGCAGATGGCAGCACTAAGTTCTGGCTATCCTGGACAAAACCTTTAAGGTGATGCATGACGTAGAAGGCCTCTCTAGAGCGCTGCCAGCCGGCTGCTTGACACAAGGGAACTCAAACACGTGCTTGAACTTGTGTTTGCCATCGTCCCTGAAACATTCCCCCTTTTCTTTGAAGGCGCCTCCCTTTTTGTAGTAGCCCTCGAGAGCATCATCTAGAACACCCCTTATCTTGGCGTAGTTCTTCTTCTTCGCACTCCCCGAGTTGAAATAGGTGGCAATCAAATACTTCGGGGAGATGGAGATGAGTGTGCAGTACATGTCTCTACGCAACACACAATTGGAACAAGATGTTGGAAAAGAGCAATGGAAAAGAAATATATTAGACGGCTAGCGGATGTGTACTTACTCGAGAAAGAAAGCCAAAAGGATGTTGTCCTTCCTCTTGTTGTCCAAGAAGAACGCCTGTAGGTACAACGTCGCATGGGCCCGTGTCGCTGAGGAGGCCAACTGGCTGTCACGCATGTAGTAGGGATCCGCTACCGCGACGTACGGGTACTCTCTCTCTTGATCTTCATCGCTAGATTGAGCGCGAATAGGCGGACCAAATTATAGTCCAGCCTTCTTGAGTGGAATAGCTTGAAGATGTCCTCGTACGCTATAAAGAACACATACACGGAGGCAGCAGTGACGAAGCCCACATCCTTTGGCACCTTGACCATGAAGCCCGGGTATTTTGGATCTTTGTCCTTAAGAAGGAGTGACTCTAGGTGCAGGATACTGTCCAGCTGACGCAGCATAGCTCCGGAAGCGAGGTGGCGCAGCTCCAAACCCATTATTGGTTGGCCAGCTTCATGCATTCTAGTCAAGCCATCCTTGCGGGGAGGTACAACGGAGTCCTGATGACGGATCCTCAGAGGTGGCTGGCTCGCAACCTTCTCCTTGTTCTTAGTAGGTCTCTTCCGGTGCTTTTTCGTAGCAACGTCCCCTGACGCTTCAAACTGCTCATTGACTTTCTTAAGTAGTGTGTTAGGGCTAAAGACGTTTGCGGCGGATGGCTCTTGTGTATCGGCGGCCGGAGGCGTCTCTTCAGAAAAGCCGCAGAACACCAGGCGCTGTTTGGTTGCCTTGGCCAGGCCAGCTTGATCGTCGAGAGCGCGGAATGGTTCTTCATCCACACGAGGCATGTACAATTCCTCTAAGTCGACGCCTGTGTTGAGGTAGGCATCAATGTCGACCGGTGCATCATCATCAGTGTCATCATTTGCCGGTGCCATGTTCACGTCTTGGGGTGGTGGCGGGGGTGATGGCGGTGCAACGGCCTTGCCTTTAGGCGCCGCCGATGGCGGTTGAGGTGTAGACGCTCCCAGCAGTTTTTTGTGACGGTTTGTTGTGGCAGCGATGGGAGGTGCCTTTCGAGGCAGCCGAACGATCGAGGTGGCGCCGGTGGAGCAACCCCCAAGACGAATCTAGGTCTTTGGCCATATCATGGTCTAGCCATGGCAATTTTCAAGGGTCAGGTGCTCCTCGGCTCCTGGAGGTTGTATTGGGGGGTCCATGTCTTCGCATCCCGGCAACACCCGACCCAAAGTGACCTTAATCACGGCATCGTCCATTGCCATGTTGTGCAATGTGTAGCTGTTCGGTTGTATGAGCATGCCCGTGACTACATCCTTCAACTCGCCGTCGGGCACGTAATGCAGGAGCACGCAAGGAGTGTCCTGAGTAATGTTGGGCATCATTAGATCTTCGGATATCGAAGGCATGAAGGAGATGGCATGGACTAACTAATTAGTTAACAACCTTGGTGATGGCATCGGCTGGCCAATCAATCCTCTCCGGCTCGGGTGCATTATGAAGCACCACCGTCGCTGGCTGCGCCTTGGTAGCCTCGGCAGGAGGGGGCACCGGTGCATCCAAATCCATCGGCTGCACCGTGGCGATGGTGGGCAGCGGGGTAACCAGATCCGGAGACACGTTGAAGCTCGAGTTGCTGCCGCCGGTGCTAGGCACCTATATCGGCCCCACCTGACCGGCCGCATTCCACGCAGCTATCCCCTCCATCAGCCGAGGGGGTAGAAAATCGCGGAGCTTCTGCTCAAACAGCTTGTCCTCCTCGGCTTTATCCATCTGTGTTGCCTGTTTTGCCTCTAGTATCTCGACCTTCTACCTCAGCTCTTCCACCTCGGCTTTATCCTTAGCCGACATCGCGCTCCTCCTCTCCTTTCTCTTCTTGGCGTCCTCTTTGTAGTACTCACGAAACTTCATGCTTGTACAAAAGCCGGAGACACGGCTAGCCGATGTCGGCGGCTCGAACTTCGGCCTCTTCTTGTAGGCGTTGATCGCCCTGTTGTAAGACGTGTCCCACAGCTCCGTCGAGCCCTGGGACGATGATTCCTCAGCGCGTTCGGCCGCCAATTCCTCGTTCTCCAGACAAGGAAAGGTGCACACATTTAGAAAATTGCCTTCACCTTATGTAATATGAACGCAATGGACCGCGGGTAAATTCCTTACCAGCTTTTCCTCGAACTTCTTCACATCGTCATCATCGGTAACGAATTCCATGGTCTCCTTGTCCAGAGAGTAGCGGGCTCGGACAAAGTTCCTCACCTGCAAGTCAGTGATTTTTAACCACGGGTTCGGTTTCCTGAGACATGCTAGCTCGGCGTCCTCCATTTCCCAAACGGGAAGCTTTCCTCTATAACCACCGCTTCCAAAGTGGTGTTTACCTAAGTTCAGCTCCTGCATTTGCTGACCCCACTCCGTCCATGCTTTGGCCTCGTCACTAGCCATCTCCGCCTTGAATATCTCGAACTCTGCTTCGTCCAGCATCGGCTCACCCCTCTTAATCTACTCCCAGCTTTCACCTTTCTGAATCTTGTTCTTCACCCGGCTTCTCCAGCTGCTCAGGACGTTGCTCATCTTCGTGATGGCCAATCTATTTACCTTGCTCGATGTTGACAAGGTATTGTATTCATCCAGGAACGTGTACCATCGGTGAAGCTTCTGAAGGCAGTTTTCGACCAAACGCGCATTGCCTTCACTTCGGAGGTGCTTCGTGTTGATCGACATGCTTTCCCGCACAATGTACCCGAGTTGCATGCCAAACCCAGCGGCAACATCTGCAGGCTCCAAGGGAAGCCCACTTTCCGAGACTTTAGTGATCTTGGTGTTGGTGTTGGCGAGCACCGTCGGCTTCCGATCCTTCCTTTCCTTCTTCTTCTTAGCAGCCGGGTCGCAAAAATCGGTGGAGTCACCCGCCGTGTGGTCGCCGCCGTCGGTGGTGGTGGGTTCATCCTCCTCCCCGGCTTCACTCATCCACCGGTCAGCTCCGACTTGCTCCGCCTCCACCTCGACCTCCTCTTGACGGGAGGGGACTTCCCAGAACTCGGCGTTCGCCGCTCTGGCTTTTTCTTCGAGGCTCATGGCGGCCTTACAAGTGCCGGCCATGTTGTCGTTGGCCGACATGTTTGCACTTTCTATAAAGAAAAGGATTAAATCTATTAGTACAATTGTCGTCCAAAAAATTCGGCATGACCTTTGCTAATTTTTGGACATAGGAGCCCCATTTCAAAACCGAAATGGAAGTGAATCAATGTTTCGGGAGAAATGGGCAGCTCATTTGAAATCCCTGCAACATTTCACTTAAAAAAATGCACCAGAGCACCACATACACACCAGCAAGCTCCAGCAAGTATACCAACAGCAACATTTCATACTAACAGCATACAACAGCACCACATAGAGCACCAACAGCAAGTATACCCATAGCACCACATAGAGCACCAACAGCAAGTATACCAACAGCAAGTATACCAGCTCCAGCAAGTGTACCAGCACCAACAGCAAGTACCAGCTCCAGCAAGTACCAACTCCAGCAAGTACCAGCTCCAGCAAGTACCAGCTCCAGCACCAACAGCAAGTACCAGCTCCAACAAGTACCAGCTCCAGCAAGTTAAAGTATGGGATGCTTTTCCATTTACTGTAAATTGATATTGTGAATAGAAGGATTGGTTTGCAAGTAATATATTCATTACTGTAATCCCAATAATGTGGTAGAAGGATTGGTTTGCAAGTAATACAGTGTTATAAATGAGCCCTAATTGAACATATTAATCAGGTGTTTTTCATTTTATAACTTCACTGATTCATTTTGTAAATGGACACCTAAATTCATTTTATAACAACACTGATTCACAAACTGAACAAGGAGGTATGGAAGCAATCTCATCTCTATGCTGGTATGTGAATACATTAGGTGAGCTAACAGTTTTGCTCTGCATGAAACAACAGTGGAGAGAAATGGAACATATATTAGCCCAAAGGTATGACTTGCTCAGAGATATCATCCTAATTCATGTTTGGACCAATGGCTGGCTCTTCTTGGCTCTACATCTATCCAAAAGGAATAGAAGAACTCTTGCTATACAGAGTAGATAAATGTCCTATGGAAAATTAATTGTCATATTAACCATTTATGTAAATTTAGATAAGTAAAGTTAAATATTTTAGACTTGTAGTTACATATTTACATAAGCATATCAGAGCAGATAAATGTGACTTTCTTTACGTGAATAACTTGAAGGTAATTAATTGATCAAAAGTTGCAAATTAAACTGATGTATAGACCACAGTTACTCCCTATTCCCTCCATTCATAATACTTGCCCTGGTTTTAGTTCAAATTTGAAACGGAGGGAGTATCAGATACAGGAATAAGAAGTATCTACAGGCTCATGTTTGCTCAGCATGAACATTTTTCACTTTGTAGATTTTTTTTTGCCAGACACATTGTATAACTTTTGATCCACTAAAATATACCATCTCCTCAAAGAATACAAGGATAAAATGGAAGAGTAAATTTGAAATCTGCATATCTATTGGCTACTGCAATGGCAATTTGGGGGAGGAGCAAGCAACCAAAGCTCGTCTAACAAGGGAGGGGGAGAGGGGAGGGGGGCCATGGAGGGGAGAGGGGAGGGGGAGAGGGGAGGGAGACGCTCACCAAGGGATCGTCGACGGCGAGCAACGCTCCTCCTGCTCCTCCGGGCGCGGGCGGCACTCCTCCTGCTCCCTCTGGGCGCGGGCGGCGGGCTCCTCTGGGCATGGGCGAGCAGCAGCAAAGGGCGAGCACGGGCGACGAGCGACGAGTGGTTGAGGCGGGGAAGAAAGACAGGGGCGCTAGGGTTGTAATTGATGCGGGGAAGAAAGACAGGGGCGCGAGGAAGAAAGAGGGCGAACGGGTATATGGCTAAGTGCCACAATTCTGTGGCGCACCAAACCTAACATGCGCCACAGAATTTCTAGATTCTGTGGTGCATGTTGGGTTTGGTGCACCACAGAAGTTTTTTCTACGGAATTGGTGAAGAGGGCGGGGGCTGGAATATGCCTAAGTGTGGAATTTTTGTGGCGCACCTAACGCGACATGCGCCACAGAATTTCAAGATTCTGTGGCGCATGTTGCAGTTGATGTGCCACAGAAAATGTTTCCTCATAAAATTTATTTCTAAATCCCTGCATAACATGTTCCTAATAAAAATTAGTGTTTTATTAATTTCTAAAAGAATTTCCTTTAATACATTCCTAGTGTTTTATTCAAGAAATAAATGAATGTTCTATCTATCAATTATGCATGTTAATTAATTTAGATAATTCAAAAAAAACCTCGCGGTTTTTGCTGAAGTAAATATATGTGTGCATTAGAGTACACAAAAAAAGCCACAATCAACTTCTCGGTTCCGATCGGTGGCTAGCTAGCGTTTCTTGACAATGTTCTTCCCCTTTTTCATCGCGATTGAATGCTTTAGCCCGGCAACCTTGAGATTTCTTCTCGTGTACGGGCAACCTTTAGCCGGTAGGGTGGTCTTCCTTCTTAATTTAGAATAAGTAGTAGGCATGTCGAAGTACTTGTCGAATTCCTCTTCGATCTTCGGATCGCCATTCTTGTCGATGTCTTGCTTGTTGGCGGCTCCTTCCATTCCAATGATGCTCCTCTTGCCCCTTCTCACGACCGGGCTTTGACGGGTCGGTAATGAAGAAGCATTGGTCAACTTGGCTAGCGAGCACCCATGGCTCATTTTTCGCAGAGGGGGTCTTCGATTTGGCATCGGGTATAACCATGGTGGTGAAATACCGTCCATCTTTTTCGATGCTCTTGGCCCATCTCACACAGAACATCGGCATCGTCTCTCCAACATTGTCGAGTTCCCAAATCTCCTCGATCCTTCCGTAGAATCTTTCCTTGACATCAGTCTCGTCATCAGTGGCATAGTTACTCCAGAGTTTTGATATTCGCTATTCTTGTCCTTCTCCTCGGTGTAGAATCTATAGCCGTTGATGTCGTACAACATATACGTCCTTACGTTGTGTGCGGGTCCCTGTGACAGGGAGAATATGAGTTTCTGCTCTTCAGTAGAAGGCGTCGGCGTGGGACTTTCCAGTAGCCTTTTCTTGAACCACCCCGTGAAGCTGGACTTGTGCTCTTTGGTTACGTCCCCCTTTTTCCTCGGCCGGCCCAGGTCGATGAACTTCTGCCCGATTAAGCTTTTGTGCTCATCCACCCAAGGGCTGACCAATTCTATGTGTTGTAGCGCGACTCGGTGTGCCCTGTCAAAGTCGGCAAATCGACCAGCGATGCCGACATGCAGTGCGTGGTAGCCCTCGCGATGACCAAACCCTACGAGCCTGCCGAGGTGCTTCCTGGTGGGCAGACCGACATCCTCGTTCTCGGTGCTTAGGTAGTTCTGGCAGAAGGAGATGCACTCGTAGGTCAGAAAGCCATTGGCTATGCTTCCATCTGGACGGGCCCTGTTGCGAACGAATCATTTGATGACACCATTCAACCTTTCGAATGGCATCATGTTGTGCAGGAATGTCGGCCCGAGGTGGATGATGTCATCCACTACATGGACAAGCAGATGCACCATGATGTCGAAGAACGCAGGAGGGAAGTAAATCTCGAGCTCGCATAGTATCTTGATGATCTCTTCTTATAGCCTGTTGAGCTGCTTCACGCCGATGAACTTCCTAGAGATGACGTCGAAGAAGTTGCAGAGGCCAAACAGCGTCTCGCGGATGTGGTCGTCCATTATCCCTCAGATCGTAACGGGAAGTATCTGCGTCATTAGCACGTGACAGTCATGAGACTTCATCCCGCTAAACCTCTTCTTTGCTATGTCTAGATATCTGCTTATCGTCCCAGAGTAACCGTGAGGAACTTTGACTCCTAGGAGGCACCTGAAAAACCACTCGAGCTCCTCCTCGCTCAGAGTGAAGCAGGAAGCTTTAAGCACCACCACCTCATTCTTCTTAGCCCTTTTGTGACGACCCTGAGTCATTTCCGTCTATTCATCATCATCACTATCGGGGTACTGAAGTTCTTTCTTGAGGCCAAGCAATTTCAGGTCGGTTCTTGCTTTCGGGCCATCCTTGGTCCTCTCCGGCATGTTCATCAGAGTGCCAAGTAGGCTCTCGGTAACGTTCTTCGTGATGTGCATGACATCGAGGCTATGGGGCGTGTGGAGGACCTTCCGGTACAGGCAGAAAACGGACCTCGCTTTCCATACGCCCAGCAGCGGCGATTCCCTCGGTCGCTTCTTTCCTGGCGCAGGGCACTCTTTCCAATTTTCCAAAAGCTCGTATATTTCTTCGCTGCTCCTCGGTCGTGGGGCTCTTCCGAGCTCCTCTTTGCCATTGAACAGGTCTTCGCGTTTTCTCCACGGGTGATCCAGGCGAAGCCACATTCGAGTCCCTTGGAACTGTGGGATCCCTGGCAACTAGGGTGCCATGGACCTACGGTTGCTGGGCCCATAGTAGCTACACAGAAACAATCACTCGAGGAGGCTACTCCCGAGTGAGGCTCCATGAGGTATAACACCCTCTTGGACACATCAAGCTGAAGCAGAAGATAGGCTCGGGGAGGAACTACCTCGTGGAGGTCCCCGAGCCACCAGCCTCCCTCAGTCGGAGAGCCCCCTTTTTGGGGGGCGATAAGATCAAGGAAGGAAGCATTGGATTCCCTCCTAACAAGGCCTGCAGCAAGGACGAGGAGAGCGGGTCCCGAAGGCTACAAGACAACCCGGGCTGACGCCGCGCATGTCATGGCTGAGCTCAAAAGCTCCATCCCGAGGAGGTGTGACACCATTGCCTCTTTGGTGCTAAAGAGGGCTTGTCGAGGACTAAAGCACCAAGACCCGGTCCTTGCCACTTTAGTGCAAAGTCGGGTGGACGGCACAAACGGCCACCAGAGGCATCATCGACGACCTTAGCATCTGCCATGGACCAGCACTTTAATCGACCATGGACTATGTCCATCCTGTAAAGGGCGAGGGAGTTTCCCGCCCCCAGTTTGGAGATGTGGCAACCCTTCCACCTCAAGATATTTCGGGGGAAGAGGACCAACTCCCCTATATAAGGACTAGCCTAGGTAGCGTAGAGGGGGACGATCCTGAGCGATCACAAACCCTAGAGATTTGTATGGTCATCTTCTCCATTGTGACCCGCCATACATCCACAAAGCAGGACGTAGGGGTTTACCTCTCCGAGTGCCCTAAACCTGGGTAACTTCCATGTCTCTCTCTGCAGTGCCCGCGTTGGTAAGGCGACGACGTGATCTTGAGTACCCTGTGTTTGAACCTCTCGGGTTCGGTGATACCCATGTTCCCACGCAGACACGAATCTCCGGCATTTGCCATGCCAGGTAGGGGGCTCAGTCCATCATCGTTCTTCTCCGACAGCCTTCGGCCACATATTTATGGCCAATCCGGCAGAATCCGCAGTGCTGGCTAACTGTCACCGGGTGCCGGTCGTCGAAACCGCTCTGAGGCTGACGCAGGAGCTGCTCCGGCTCTGCCCGGAAGGGACGAGCTCCGACCAGTGGCTGGCCAGCATCTGCGGGCTGGCTCATGCGATGGCCGAGGTTGCAGCAGTCGCTGGGGGCTCGACAGGTGCTACAACGAGAGGCGCTCCGCGTGCCGGGCAGCCCTTCTTGCCGCTCGCTCAAGAGGCGAGTCAAGGGGAAGCCCGGCGGCGTCACACACGCCAAGCGCTCAGGCAGCAGAAGGAAAGAAGTCTCGACCTCAACGGAGCAACCAGAGCACACCCCATGCACGCCTGTGCTGCGAGATCTCCAGCTTCTGAGGCAGCGTCCGGGGGAGCATCTGCGTTCCTTCACGCAGCGTTTTACCGACCTCTACATCAGGCTGCCTCAGGTCAGTGAAGCACAAGTGGTGGATGCATTTCGTTCTGGCACCACCAACCTTCAGATGATTGAGAAACTGACTCTCCCCATGGAGCCGGTAACCACCGCTAGGATCCTCGAGCTGGCACACGAGTGCGCCAACCGGGTGCTGAGCGAGGACAGTTCATCAGGACTCTCATGGTACGGAAGGCCGTTTCGCCGGTACCGGTTTAGGTCTCCTTCCTGGCACCCCAGTTGCACTCAGGCTCCGGGCGAGTCTGATGGAGGATCACCAGCGCGCCAAGAGTAGGCGAGGCTCGGGGGCTGGAGGATCGCGCCGTCGACATGCATCCCACATGCCCTCGGCTCATCCATCAAGGGACAGCCAGAGGCTCTATCAGGACAGCATCAGCGGATGGCCGAGCCATGCGCAGTCAGAGGCTTATTGTGCCACCCTCTGCGGGGCACGCCGACTGCGAAGCGCTCAGGTCAAGCTTATTTCTGGAAAAGGTCAGTGGCAGCATTGTATTCATGAAGTTCAAGAATGCGCTATGGGCCTATTTCTCTCAGATTGGTATTCGTGAAGTTCACAAACTGGTCTCTCGGATTGGTCTTTATGAAGTTCACAAACTGGTCTCTCAGATTGGCCTTTATAAGGATCACCAACTGGTCTTTCGGATTGGTCTTCATGGAATTCAAACACTTGTCTCAAAGCGTTCCCTGAGTTCTCGATTGTGTGCGCCGCACGAGCGGGGGCTGGGGATTGTGCTTTAGTCGGGGTAACCCATCAGTCCTACACTTGGGTACTAAGCTTTGGCAGCGGGGTCGCTACCCGCACTAAGCCACCTCACCAAGTCACTGGGTATCTGATCTCCTCGCACGACAACACACTCGAGGAACACATCGCACGAGCAAAACAACACGTAGAGCCTTACGGTTGCCTCCCCGAGGAACCAACAAGGAGCCGCGGTAAAGCCTAAGGCGCAGGTCTATAGTTACCTTCTCGAGGAAACAACAGAATCCGCTGACAGGATAACTCTTATACATGTGCAACCCTTACGGTCACCTCCCCGAGGGACTTACAAGGAGACACATCAGAGCCTACATGTGAATATTTTGGTTACCTCCTCGAGGAACCAACAAGAACATGCATACAGGACGCCCCTCATGTGCAAACCTTATGGTCGCATCCTCGAGGGACTAACAAGGAGTCACGTTCAGAGCCTACATGTAAAGTCTTACGGTTACCTCCTCGAGGAACCAACACGAACATGCATACAGGACGCCCCTCGCATGCAAGCCTTACAGTTGCCTCCTCGAGGAACTCTCAAGGATCACGTTCAGAGCCTACATGTAAAGTCTTACGGTTACCTCCTCGAGGAACCAACAAGAACATGCATACAGGACACCCCCAAGACGTGCCAGTCACGTGGAACCCTGTGCGTCAAGTCTTACGGCCGCCTCCCCGAGGGGCCAACAAGAATATGCGCACAGGACAAGAGCCTACATGCAAAATCTTATGGTTGCCTTCTCGAGGAACCAACAAGAATACGCATACAGGATGGTTTTTTGCAGGAAATTCCTATTCAGAACAGGCAAAACCTTGCAAAGGAGCTTACATGATCATCTTGCACGGACGCCTCCCAGAGGAACCAAGAAGTATCATTACAAGACACATCACACGCCAGTGCGGCCGAACAGTTTCGAACATAAAGAGGCTAAGGGAATGACACTTAATGGCGTTCATAATACAAAAGGGAATCTAATACCAACTGAAGGAGGAGCCTCGCTCAGGATGCAGGGTCGCTATCGCTAGAGGCACTCTCGTCAGAGCCACTGCTGCTGCCGGATCCCAACTCAGCTCCCGGCTCGCTAGAGCCGCTGCCATCAGAGCATCCAGTGACAGAGCCTCCCTCCGTCAAGGCAGCATCTTCCCTGGTGGCGGCCGGTCCTAGCCGGCGTCGAAACTTCTTGAGAAAAGACTTCACGCGCTCTGCGACCCACAGCTTGCTCAATCGGGTTTGAGCTGAATCAGCGTCTGCTCCCGGAGCGGATGCCCCAGGAGCTCCTGGTCATCCAGGCCTGGTGCGAGGTGCTCGAGGTTGTAGAAGAGTCGAGTGGCCGTCTTATCCATAAGGTTGAGGCACACCTCATCGACATGGTCTTCCCACCTAGGAGCGGCCTCCTCTAGCGCTTGCACGATGCGGTCAAAAAGCTCTAGGAAGGCAGACGGCTCGTTAGAGTCCAGGAGAGCGTCAGTACTAACGAGATCAGCTCAGAAGCTGGGAAGCAGTTGCTTCGTACGAAGAAATAGGGCGCGGTACATACTGCCCTGATGCTCGCAGAGGTGCTTCTTCTGCTGAATCTCGAAGGTCAGGTCATCCATCTCCTTACGAAGAGAGGTCACCTGCTTCTGCTCTTGAGCAAGGCTCTCCTCCAGCTTGTCGGCATGGATGCAGGCGGTCTTCCTGGCCTCGACCTCCTTGCTGAGGTCGCGGCGGACCTCCTGGATCTTGGTCTCCAGCTCCTTCATCTGGACCTGGAGCTTCCACTTCTCCTCGGTGTAACGGTCGCCGGTCTGTTGCGTGCGCTGGTCCGTGGTGTGCAGTGCCTTGCGAGCTTCAGCAAGCTCCTCGGCATCATGGCGGTGTTCCTCCTCGAGCCATTTGGAGACCTTGGCGTCAAATTTATCAAGGTTGCCCTGGCGAGCATCCAAGAGCACCCAGGACTGGGTGATCTGGGCCTCCATGGACTCCAAGCGCTCGAGTTCCCGGGCAGCCTCAGCCTTCTGGAGTGCCATGGCCGTCTCTTGTGAAGTGAGATCCGCCTCCTTCTGTGCCAAGGAGCGCTCACATTCCTGGACATTCAGGCGATCCGCTTCCAGCTCGCACTCAGAGAAGGCCACGGCGCTCTCACGGATTAGAAGGCCGCTGACCTCTGGAATCGAGGTGTCTCCCAAAAAGTCATCTGCCTGACGGTGTGTGGCTGATAATGCATCCTCCGCTTGGCGACGCACACGCTCCAAGATGGCCGCCGCCTCTCGCCGTGCGTCGCTCACGAGGTTCTTGGCCGCGACTTGGGCATCGGACGCGCCTTGTACCATGGCCCCGGCCACACGAGCAGTCCCCCGGGAAAGGTCCTGGCTGACTCAGGACATCTCCTCGACGAGGCGATCAACCTCTTGGAGGAGAGCATCTGCACGAGCCACAACGCGCCCAACCCGACCTCGGGGAGCGAAGGTGGGCAAAAGGGCCACAACCGCCCCAGAGGCGGTGTTAGGCGGTAATGCTCCCTCCTCCCGGGCAGGAGCGGGGGTCCCTCCAAAACCATGTGGTGGGACTTGCTGAGCGTCCGAAGAGGGCGTCGATTGCTGGCCTGCAACCGGGTCCTCCGCAAGGACCCTTTCATCTTCACGAACCTCCTCCATTGGAGTAGGAGACGCCTCGCGCGAAACCTCCGCCGGCC
Organism: Lolium multiflorum; assembly: GCA_030979885.1. Taxonomy (NCBI): domain Eukaryota; kingdom Viridiplantae; phylum Streptophyta; class Magnoliopsida; order Poales; family Poaceae; genus Lolium; species Lolium multiflorum. The sequence continues at coordinate 16,879,614 of CM061749.1, forward strand.
TCTTGCCGGCATCTTCCACGTGAACGGAAGGCCGAGACGACAACGAGGGACGCGGGGAGCTTGGGGTAGGATCCGGAAGACGTCTTGCGGTGGAAGCAGGGGCCGGCCCCAGCACGGGAGACTCACTGGCTGGGGGCTGCTCGGCACAGCTTCCCCGCTTCGAGCGTTTCTGAGTCTTGGTGGAGCTGGACTTGCTCCTCTTCTTGCGCTTCTTCTTTGCCGATCTGCAAGCAAGACGGTTAAGCATCGGAGAAGGAAGCAGAAGACAAGGAGGTAGGGTCAGGAGGCTCACCTGTCGGCATCAGAATCGTTAGACACCCACTGCGACGCACCCAGACCTATGGGAAGCCACCCCGAGGACGGAGTAGGCTGGGGTCACACGGGGCTGCTTGGGATCTAGATGACGGCGGGGTCGACACCTCGACCCTCCTTCGAAGAGGATTCGGAGAGGAACACGCGGGCATTCCTCCCAGCCTGAGTATTCGTGCTCACCTAAACAGGGTCAATCCCCTCGTCTTCGAGTTCAAGGACCTCCTCCCCAATCATGCGAAAGGGGTAGGTGTTGTCTCTCGCCGTACCTGGCGGGCATGGCCCCCACTGATCAAAGTGGGGCATCCTCCCTAGGGTATCCTCTGCTTCGGGTACGTCGTACAGGGGGTGGCCATCGGCGGGAGAGAAGGCACTTGTTCCACGTGTAGCAAGAGCTCAACCACCGCGGAGATGGCGTCCGGAGGCAGCATGGCAGGTTCCAGGCAGAGCTCTGAGCAACGTGGAGGAAGATCCCTCGGTCGCCATCGATGCGGAGGCACAAGAGCGGCGGCGGACGGAGTGAAGGCGGCCGGAAAACTAGAGCCAGTAACGCCCGGGAAGCTGAGCAAGAAGGGATGAGTTTGCCGGTGGCAAAGAACGACACCCTATTTATGGGAGGCTTCCCCAAGAAGGCGCCACTTCCCACGAAGCCCACTTCCCGGTCCAACGGTTCAGATGACGCACTTCCTCCATAACCAGCGGCTCGAGTGGCAACCGCTAGAGTCGTGCGCTGACTTGGGTCGCAGACCGGGCCCAGCCACGGTAGGGCCCCTGCCCTTTCGCCTCGTGATGGACACGTGCACGATAGGCGCTCGGGGGCTACTGTGGGATCCCTGGCAACTAAGGTGCCATGGACCTACGGTTGCTGGGCCCATAGTAGCTACACAGAAACAATCACTCGAGGAGGCTACTCCCGAGTGAGGCTCCACAAGGTATAACACCCTCTTGGAGACATCAAGCTGAAGCAGAAGACAGGCTCGGGGAGGAACTCCCTCGCGGAGGTCCCCGAGCCACCAGCCTCCCTCAGTCGGAGAGCCCCCTTTTTGGGGGGCGATAAGATCAAGGAAGGAAGCATTGGATTCCCTCCTAACAAGGCCTGCAGCAAGGACCAGGATAGCGGATCCCGAAGGCTACAAGACAACCCGGGCTGACACCGCGCACATCATGGCTGAGCTCAAAAGCTCCATCCCGAGGAGTTGTGACACCATTGCCTCTTTGGTGCTAAAGAGGGCTCGTCGGGGACTAAAGCACCAAGACCCGGTCCTTGCCACTTTAGTGCAAAGCCGGGTGGACGGCACAAACGGCCACAAGAGGCATCATCGACGACCTCAGCATCTGCCATGGACCGGCACTTTAATCGACCATGGACTATGTCCATCCTGTAAAGGGCGAGGGAGTTTCCCGCCCCCAGTTTGGAGATGTGGCGAACCTTCCACCTCAAGATATTTTGGGGGAAGACGACCAACTCCCCTATATAAGGACTAGCCTAGCTAGCGTAGAGGGGGACGATCCTGAGCGATCACAAACCCTAGAGATTTGTACAGTCATCTTCTCCATTGTGACCAGCAATACATCCACAAAGCAGGACGTAGGGGATTTACCTCTCCGAGGGCCCTGAACCTAGGTAACTGCCGTGTCTCTCTCTGCAGTTCCCGCGTCGGTAAGGCAACGATGTGATCTTGAGTCCCCTGTGTTCGAACCTCTCGGGTTCGGTGATACCCGTGTTCCCACGCGAACACGAATCTCCGGCAGGAACATAGTTTTAGAAGACCCGGGAACCTTCGGTAGCTGCAAATGCGGGGTCTTATCCATGCACTTGACACATGCCTTGAATCCGTGGTTCACCTGGCACGATACATATGCGTAACCAGGATAGTCCTGCACTGTCGTGAGCAATGCGGCTCTGAGAGGGAAATAATCTCTTTTGTTGGCGTCCCACGTACGGGCCGGCGTCTCCCACAGCGTAGCTAACTCGTCTTTCAACAGACCGCGATACAGATGCATGTCGATACCCGGTTGTTTTGGCCCTTGAATAAGAATACTCATGTGTACATACCGCTACTTTGTGCACAGCCAGGGGGGAGGTTGTACGGCCATACAAACATGGGCCAGGTGCTATGCGTGCTACTCTGGTTTCCAAAGGGATTGAGTCCGTCGGTGCTCATGCCCAGACGAATGTTTCTCGGTTCGCGCCCGAACTCATCTGCGAACTCAATGTCCAACGCATTCCATGGCTAGTCTGCAGGGTGTGTCAGGATCTTGCCCTTCTCCGGATCATCTGCGGGCTTCTCCCTTTCCACGTGCCATTGCATGAGCTTTGCTTCCTTAGGGTCTACGAAATACCGCTGCAGACGGTGAGTGATAGTAAAGTACCAGAAAACTTTTCAAGGAACTTTCTTGTTTCCTCTCTTGTAACGTCCTTGGCCGCACATCGGACATGTGGTTCTATCCTTGTACTCATCCCGATAAAGTGCACAATCGTTGGTGCATGTGTGGTACTTAACGTGCGGTAGGTCGAGTGGGCAAACTATTTTCTTGGCATCATTGATACTTGTTGGCAATGTGTTGTCCTTGGGAAGACGAGCGTGCCAGAATTTCATGTTAACGTTGAAGCTACTGTCGGTCCATTTGTGTTCCGCCTTCATCTCCAAACACTCGACCGTTACACTCAAGCGTGTATCCTTGGGCCGGCACCCAGGATACAATGGAGTCATCCCGTCTACCTCCATTTGCGCCAGCTTGGCTTTAGCTTTGGTGTTGCCCGTGTCCTTGAGGATTACTTCTTGAACATGAGGGTCCTGCAAGGCCAACGTTAGCGGCGTCTGCGTGCTCTCGGCTTCTCCACCACCATCTGCTCCGGCATCATCGTCTCCTTCATCGGCATCTCCTTCTTCATGATGAACACCATGTTCGGGAGCCTCTTCGTCTTCTCGCCCGATGTCGGCCTCTTCTTCATGACCACCATCTGCCGCCGGCTACTCATTGAAGCCGAGCATGAAACCGCGCATGAGCAGGTGTTCTTCCAGTTGTCCAGAATCAGGGTCGATCCACTTCCGGAGTCCGCATGTTCGACACGGACAACTTATCAGTGTCCTGTTGTTCCTAACCATGTCGGCCTTCGCGTTCACCTTGTATCTAACCACTTGGCCTTCCCTCATATGGAGGACCATGGTTGCCTGCGCGCGTCATAAATAGAGCAAAAGAGAGTATGTTAATTAGAACCACACACACCACGCACAAACACACATGCATGCATGATCACCGGAAAATTTCGGCATGACCTATCCTAAAAGTAGGACATATGGCTAGTGCAAAAATTTGCCGAAATGGAAATGAATCAACATTTCGGCAAACATCCATGCACCACGCCGGCACAAGCAACAACAACAACACAAATAAGCTTCTTCGCAAGTAAACATTGAACCACAACACAAAGCTAAACGTAGAAACATCATCTCGCCTTCGCACACCGCCCGAGAGCGCGATAATCTTCACCTACAAAACATCCATACACACAAAACATGCATCCAATACTACTCAACCTCTCACAAATCTACCAACCATGGTGGAGCAAGAGGATGGGGTGGTGGAGAGAAAACAATGGAGCATGCAAGAGGGATGTGGAGGAGGAAAGAAAATGGTGGTTTTTAGTACCCTCTACAAGTTGGAGTGGCATCCCCTCACAAATATGTCAACCAAAATAGGTTTAGAGCTATCAACAATGGTGGAAAGTATGACCAAAATGGAGTGGGAGAGAGGAGCAACACGAGCTGGTTGGAGGAGAGGGGAAAGCTGCCTAAAAGCCCTAGATCTACTGTTCACATTCTCTGGCGCATATGCCAATATGCGCCACATAAATTTGGACTTCTGTGGCGCATATTGGCACATGTGCCACAGAATTGTGACCTCGTGAAGTCAGTGGTGGGCCCCCGCAAGGTATTCTGTGGCGCATGTACCACCATGCGCCACAGAATTTTGACTTTCTGTGGCGCATGTGGGCAAATGCGCCACAGAATACCCTTCACCCATGTGCAGTACTGGACCCCGCGTGGGCCCCACATAGATTATGTGGCGCATCCGTCCACATGCACCACAGAAAGGCAAAGTTCTGTGGTGCACCAGTCCTACATGACCCACAGAAACTAAAAATTTCCGTGGAGCATATATTTCTATGCGCCACCGAAATAATTTTGTGGAGCACGCACTTTTAGGTGCGCCACATATGAGATTCCTACCTACGAGTCGCAAGGCTTGCCAAACAACAAACAACGGGTAATAGGTACGGGAGGGACACATATAGGCTTATTAGGGTAAACAAGTGGAATAGGACACGTGACTCGGTAAAGAAACGCAACATAAGGGTAGCAATAAGAGCGAGAGGGAAACTGTAAAATAGGTGAAGAGAGAGGGCTCGCCTGTGAAAAGATGCAGAGGACCTACCGGAGAACTCATCGTATCTCACAACACCACTTTGTGATCCTATCCGGGAAGAAGCAAATGCTGGAACACACATCGGATGCAAATCTTACAAGTACGGCAGAAGAACCGGCATGATGAAGATATGGTATGCATGGGCATGGCAACGATGATGCAATGCACTTATCCAATTTAAGCGGAATCGGAATCCGGACACACAATTATTAGGTTTGTGTTATTTTTCTACCCCGTAATTTAAGTGTTATTAGCATGGCAAAACATGGCATGGGTGAGCTATGGCAAAATTAAATGGAACCGGGACAAAATAACATTCCCGCACAATTCCATATTTAAATATTAGGTGATTCACTATTTGCCCCCGAACACCCACATATGCGATGCAACGAGATGATATTCTATGCGCACATGTATGAAAGATGCAACAAGATCAAAATAGCACATTTTATAAAATAGGTCTTATGGTTGGGGTCTCACGGTATCAGAACCAAGGTGGTTGCCAGATCGGAGTGGAAGTGGTGGAAGTCACCGATGTCGAGGAAGTAGTCGAAGCCGAGGTCATCGGATCCATGTCATCATCTTCGTGTCGAAGCGTAAGTAGTTGATGTAGTCGAAGTTGTCGGTGTCGTGGAAGTAGTCGATGCGTCGGAGAAGTACCGTCATCGCGGAAGTGCCAGAGTTGTCGAAGTGGTGGACACAGGGAAGTCAGCCTTGGCGGAGAGGCAGCGTCGACAGAGGAGTAGTGGTTGCGCCGGATAGAAACAACAGGCACGGTCACCGAAAGGAACGGAGGTCAAAAGCTGATGCGGGAATTTTGACGAACAATTTGTGTGTGGGATCCCTGGCAACTAGGGTTGCTGGTCCCATAGTGGCTACTCGGAAGCAATCATTCGAGGAGGCTACTCTCGAGCGAGGCTCCACGAGGCGTAAAGCCCTCATGGAGACATATAGCTGGAGCGGAAGACAGGCTCGAGGAGGAACTCGCTCGCGGAGGTCCCCGAGCCACCAGCCTCTCCAAGCCAGAGAGCCCCTTTGGAGACGATAAGATAAACCAAGGTAGCATTGGGTTCTATCCTCACAAGACCTGCAGCAAGGACATGAGGAGCGGGCTCTAAAAGCTACAAGACAAGCCGGACAGGCGTCACGCACGTCATGGCTGAGCTCAAAAGCTCCATCCCGAGGAGGCGAGATGCCTTTGCCACTTTGGTGCTAAAGCGGGCTCGACGAGAACTGGAGCGCCAAGACCCTGTCCTTGCCACTTTGATGCAAGGCCGGGTGGATGGCACAAACGGCCACAAGAGGCATCATCAGCGACCTCAGCACCTGCCATGGACCGACGCTTTAATCGACCATGGACTAGGTCTATTCTGTAAAGGACGAGGGCATTTCCCGCCCTCATTTGGGAGATGTGGAAACTCTTCCCCCTCAAGATATTTCGGGGGAAGTGGACCAGCTCCCCTATATAAGGACTAGCCTTGCTAGCATAGAGGGGGTCGATCGAGAGCGATCGCAAACCCTAGATACTTGTAAGGTCATCTTCTCCATCGAGACCTGCAATACATCCACCAAGGCAGGACCTAGGGGTTTTACCTCTCCGAGGGCCCTGAACCTGGGTAACTGATGTGTCACTATCTGCAGTGTTACCGTCGGGAAGGCGACGGCGAGCTCTTGAGTCCCCAGTGTTCGAACCTCTCGGGTTCGGTGACACCCGTGTTCCTTCGCGGACACGAATCTCCGCATTTGGCGCGCCAGGTAGGGGACTCAGTCCGTCGTCGTTCTTCTCCGACAGCCTTCGGCTACATCTTCATGGCCAACCCGGCAGAATCCACTGCGCTGGCTGACCATCACCGAGAGCCGGTCGTTGAGACCGCTCTGAGGCTGACGCAGGAGCTGCTCTAGCTCCGCCCGGAAGGGACGAGCTCTGACCAGTGGCTGGCCAGCATCTTCGGGCTCGCTCACGCGGTGGCCGAAGTTGCGACAGTCACTGGGGGCTCGGCAGGTGCTACAACGAAAGGCGCTCCGGCTGCCGGGCAGCCCTTCTTGCCCCTCGCCCGAGTGCGAGTCAAGGCGAAGCGTGGTGGCGGCGTCGGGCGCGCCAAGCACACATGCAGCAAAAGGAAGGAAGTCTCCACCTCAACGGAGCAACCAGAGTACACCTTGCACCCGCCTGCGCTGCGGGATCTCCAGCTTCTGAAGCAGTGTCCAGGGGAGCCGCTGCGTTCCTTCACGCAGCGCTTCGCCAACCTCTACCTCCAACTTCGAAAGGTCAGTGAAACGCTGGTGGTGAGCACCTTCGAGGCGGGCACCACCAACCGGCAGATAGTGGAAGATCTGATCTTCTCTCCCTAGCCGGTCACCATCGCCCAGCTCTTTCAGATGGCATATGAACACGCCAACAAGGAGCTGGACGAGGATAGCTTGGTAGGCCCTCACCGCAAGGACGGTTTCTCCACCGCTTCAAGTCAAAGTCTCCTCTCTGACACCCCAACGGAACACGTGTTCCAGGAACACCAGAGGAGGACTCCCCGGCACGCCAGGAGTAGGCAAGGCCCGGGGGCTGGGGGCTTGCGCCATCAGTGCGTGACCCTCTCTTGCCCATCTACAGATTATTAGGCCTCCTATCTAGACAGCGCCAAGTGTTCTGAGGGGGATAAATAGGGACGCGTCGGGTTGCCTCCCAGAGGCACACCTGACGTGAGTCCCTCAGGCCATATTTCTTCTGGAGGAATCTGAAGCGGCAAGTGTTCTGCAGAAAGGAAATAGGGGCGCGTCAAGCTGCCACTCTGAGGCCTGTTTGATGCAAGACCCTCAAGTCATGTTTCTTTTTGGAAGGATCTTTTGGAGGCAGTATTGTAAGCAAAACAATCGTCAAATCCTTGAAGAATGTGCCATGCGCCTATTCAAGAATGCGCCATGCACCTATTGCTCTCAGAATGGTCATCATGAGGTTCACAAACTTGTCTCAAGGCGTTCCCTGAGTTCTCGACCATGTGCACCGTGCCAGCGGGGGCTGGGCACTGTACCTTAGCCGGGGCAACCCATCGGTCCTATACATGGATACCGAGCTCTGGCAGCGGGGTCGCTACCCGCGCTAAGCCACCTCACCAAGTCACTTGGTCTCTGATCTCCTCGCACGACACACACCCGAGAAACACATCGCACGAGCAAAACAACGTGCAGAACCTTACGGTTACCTCCCTGAGGAACCAACAAGGAGTCACGGTAAAGCCTAAGGCGTAGGTCTACGGTTACCTCCCCGAGGAACCAACATAATCCGCTGACAGGATACCTTCTTATACATGTGCAAACCTTACGGTTACCTCCCCAAGGAACTTACAAGGAGACACATCAGAGCCTACATGAGAATCTTATGGCTACCTCCACGAGGAGGCATCAAGAGAGCGCATACAGGACACCCCCAACGTGCAAACCTTACAGTTACCTCCTCGAGAGACTAACAGGGAGTCACGTCAGAGCCTACATGTAAAGTCTTACGGTTACCTCCCCGAGGAACCAACAAGAACAGGCATACAGAACACCCCCCCACGTGCAAACCTTACAGTTACCTCCTCGAGGGATTAACAAGGAGTCACATCAGAGCCTACATGTAAAGTCTTACGGTTACCTCCCCGAGGAACCAACAAGAACAGGCATACAGGACACCCCCCACATGCAAGCCTTACAGTTACCTCTCAGAGGAACTAACAAGGAGTCACGTCAAAGCCTACATGTATAGTCTTACGGTTGCCTCCCTGAGGAACTAACAAGAACACGCATACAGGACGCCCCCAACATGTGCCAGTCACGTGGAACCATGTGCGTCAAGTCTTACGGCCACCTCCCCGAGGGGTCAACAAGAATACACGCACATGACGAATGCTTATGTGTCAAGCTAACTATTCTCTAAAGCCCTATAACCCACTTATATGGCCCTTTATGCAAAGCTAGCAACTATAAGGTGTGTGTGTGTGAAGTGGTTTCTATGGGACTACCAGCAACCGGGGTGCCACGTCCCTTAGGTTGTTGAGAACACAGGATTAACAATCACTCCGGGAGGAAGCCTCTGAGTGAGGCTCCGCGAGGGCCGAGCCCTTGCGGGACATCAAGCACCTCACCAAGAGAAGCTATGGGAGGCTTCGAGCCAAAGAGACCTCGGATGCCCTCCGCTCGGGCCCCGCCCGGGAAGGGTATCCAAGGCCACCTTTCCGGACCACCGGACCAACCAGACAGGCGTCGCACACGTCATGGCTGAGCTCAAAAGCTCCATCCCGAGGAGGAGAGATGCCATTGCCTCTTTGGTGCTAAGGCAGGATCGACGAGGACGAAAGTGCCAAGACCCTGTCCTTGCTGCTTTAGTGCAAGGCCGGATGGACGGCACAAACGGCCACCAGAGGCGTCATCGACAACCTCAGCGTCTGCCATGGACCGGCCCTTTAATCAACCATGGACTATGTCCATCTTGTAAAGGACGAGGGAGTTTCCCGCCCTCAGTTTGGAGATGTGGCAACCCTTCCCCCTCAAGATATTTCGGGGGGAAGAGGACCAGCTCCCCTATATAAGGACTACCCTAGCTAGCGTAGAAGAGGACGATCCTGAGTGATCACAAACCCTAGACATTTGTACGGTCATCTTCTCCATTGTGACCTGCAATACATCCACAAAGCTGGACTTAGGGGTTTTAACTCTCCGAGGGCCCTGAACCTGGGTAACTGCCGTGTCTCTCTTTGCAGTGCCCGCGTCTGTAATGCCACGACGTGATCTTGAGTACCCTGTGTTCGAACCTCTTGGGTTCGGTGCTACCCGTGTTCCTACGCGGACATGAATCTTCGGCATTGGGCGCCCCAGGTAGGGGACTCAATCTGTCGTCGTTCTTCTCCGTCAGCTTCGTCGACATGTTCAGACAGGTCGAGACACGCGATGAGCGCGCGCGTCTCCGTGCGGCTAGCCGCTCTCGCTCTGAGCCTGCTCGTCGTCGTGCTCCTACCGCCTCTGAGCTCGCTGGGCGTGATGTACCGGGGGCTCCTGAGCCGCCCAAGCGTCGTGCTCCTGAGGTGCCAGTGTCAGAGCCATGGACAAACGACGAGGAAGGTTCATCCTTCCACCCGTCGGGGGAGCCTCAACCTCCCTCGATGCGGGGTTTCACCTCCTTCATTGTCTCCGAGCCCAACGCCCCCGAGCAGCTCATGGAGGAGGCTCGCATCCTTTTGGCTGAGGAGTTGCTGAACCACCCACCGTCGGATGCCGGGCGGGACGGTTGGGCTACACGCATCACCGAGCTGGTGAACGGGCGCGGCAGGCAACGCGCTCGGAACGTTCCTCTGTCGCCGCTTGCTCAGCAAGCGCCGGGAGAGCCCTCGCGCGCAGCATCGTCCCCACAGTTCGCCGAGCCCAGCTGCCTGATCATCCTGAGGATGCCCGAGGACTCCCCTGTGGGGTTTGAGCGCCAGCCCGAACGACCACACGAGCGCCAAGCGAGGGTCCTCTGGGAGATTGCGGCAGTGGGCCAAGGAAACCGCACTACTGGGACGCCCGTTTGCATGTGGGCCTGCATCGCCTACACCAAGTTTTGGCCAGACCTCCCAGCTCGCTATGACGGTCACGGGGACCCTACGGAGTTCCTACAGCTGTACATAGTGAGCATAGAGGCAGTCGGAGGAGACCAGAAGGTTCTGGCCAATTGGTTCCCAATGGCGCTGAAGGACATTGCCCGCTCCTGGCTCATGAACCTCCCAGAGGAGTCCATCCCCTCTTGGGAGGATCTCTGCCAGCAGTTTGTGGCCAACTTCAAGCCTACTGTGGATCGCCACTCCACTCTCAACGACCTGCGCCAGATTCGCCAGGAGAAAGGCGAAACGCTGTACCAGTTCATGCAGCGTTTCAGCCAAGTAAGGAACAAGATACCCAGGATTTCTCAAGCCAACATCATCTCCGCCTTCACTGAAGGTGTCACAGACCTGCGGATGAGGGAAAAGCTCGCCATGCACGATGAGCTTGAGTCCACAATGGAGCTCTTTGCTATGGCTGACAAATGTGCCAAAGCAGAGGCAGGGCGATTGTTCACCCGGGACGAACAAGAGGCCCGCAACACACCGTCCTCCTCCAAAGGAAAGAGCTTCTCCAAGGACACCAAGTGCAAGGCTGTCGCGGTCTTGGCTACTGAGCCTCATCAGAAGTTCCAGCACAGAGCGGAGGGGGAGAACGCTGGAGCTAATGGGTGCCCGTTCTGTACCTATCACCGCAAGTCTGGATCCACCGACAACTGCTACGAGATCCAGAAGATCCGTGAAGAGCGGGGCTGTTAGAGAAAAGAGAAGCGTCCTGATGGGCACGGCGGCGGACGTGGGGGAGGTCGCGGAGGCGGGAGCTGGAACATCGACCGGAACAGGAGCAACAACCAGGCGAATGCCGCCCAGCCACGCCTCGGCGATGGGAGAGACCAGGTCGAGGATGGAGCTGGGGGCTACCAGGAGCCGAGGGGCGTTGTTTGCTGCATCCTCGGTGGGGCTCGGGCGCCAACCTCCGCGAGACACTTCAAGCAACTCGTCCGAGAGGTCGCTGCCGCTCACCCAGGTTTGAACCCTGTCAAACTTAAATGGTCACAGTTTACTGTCTCTTTTAGCTTAGAGGACCACCCCAAGTCCGTCGGAACGACAGGGGCCATCCCCATCATGTGCACTCCTATCATCAACAACATTGTTGTCTCCAAGACTATGATTGACGGAGGAGCCGGGCTGAGTGTTCTATCGCTCGAGACCTTTGAGAAGATGCAGCTGTCTTATGATTGACTGAAGCCCACGATGCCGTACTCGGGAGTCACTGAGGGATCCACCATGCCTATTGGACAAGTGCGACTCCCTGTCACTTTCGGTTCTCGCAGCAACTATCGTACATAGCTCATCGACTTCGACGTTGCCCACATTGGGCTACCCTATAACGCCATCCTGGGTTTCCCCGCCCTCGCCAAGTTCATGGCAGTCACTCACCATGCCTACAACTTCGTTAAGATGGCAGGCTGCAACGGAGAGATCATCACGGTCTGCTGTGACGTGACGGATGTGGTGCGCTCTATGGCGCATGCTTATCGAGAGGCCGCTGCAGCCTTCCCGGTTAATGAGGATGTCATGGAACAACTCGGAGGCAGTGAGAGGAAGAAGCAGATGATCTCTCAGGAGTGCGCTAGAGCAAAAAGGGCAGCGCATGCCGCTACCCTCGTAGAGGCCATAACAACAGCTACCCTCGGCGAGGACCGGTCGGGAAATCTCCAAGGCGCTAGGGGCTCGGGGGCTCGGAGCACTCTGAAGGGCAATACCTCCAAATAGGAAGGCGCGCTCGACGCCTCTGTCGTCGTGGTGAACAGAAAGATGCCATGGGATGGCTTAAGTTGGGGCCGAATGTGCGCTAGAGGATTCGGGGGAGGGTTTGGTGATATGGAGATGAACTCCGGGTGGAATACCGGTATCTTTATTGATGAACTTGGCCTTGGCCAGAGGTTGAAGATGAACAGTACAAGCACTACTTCTCTCCTTAGGATCTGTCTATTGCATACTCAGGTCTCATTATTCAGTACCCGTGCAAGGGTGTGCTCCCTCTCCTTATATAGGGGAGAGGGTGACTTACAGGGGAAGAAACCCTAATGGCATCTTTGACTAGACAAACTACTTTACAAAGGCTCTTTGGCAGCAGGTGATGCTGGTATCTTCTTTATACATGGGCTGATGACCTCCGCCGGTACCTTTAGCGTCACCCTCTTGCTTTGGCGCCAGAGCTTCGATTAAAGCTGAAGTGCTTCGCTCATCCTTGTCCTCTAGCTCTTGAAAGAATCTTTGACCAGCTTGCCGACGTGCTACAGTGTAGCCTGTACCGGTACTCCGGTACCTTCCTAGCTCGTTCCGGTATACCCCCTCTGGGATACCGGCATAGATTCACTTAGCCGCAAACTTAACCTTCTTATCCGGAATAACCTTTAAAGCGGTACCGTTACAGTCCGAACGAGGCAAGTTCGGCATGCCTTTGGCATACCGGGGGTCATCCCCCCAACATTAGTCCCCGAAGCTGGTATAGTCCGTCGGATCCTATCCGACGGACCATGCCAGGTTCCGTTCTTAAGTACCGGTTTAACTCTTCCGGAAAACGACTCAAACCTTCCGGCGTCTCTGCCGAACCAATCTCAACATACCGATCTTTCCCGGTTGCTTTGTCATTAAATTCTTCTCGACGAAGTCAAGAATATCTCGGATACAATGCCTGTCAGAGACATGCGCACTGTTTCTGACGCGCCAGTGTCAGGGGTCACTTCCCTTCGACTTTTGCGCTTGCCATTAATGTGCCGCACCGGATCCTCGTTACCGTTTCGGATCCGTGTGGCCACTCTGTGGCACCTCATTTTTCACGCGTGTAGCACCGCGCCACGAGGCTCCTCCCGCCAAGCGCTCCAGAAAAGATGGCGGCGGCAAGCCCTACTCCAAGAAGCGATACCGGAGTCAGCTTCCGGTTGCTACTGGGTAAGCTTCCGGTTTCTCTTTCTTTTCGTCTTTTGCCTGTGATCTTCCTTGTCTTGTTGCTTTTTCTAACTTCCTTTTCCTTTTTCTTTCTCAGGCCTGCCCTGAGCCTCACCAGAAGTGCCTCGGGAATGAGGCCGGAAACATCCGAGGACGCCGCCAGGACCTCTACCCCTCCTCAAACAAGTCCGGTACCATCTGGTGCCGGCAAACCTCCGGCCTCCCCTCTGGGAGGCAACACAAGTGCGGGGCGCGCGGCCCCCGAACATTCACATCACCGCGCGGAGGGGGATTTCTCTTCCCCTCCAGATGTTGAAGATACCGGCGCCAGCAACATCGGCGCCGGTACCGAAGAACCCGAGCGGGCGGAGCCTCCGGTTCCCCCGACTCCCAAGAAGAAAAAGGCCAGCGCCTCCTCCAAGACCGTGCCGGAGTCTTCCGCGCCGGCAAGCTCATCACCGGCCAAGGGAACACCGGAAGCCCCTGCGCCAAGCAAGGACACGGCGCCGTCTCCACCGGCAGCCTCCACCGGCAAAACCGCTGCCGCCAAGCCAACATGCCCGGAAGGCTCTAGGCTCTCCGCTCAGCAACTTGCTGCAGTGGTCACAGCGGCGACCTCTCCATCTTCCGGCTCGCAGTCACTAGTGCTGCACGCCGACCGCGCTGCCGTTGTGGCCAGCGAGAAGGCTTCAGCTCAGCTGGGCCGGATCACTGAGCTCAACCGCGGCGAGGTCAACTTGGGCCCGTTGCTGGAGTATGCCGAAAAGTGGAACCGAGCGGACTTGTCTCCGGCTACCCGCGGCCTGGGCAAGGACAAGCTTCCGGTTGTTGACCCTTCCGGCCCACGGAGCACGGTGCAGCACCTGAGCCGGCTCAAGCGTGCGGTCAAGGAGTTTGACACCGCGTGGCACGATGCCAGCGGCAACGTGGTGGTAAGTTGCACACTCAAACCTCAAAGTTCTTTAAATTCATGCCGGTTTTCAATCTTCCGGTTTGTATGTATATCCTCCCAGTCCCCGAGTTTCGGGTTGAGTACGCAGTTCTCAGCGCGAAACTTCTTTAGAAACAAAAAACCGGCATAGCCAGTCCCCGAGTTTCGGGTTGAGCACGCAGTTCTTAGCGCGAAACTTCTTTAGAAACAAAAAACCGGCATAGCCAGTCCCCGAGTTTCGGGTTGAGTACGCAGTTCTCAGCGTGAAACTTCTTTGGAAACAAAAAACCGGCATAGCCAGTCCCCGAGTTTCGGGTTAAGTACGCAGTTCTTAGCGCGAAACTTGCCAAAAAACCGGCACAACTCACAGTTTTTTTTTGGGTATCTTTTTCATACCGGTATATAGCCTTCTTGGGCGTTTACCGGAATAGATTTTGCCAGCTTGGGCATGTTCGACATTTTGCCTCCTTGGGCCTTTGTCATATACCGGTATGTAGCCTTCTTGGGCGTTTACCGGAATAGATTTTGCCAGCTTGGGCATGTTCGACATTTTGCCTCCTTGGGCCTTTGTCATATACCGGTATGTAGCCTTCTTGGGCGTTTACCGGAATAGATTTTGCCTGCTTAGGCATGTTTAACATTTTGCCTGCTTGGGCCTTTGTCATATACCGGTGTATAGCCTTCTTGGGCGTTTACCGGAATAGATTTTGCCTGCTTGGGCACGTTTGACATTTTGCCTGCTTGGGCCTTTGTCATATACCGGTGTATAGCCTTCTTGGGCGTTTACCGGAATAGATTTTGCCTGCTTGGGCATGTTTGACATTTTGCCTCCTTGGGCCTTTGTCATATACCGGTATGTAGCCTTCTTGGGCGTTTACCGGAATAGATTTTGCCTGCTTGGGCATGTTTGACATTTTGCCTCCTTGGGCCTTTGTCATATACCGGTATGTAGCCTTCTTGGGCGTTTACCGGAATAGATTTTGCTTGCTTGGTCATGTTTGACATTTTGCCTGCTTGGGCCTTTGTCATATACCGGTGTATAGCCTTCTTGGGCGTTTACCGGAATAGATTTTGCCTGCTTGGGCATGTTTGACATTTTGCCTCCTTGGGCCTTTGTCATATACCGGTGTATAGCCTTCTTGGGCGTTTACCGGAACCATATATAGCCTGCACGGGTTATGTCAAAATGATATTTGATGAGTCATGATAGTTGGCCATCCGAGATATGCCGTGATTTGACATAGCGATCAATGCCACGTTACTTGTGATATGATGTAGCTAGCTTAGCCATGATATTTTGGCCAACCGGAACAACCGGCGATCTGAGATATTAGATGATGCTATGATATTTTGGCAAGCCGAAATAAACGATGATCTGGGATATTAGATGATGCCATGATAAACAGCGATATGAGATATTAGATGATGCCATGATATTTTGGCAAACCGAATTAAACGGCGATCTGAGACAGACTGTATGATGTCAATATATATGATGAGTCAAGAAGGGTAATGGTAGCGATGAATTCTCATCCGAAAATAGTCATGCTAAAAGACAAGGTTAGTCAATGCATATACATCATAAATAAGCTAAGGTGGGCTAGTCCCTGAGTTAAACTTGTTGATCCCGGAGGGGTCAGCAGCATAAAAAAGCTAAGGTGGGCTAGCCCACGAGTTAATTTTGAGGTTAACCTCGTGCTCATGATACGACTCTACACATGGTATAAGACTTACATTTGTATCGTCGGTGAAGATGATGAAGAAGATGCGGGTGAGCCGTGATTCTCCGCGAACAGGGACGTGTCGTGGTGGCCGCCGGTGCTTGCTTGAGCCGGAATGACGATCCAGGCTCGGGCCTGAGCGTGCCACCGGAGCTTATGGGCAGGGCAGAGGTTCTCTGCAGGGGAGATGACGCCGGAGGGGAGCTCGCGCGTGCGGCACGGAGCTAGGCGAAGTGGACGACGCCGCGCGGGACGTGCCGGGGACACACACGCTCGTGCAGTGCGAGCGGGCTCGGGCCACGCACAGAGGAAGTGCTTGATGAAGCTGCCCGGCGAGCGGAACATCGCAACTCTACTCGAGGTGCTCGCCGGAGTTGGTGAAGAAGGTCCCGCCCGAATGTAAACTCCAGCAAGCGCAGCTGCTGGCCCCACGGTGGGCGCCAACTGTCGTCGTGGTGAACAGACAGATGCCATGGGATGGCTTAAGTTGGGGCTGAATGTGCGCTAGAGGATTCGGGGAGGGTTTGGTGATATGGAGATGAACTCCGGGTGGAATACTGATACGTCTCCGACGTATCGATAATTTCTTATGTTCCATGCCACATTATTGATGATATCTACATGTTTTATGCACACTTTATGTCATATTCGTGCATTTTCTGGAACTAACCTATTAACAAGATGCGAAGGCCATTGCTGTTTTCCTGTTTTGGTTTCAGAAATCCTAACGAAATATTCTCGGAATTGGACGAAATCAACGCCCGGGGTCCTATTTTGCCACGAAGCTCAAGACCGAAGAGGAGTCGAAGTGGGGCCACGGCGCCGCCACCATAGGCGGCGCGGCCGGCCCTGGCCGCGCCGACCTATGGTGTGGGCCCTCGTGTGGCCCCCGCGTTGCCCTTCCGCCTACTTAAAGCCTCCGTCGCGAAACCCCCGTCGAGAGCCACGATACGGAAAACCTTCCAGACGATACGTCTCCGACGTATCGATAATTTCTTATGTTCCATGCCACATTATTGATAATATCTACATGTTTTATGCACACTTTATGTCATATTCATTTTCTGGAACTAACCTATTAACAAGATGAAGAATCCTGTTTTCTGCTGTTTTTGGTTTCAGAAATCCTAGTAAGGAAATATTCTCGGAATTGGACGAAATCAAGACCCAGGTTCCTATTTTTCCACGAAGCTTCCAGAACACCCGGGAAGGACCAGAGGGGGGCACTGGGCCCCCAGACCATAGGCCGGCGCGGCCCTGGCCCTGGCCGCGCCGCCTTATGGTGGCACCGCCTCGTCGCCCCTCCGACTCCGCCTCTTCGCCTATAAAAAGGTCCCAGACCTAAAACCTCGATACGGAAAAACCACGGTATGAGAAACCTTCCAGAGCCGCCGCCATCGCGAAGCCAAGATCTGGGACAGGAGTCTGTTCCGGCACGCCGCCGGGACGAAGGCCCCGGAAGGCTTCTCCATCGACACACCACCATCTTCATCAACGCCGCTGTCTCCCATGAGGAGGGAGTAGTTCTCCATCGAGGCTCGGGGCTGTACCGGTAGCTATGTGGTTCATCTCTCTCCTATGTACTTCAATACAATAATCTCATGAGCTGCCTTACATGATTGAGATTCATATGATGATGCTTGTAATCTAGATGTCATTATGCTAGTCAAGTGAGTTTTACTTATGTGATCTCCAGACTCCTTGTCCCACGTGTGTAAAGGTGACCGTGTGTGCACCGTGTGGGTCTCTTAGGCTATATTTCACAGAATACTTATTCGTTATGAATGGCATAGTGAAGTGCTTATTTATATCTCTTTATGATTGCAATGTGTTTTGTATCACAATTTATCTATGTGCTACTCTAGTAATGTTATTAAAGTAGTTTTATTCCTCCTGCATGGTGTAATGGTGACAGTGTGTGCATCCGTGTTAGTACTTGCCGTATGCTATGATTATGATCTCTTGTAGATTATGAAGTTAACTATTGCTATGATAGTATTGATGTGATCTATTCCTCCTACATATGCATGAAGGTGACAGTGTGCATGCTATGTTAGTACTTGGTTAGTCGAATTGATCTTTCATGCACTCTAAGGTTATTTAAATATGAACATTGAATTGTGGAGCTTGTTAACTCCGGCATTGAGGGTTCGTGTAATCCTACGCAATGTGTTCATCATCCAACAAGAGTGTAGAGTATGCATTTATCTATTTTGTTATGTGATCAATGTTGAGAGTGTCCACTAGTGAAAGTCTATTCCCTAGGCCTTGTTCCTAAATATCTGCTATCGCTGCTTGTTTACTTTTTCTGGGTTACTACTGCTGCAATACTACCACCATCAACTACACGCCAGCAAGCTATTTTACTGCTACTTATTCATACCACCTGTATTTCACTATCTCTTCGCCGAACTAGTACACCTATTTGGTGTGTTGGGGACACAAGAGACTTCTTGCTTTGTGGTTGCAGGGTTGCATGAGAGGGATATCTTTGACCTCTTCCTCCCGAGTTCGATAAACCTTGGGTGATCCACTTAGGGAAAACTTTGCTGTTCTACAAACCTCTGCTCTTGGAGGCCCAACACTCTACAGGAAAGGAGGGGAACGTAGACATCAAGCTATTTTTACGGCGCGGGAGGAAAGGTAAAAGGTACTCACACTCGGATCTCGCTACTAAGCTATTTCTGCTGTGTACTCAAGCTATTTCCTTTAGATCCTGCAATTGCATCTTTTTGTTTCTTGTTTACACTAGTTAGGCCTAATGGAAAACAACACAATGAGAGATCTTTATGAACTTTATCTTGAATTAGGACATGATGTGTTTGAAGAGAAAATTAAAAAACCCATGGAACTTATGCATGCTAATGGGAATGTTATTAGTATGAATGCTTTGAACACTATTGTTGCTAATGCTATGGAAAATTCTAAGCTTGGGAAGCTGGCTTTGATGAGCATGATATTTTTAGTCCCCCAAGCATTGAGGAGAAAATTTACTTTGATGATACCTTGCCTCCTATATTTGATGATGAGAATAATAATGATACCTACTTTGTTGAATTTGCTCCCACTACAACTAATAAAATTGATTATGCTTATGTGGAGAGTAATGATACTTTTATGCATGTGAATAAGAATGCTTTATGTGATACTTATATTGTTGAGTTTGTTCATGATTCTACTGAAAATTATTATGAGAGAGGAAAATATGGTTGTAGAAATTTTCATGTTACTAAAACACCTCTCTATATGCTGAAATTTTTGAAGTTACACTGGTTTTATCTTCCTATGCTTGCTACTTTGCTCTTCATGAACTTGTTTATTTACAAGATTCCTATGCATAGGAAGCATGTTAGATTTAAATTTGTTTTGAATTTGCCTCTTGATGCACTCTTTTGCTTCAACTACTATTTCTTGCGAATGCATCATTAAAACTGCTGAGCCCATCTTAATGACTATAAAGAAAGAACTTCTTGGGAGATAACCCATGTGTTTATTTTGCTACAGTACTTTGTTTTATATTTGTGTCTTGGAAGTTGTTTACTACTGTAGCAACCTCTCCTTATCTTAGTTTTGTGTTTTGTTGTGCCAAGTAAAGTCGTTGATAGCAAGGTTGATACTAGATTTGGATTACTGCGCAGAAACAGATTTCTTTGCTGTCACGAATCTGGGTCTAATTCTCTGTAGGTAACTCAGAAAATTATGCCAATTTACGTGAGTGATCCTCAGATATGTACGCAACTTTCATTCAATTTGGGCATTTTCATCTGAGCAAGTCTGGTGCCCTTTTCAAATTCGTCTTTACGGACTGTTCTGTTTTGACAGATTCTGCCTTTTATTTCGCATTGCTTCTTTCGCTGTGTTGGGTGGATTTCTTTGTTCCATTACCTTCCAGTAGCTTTGGGCAATGTCCAGAAGTGTTAATAATGATTGTGTCACCTCTGAACATGTGAGTTTTTGATTATGCACTAACCCTCTAATGAGCTTGTTTCGAGTTTGGTGTGGAGGAAGTTTTCAAGGGTCAAGAGAGGAGGATGATATACTATGATCAAGAAGAGTGAAGAGTCTAAGCTTGGGGATGCCCGTGGTTCATCCCTGCATATTTCAAGAAGACTCAAGCATCTAAGCTTGGGGATGCCCAAGGCATCCCCTTCTTCATCGACAATTTATCAGGTTCCTCCCTTGAAACTATATTTTTATTCGGTAACATTTTATGTACTTTACTTGGAGCGTCTGTGTGCTTTTATTTTGTTTTGTTATTTTCATTCTCTGAATAAATACATGCTTGTGTGGGAGAGAGACACGCTCCGCTGGTTCGTATGAACACATGTGTTCTTAGCTCATAATATTCATGGCGAAGTTTCCTCTTCGTTAAATTGTTATATGGTTGGAATTGGAAAATGCTACATGTAGTAATTGCTATAATGTCTTGGGTAATGTGATACTTGGCAATTGTTGTGCTCATGTTTAAGCTCTTGCATCATATACTTTGCACCTATTAGTGAAGAAATACATAGAGCATGCTAAAATTTGGTTTGCATAATTGGTCTCTCTAAGGTCTAGATAATATCTAGTATTGAGTTTTGAACAACAAGGAAGACGGTGTAGAGTCTTATAATGTTTACAATATGTCTTTTATGTGAGTTTTGCTGCACGGTTCATCCTTGTGTTTGTTTCAAATAACCTTGCTAGCCTAAACCTTGTATCGAGAGGAATACTTCTCATGCATCCAAAATCCTTGAGCCAACCACTATGCCATTTGTGTCCACCATACCTACCTACTACATGGTATTTCTCCGCCATTCCAAAGTAAATTGCTTGAGTGCTACCTTTAAATTTCCATCATTCGCCTTTGCAATATATAGCTCATGGGACAAAATAGCCTTAAAAACTATTGTGGTATTGAATATGTACTTATGCACTTTATCTCTTATTAAGTTGTTTGTTGTGCGATAACCATGTTCCTTGGGACGCCATCAACTCTTTGTTGAATATCATGTGAGTTGCTATGCATGTTCGTCTTGTCTGAAGTAAGGGCGGTTTTCACAATCAAATGGTTTGAGTATGCATACTGTTAGAGAAGAACATTGGGCCGCTAACTAAAGCCATGAATCATGGTGGAAGTTTCAGTTTGGACATAAAACCTCAATCTCTTATGAGAATATTAACTGTTGAATGCTTAAGCATTAAAAGAGGAGTCCATTATCTCGTTGTCTATGTTGTCCCGGTATGGGTGTCTAAGTTGAAGAATGATCAAAGCGAGAAATCCAATACGAACTTTCTCCTTAGACCCTTGTACGGGCGGCATAGAGGTACCCCTTTGTGACACTTGGTTGAAACATATGTTATGCAATGATGATCAGTGTTAACCCGAGCTAATTAGGACAAGGTGCGGTCACTATTAGTATACTATGCATGAGGCTTGCAACTTGTAAGATATAATTTAAATGATACATATGCTTTATTACTACCGTTGACAAAATTGTTTCATGTTTACAAAATAAAAGCTCTAGCACAAATATAGCAATCGATGCTTTCCTCTTTGAAGGACCATTCTTTTTACTTTTATGTTGAGTCAGTTCACCTATCTCTCTCCACCTCAAGAAGCAAACACTTGTGTGAACTGTGCATTGATTCTTACATACTTGCATATTGCATTTGTTATATTACTCTATGTTGACAATTATCCATGAGATATACATGTTACAAGTTGAAAGCAACCGCTGAAACTTAATCTTCCATTGTGTTGCTTCAATACCTTTTACTTTGAATTATTGCTTTATGAGTTAACTCTTATGCAAGACTTATTGATACTGTCTTGAAAGTGCTATTCATGAAAAGTCATTTCTTTATGATTCGTTGTTTACTCATGTCATTACCATTGTTTTGATCGCTGCATTCATTACATATGTTTACAATATGATCAAGTTTATGATGGCATGTCACTTGAAATTATCTTTGTTATCGTTTTACCTGCGGGAGAGCAAGCTGGGGATTATACGTCTTGACGATAATTTCTTATGTTCCATGCCACATTATTGATAATATCTACATGTTTTATGCACACTTTATGTCATATTCGCATTTTCACGGAACTAACCTATTAACAAGATGCCGAAGTGCCGCTTTCTGCTGTTTTTGGTTTCAGAAATCTAGTAAGGAAATATTCTCGGAATTGGACGAAATCAAGACCCAGTTCCTATTTTTCCACGAAGCTTCCGAGAACACCGGGAAGGCCGAGAGACGGCCCCCGGACCATAGGCCGCGGCGGCGAGGTGGGCGCGCCCATCTATGGTTGCAACTTCGAGGCGCCTATATATGGGTCCTGACCTAAAACCTCGATACGGAAAAACCACGGTATGAGAAACCTTCCCGAGCCGCCGCCATCGGCGAAGGTCACGGGAGTCTCTGTTCCGGCACGCCGCGGGACGGGAGTGCCCCAGCTTCTCCATCGACACCACCACCATCTTCATCAATGCTGCTGTCTCCCATGAGGAGGGAGTAGTTCTCCATCGAGGCTCCTGTACCGGTAGCTATGTGGTTCATCTCTCTCCTATGTACTTCAATACAATAATCTCATGAGCTGCCTTACATGATTGAGATTCATATGATGATGCTTGTAATCTAGATGTCATTATGCTAGTCAAGTGAGTTTTACTTATGTGATCTCCGAGACTCCTTGTCCCACGTGTGTAAAGGTGACAGTGCACCGTGTGGGTCTCTTAGGCTATATTTCACAGAATACTTATTCATTGTTATGAATGGCATAGTGAAGTGCTTATTTATATCTCTTTATGATTGCAATGTGTTTTGTATCACAATTTATCTATGTGCTACTCTAGTAATGTTATTAAAGTAGTTTTATTCCTCCTGCACGGTGTAATGGTGACAGTGTGTGCATCTGTGTTAGTACTTGGCGTATGCTATGATTATGATCTCTTGTAGATTATGAAGTTAACTATTGCTATGATAGTATTGATGTGATCTATTCCTCCTACATATGCATGAAGGTGACAGTGTGCATGCTATGTTAGTACTTGGTTAGTCGAATCTTTCATGCACTCTAAGGTTATTTAAATATGAACATTGAATTGTGGAGCTTGTTAACTCCGGCATTGAGGGTTCGTGTAATCCTCGCAATGTGTTCATCATCCAACAAGAGTGTAGAGTATGCATTTATCTATTCTTATGTGATCAATGTTGAGAGTGTCCACTAGTGAAAGTCTATTCCTAGGCCTTGTTCCTAAATCTTGCTATCGCTGCTTGTTTCTTGTTTTACTATACTCTGCTGCAATACTACCACCATCAACTACACGCCGCAAGCTATTTTGCCGTTGCTGCTACTTATTCATACCACCTGTATTTCACTATCTCTTCGCGAACTAGTACACCTATTTGGTGTGTTGGGGACACAAGAGACTTCTTGCTTTGTGGTTGCGGGGTTGCATGAGAGGGATATCTTTGACCTCTTCCTCCCCGAGTTCGATAAACCTTGGGTGATCCACTTAAGGGAAAACTTGCTGCTGTTCTACAAACCTGCGCTTGGAGGCCCAACACTCTACGGAAAGGAGGGGAACGTAGACATCAAGCTATTTTCTAGCGCCGTTGCCGGGGAGGAAAGGTAAAAGGTACTCACACTCCGGATCTCGGCTACTAAGCTATTTTCGCCGTTGTAAGTACTCGAAGCTATTTCCTTTAGATCCTGCAATTGCATCTTTTTGTTTCTTGTTTACACTAGTTAGGCCTAATGGAAAACAACACAATGAGAGATCTTTATGAACTTTATCTTGAATTAGGACATGATGTGTTTGAAGAGAAAATTAAAAAACCCATGGAACTTATGCATGCTAATGGGAATGTTATTAGTATGAATGCTTTGAACACTATTGTTGCTAATGCTATGGAAAATTTGGGGAAGCTGGCTTTGATGAGCATGATATTTTTAGTCCCCCAAGCATTGAGGAGAAAATTTACTTTGATGATACCTTGCCTCCTATATTTGATGATGAGAATAATAATGATAGCTACTTTGTTGAATTTGCTCCCACTACAACTAATAAAATTGATTATGCTTATGTGAGAGTAATGATACTTTTATGCATGTGAATAAGAATGCTTTATGTGATACTTATATTGTTGAGTTTGTTCATGATGCTACTGAAAATTATTATGAGAGAGGAAAATATGGTTGTAGAAATTTTCATGTTACTAAAACACCTCTCTATATGCTGAAATTTTTGAAGTTACTGGTTTTATCTTCCTATGCTTGCTACTTTGCTCTTCATGAACTTGTTTATTTACAAGATTCCTATGCATAGGAAGCATGTTAGATTTAAATTTGTTTGAATTTGCCTCTTGATGCACTCTTTTGCTTCAACTACTATTTCTTGCGAATGCATCATTAAAACTGCTGAGCCCATCTTAATGGCTATAAAGAAAGAACTTCTTGGGAGATAACCCATGTGTTTATTTTGCTACAGTACTTTGTTTTATATTTGTGTCTTGGAAGTTGTTTACTACTGTAGCAACCTCTCCTTATCTTAGTTTTGTGTTTTGTTGTGCCAAGTAAAGTCGTTGATAGCAAGGTTGATACTAGATTTGGATTACTGCGCAGAAACAGATTTCTTTGCTGTCACGAATCTGGGTCTAATTCTCTGTAGGTAACTCAGAAAATTATGCCAATTTACGTGAGTGATCCTCAGATATGTACGCAACTTTCATTCAATTTGGGCATTTTCATCTGAGCAAGTCTGGTGCCCTTTTCAAATTCGTCTTTACGGACTGTTCTATTTTGACAGATTCTGCCTTTTATTTCGCATTGCTTTTCGCTGTGTTGGGTGGATTTCTTTGTTCCATTACCTTCCAGTAGCTTTGGGCAATGTCCAGAAGTGTTAATAATGATTGTGTCACCTCTGAACATGTGAATTTTGATTATGCACTAACCCTCTAATGAGCTTGTTTCGAGTTTGGTGTGGAGGAAGTTTTCAAGGGTCAAGAGAGGAGGATGATATACTATGATCAAGAAGAGTGAAGAGTCTAAGCTTGGGGATGCCCCGTGGTTCATCCCTGCATATTTCAAGAAGACTCAAGCATCTAAGCTTGGGGATGCCCAAGGCATCCCCTTCTTCATCGACAAATTTATAAGGTTCCTCCCTTGAAACTATATTTTTATTCGGTCACATTTTATGTACTTTACTTGGAGCGTCTGTGTGCTTTTATTTTTGTTTTGTTATTTTCATTCTCTGAATAAATACATGCTTGTGTGGGAGAGAGACACGCTCCGCTGGTTCGTATGAACACATGTGTTCTTAGCTCATAATATTCATGGCGAAGTTTCCTCTTCGTTAAATTGTTATATGATACATATGCTTTATTACTACCGTTGACAAAATTGTTTCATGTTTTCAAAATAAAAAGCTCTAGCACAAATATAGCAATCGATGCTTTCCTCTTTGAAGGACCTTTCTTTTACTTTTATGTTGAGTCAGTTCACCTATCTCTCTCCACCTCAAGAAGCAAACACTTGTGTGAACTGTGCATTGATTCCTACATACTTGCATATTGCACTTGTTATATTACTCTATGTTGACAATTATCCATGAGATATACATGTTACAAGTTGAAAGCAACCGTTGAAACTTAATCTTCCTTTGTGTTGCTTCAATACCTTTACTTTGATTTATTGCTTTATGAGTTAACTCTTATGCAAGACTTATTGATGCTTGTCTTGAAGTACTATTCATGAAAAGTCTTTATGATTCACTTGTTTACTCATGTCATTACCATTGTTTTGATCGCTGCATTCATTACATATGTTTACAAATAGTATGATCAAGGTTATAATGGCATGTCACTTCAGAAATTATCTTTGTTATCGTTTACCTGCTCGGGACGAGGGGGATGCTGATACGTCTCCAACGTATCGATAATTTCTTATGTTCCATGCCACATTATTGATAATATCTACATGTTTTATGCACACTTTATGTCATATTCGTGCATTTTCTGGAACTAACCTATTAACAAGATGCCGAAGACATTGTCTGTTTCTGCTGTTTTTGGTTTCAGAAATCCTAGTAACGAAATATTCTCGGAATTGGACGAAATCAACGCCGGGGTCCTATTTTGCCACGAAGCTTCCAGAAGACCGAAGAGGAGTCGAAGTGGGGCCACGAGGCGCCGCTAACCATGGGGCGGCGCGGCCCAGGCCCGGGCGCCGACCTATGGTGTGGGGCCCTCGTGTGGCCCCCCCGCGTTGTTCCTTCCGCCTCTACTTAAAGCCTCCTCCGCGCAACCCCGTACCGAGAGCACGATACGGAAAACCTTCCGAGACGCCGCCGCCGTAATCCCATCTCGGGGATTCTGGAGATCTCCTCGCACTTGCCTGAGAGGGGATTCATCTCCGGAGGACTCTACACCGCCATGGTCGCCTCCGAGTGATGAGTGAGTAGTTCACTCCTGACTATGGGTCCATAGCGGTAGCTAGATGGTTGTCTTCCTAATTGTGCTTCATTGTTGATCTTGTGAGCTGCCTAACATGATCAAGATCATCTATCTGTAATACTATATGTTGTGTTTGTCGGGATCCGATGGATAGAGAATACCATGTTATGTTAATTATCAAGTTATTACCTATGTGTTGTTTATGATCTGCATGCTCTCCGTTATTAGTAGAGGCTCTCCAAGTTTTTGCTCTTAACTCCAAGAGGGAGTATTTATGCTCGATAGGGTTCATGCCTTCATTGATACTGGACAGTGACAGAAAGTTCTAAGGTTGTGTTGTGCTGTTGCCACTAGGATAAAACATTGATGCTATGTCCGAGGATGTAGTTGTTGATTACATTACGCACCATACTTAATGCAATTGTCTGTTGCTTTGCAACTTAATACCTGGAAGGGGTTCGGATGATAACCTAGGTGGACTTTTTAGGCATAGATGCAGTTGGATGGCGGTCTATGTACTTGTCGTAATGCCCAATTAAATCTCACTATACTTATCATGTCATGTATGTGCATTGTTATGCCCTCTCTATTTGTCAATTGCCTGACTGTAATTTGTTCACCCAACATGCTTTTATCTTATGGGAGAGACACCTCTAGTGAACTGTGGACCCCGGTCCATTCTTTTATACTGAAACTAGCAAGATGGCCCGCGCATTTTGCGCGGCTAGATGTGTAGTTAACGAATTATAGATTTGGGTTTAGTGTATAGAGATAGCAGTTAATTGATTTTGAATAACTTTGACTAAAGACTCACTTTTTCCTTGCAAACTAATATAGCTCACCTTTTCACTCACACAACATGGTAATTTGAAATTATGATTATTTTTCATTCTTCTTTATTGGGATGTGGTTATTAAACTTGCTTTAGTACCTTTGATCTTCAATGAAGCATATATCTAAGTGTACTGTACAATTCTTCTCAAATAAACGTGTGGGTTGCAAAAGAAAAAACTTGAAAGCCAATAATTATGAATTGCCTAGTTTTATGTCTCATCGAGCGAGTGCAAAATTTCATTGAGAAAGTTAGAATTAGTTTTTGTTTTTAGAAAATATTTGAGTGCAGATCACGTAAATATTCATGGCGTGAAATCCAATAAATAAAAAGTAGACCACGTAAATATTCATGGCATAAATATTCATGCACCGCATACGTTGTGAGTAACCTGAACCCCGCAGTCGATGACATGTGATATGAAAGTATTGGGAAGTCGCAACTATCTGGCGATCTGGCCAGATGTCATCACTACGGGAGAAACAGGCTTTGCCGTGCGAGCCATTGGACGGCAAAGAGGCCTATACGCACGGCAAAGGCTTTGCCGTGCGTGCACGCACGGCATAGTTTGCACGGCAAAGTCTTCGACGGCAAAGCTGCCTTTGCCGTGCGCATGGACGGATTGCACGGCAACGCCCTTTGCCGTGCGTCGCCATCTCTGCCGTGCGCTGCGGACGCTGCCGTGCGAGGGATCTTTGCCGTGCGTCGCCATCGCTGCCGTGCGCCGTTGCTTTGCCGTGCGCCCTACTTCTTTGCCGTGCGCCCTGCGTTGCCGTGCGCAACAATGTTTGCCGTGCGACGCTTTGCCGTGCGGCCTTGCTCTGCCACGCACGGCAAAGAACCATGCAGGCACGCCCCCCAGGAGCTCCCAGGAGCACAGTTGGGCGACACGTGGCCCCTTTGCCGTGCACACGGCAAAGAGACCAAATGTCCTTTGCCGTGTGCACACACACGGCAAAGGGGCCTGATTTTTTCATTTTTTTGCTATTTTTCAATTATCCCTGCATTTCAAATATTGCATTTCACAAATATAGCATATATAACATATATATCAACATAAGATCACCAAACACATCAACAACACCACAAATACATCGAGCACACATAGTTCATGCATACAATCCGTTACATAGAGTCCACATCGAGCACACATAGTTCATGCATAGCAATGTCCATATTACAATCCATAACAAGTGCGAACAATCCATTGCAACGACCACGAGTGCACGAAGACCATGCCATCAACCTTGTCCTCCTCCGCTTCCGCCGGCCTCATTGTCATTGCCTTGTGACATATAATCTATAAGCAGGTTGATGGAATGAACATTTGCATATTGAACAAGCACAAGTAGCGGGTTGGGCACAAGCGTAGGAGGACTCACCGCGGTTCATGCTCCGGATGATGTTCAAGTTGTTCACGGTGATAGGTGTCCCCGGGGTCTGAGTGGGCGGTGGCGGCATCCACGGCGTGGTGTAAGGTGGAGGAGCAGCAATACTCCCGGTGGACTAGATAGAACCGTCTGGCTCATCAACCAGCTCATCTGTGCCTGCGCTTGCATCATCTGCTGCTGTTGTTGCATCCGCTGCATCATCTGTGATCTGCCGCTGGTACTCCAGAATCTGCTGCTCCATGCGCCCTTTGCTCCTGGGCCGCCTGCTCCTTCGCTGCCATCTCCTCCTACGTTGTGTTGCCGCGATGTCATTAACATTTCAATGGAAAGCATGTAAAGGAAATATAGAGGCTCGAGGAAGAACATACCCGTAACCGCTCGACAGCTAGATCCGAAGCCCGTGGCCGGGCTCTACCTCAGGCTGGCCGCTCTTACGACCACGACGGATCTGGCGGAGAGAGGGAATCGCTGGGTCGACGCACCCCACCAAACCATAGGCGGCCATGCTTCAAGCCTTCTCCCGCAAGCACCGCGACCTCGGGGTCAAAGTCCTCGGCCTGGGTTGGCCTCCTCGCCGTACTTCTGCTTGAACTTGGAGACATACGACGTGCACCTGGGTCTCGCATTGCGGGTTAAGCCACACGGCGGACCCCGTCTCAGGATCATCTTCCTTTGCTTCATCTTCTTTAGCACGGCAAAGACGTTAGGCTTCGCTCCTGTCCTGACTTCCTGCAAAAGAGAACATGTAATTGAGTGAAGTGGCACACCCTTGCGGAGTTAACAAATATATAACATGAATTCAAAGAATGAAGGAACCATTAATTTGCTCACCTCCTGCAGGTGAAGAGAGATGGGGATGCTGCCTTGGATATGCGATCCACCTCGCATCTCTGCCCGCTTCACCTTGCCCTCCTCGTGCTTCTTGAGGTACCGGGGGCATGTCCACCACATGACCATCGCACGAAAGCACCTATCGTCGTTGCCGACGTACTGAGGAGGGTTCTACATGCACAAGATAAACCCATTATGGTAAAATAAACTACATGGCGATAAAGAAATCAATAACACATAAATGCAAATACCTGCAGGTACTGCCACGGCTGCATGAGCGTGTCGCGAGCGTCCTCCTTACTCATGTGGACGAAGCGGTCGGCGTGCCAGTCGCGGACGCATTGAACACGTGCCTCGTAGTGCATGCAGTCACCCTCTTCCTTGCAAGCTGGTGTAGGACATCATCGCACGCATTCTCCTTGCCCTCGGCCCTCTTGAAGTATTTCTGCAACCATGCACATAGGTAAAACAAGGGGCATTAGTGCAATTATTGTGAACCAAGGAGAGTGTATGAATGGTAAGAAGTCAAAAGTCACGTACCCAGAATTTGGCAACAACCATATCCGCCGCGGTGCCGCGGCCAAGAGGATCTTCCGCGAGGCTGTAGTGCGCCCACCTCCAAGCTACGTCGCAGCCACCAGTAGGGAAGTTGACTATCCCAGGGAAATACCATCTAAGTAGGCCCCCAAGGATGTTCGAGTACCCACGTGGCGGTCTCTGCGCCGGGTCTTCAAACTGGAACGAGCTGCACCATGAAACGACAACATCAATATGTATGTGATAATAATTTTGATAATGACAAAATTGCGATAACGAAATGCCAAAAAATAACATGTACCTCCTTCCATAGGGCACAAGAACAACGTGCCTGTAGCGCCAGCTTCTCAGCGAGGGGAGCTGTGTTATCCCACGCCGATATGGCTTCCTATCACGTGGCCTCAGCCTCTCCACAGCTGGAACGTACTGGTAATCCTCCGGCTCACACCACTCTAGGCTTGGATCAGGATCGAACACTAAGTTCCCCCCCAACCCCTCATCCTCCGAGAGGTCCTCCTCGTCCCCCTCCTCCTCCTGGTCCTCCCCACCCCCTCCTCCTCCTGGTCCTCCCCACCCACCTCCTCCTCCTGGTCCTCCCCACCCACCTCCTCCTCCTCGTCATCATCATCGGCTGCGGGAGGGGGGCTAGGACTAGGAGTGAGTACCCGCGTCGCATTCTTCCTACGAGGCCGCCCTGTGGGAGCGACAGGAGGGGGGCTAGGAGGGGGGCTAGGTGGGGGGCCCGCCTCGAAGTCCCTACACCTACCAAGTCCTTGAGCTTCTTTTTAAGACCGCCACCCCTTTTTTTGGCGGCATGCTTCAATCACCTGCAAACACAAATGAAGAGAGTGGTTTATTAGTACGCAATATTGTAAAGAGATAAATATTAGTGAAAGCAACAGAAATATAAGTAGATGAACATTAATGAAAGCAACAAATAATGCAAAAGGATGAACATTAATTAATTAGTGGAAGCAACAAATAGCTACCATAGAGTTCTCTCAAACATAGCACGGAGTTCTTACAAATAACCTAGCTAGACAATCTCTATTACACGGAGTTATTACAAATAGGCTAGCCTCACAATTACTACTACATAGATCAGTAGCCTGTGTCGCCATCCGTGATTGGACCGCGTGTCTCCTCATCGTCATCAGGCTCGGCGAACCAATAATCATCAATGAAACCTGGAGGTGGTCCATCCGCATCGAGGTCAATCCCTGCTTTGAACGCCTCGAGCAAACTCAGGTCTTCCGGGGCACAGACATCCTCAGCTTCATCTTCTGCATTGTCTCCATCCATGCCCGCGTCTTCTTGTTCATCGTCTACGACCATGTCATCGATAGTCGGCAAGCCGATTGTGAAATGGCCGGGGAGCCCTTCTTCCTGATAAAACTCGACACTCCTTGTTGTGGGGTCTACGGCGGTAATCGTCCTTGTTTGGCGGGGGCGGCCTATTGCGTGAAGGCACCGTCATCACAACATCCCATCCATGTAGACGTTTTGTCGGGTTTCTGCACGCGTACGGGAGATAGAATACTTGAAAGGCCTGGGTTGCCAAGATGTACACATCCTCTCCCTTATAAATGGAGTTCCTTTCAACTTCGACCAACCCAATTTCAGGATCCCGTCTCACCCGACGTGGGTCAAACCAATGGCATTTGAAGACGACGGGATTTAGCCCTTTGTGAAACCCGTAATTCAGCTCGTATATACCCTCGACTCTTCCATAGTAATGGAGCCCATCATCACCTTGACATACCACCCCACTATTTATTGTCTTCGCGTTGGCCGGCTTGTTGTGTATTGATGGGTCTGGAAGCGATACCGTTCACGTCATAGGAGTTGAACGCTTCTACGGAATGGTCAAAGCCCCTAGCAATTTTTCTTAGCTCTGACTTCATCTCTTTGTCAGTTCTTGCCTACAAGTTTAGCACAAGAAGTTTAGAACGAGAAATGACCGATAAATGTAGGAAGTGCTAGCTAATTTGGATAGAATAGTACCAAATTACAAAACCAGCTACTGAAACCTCCAGCTGGGGGGATAACGACCACGGAGCACCGGAACCCCACCAAACCTTGCATGTGGACCTATGATATGTGTCAAAGTGTGATGCAAGGTGTGATTCACAAAATGGTGCATGGCATGGATCCCCGGTCTGACATCCCTCACCTTCGGGCGATAACACTTACCATTCCGGACGTGTACGTCAAGTGTCCCGCCGCGGGTATATTGGGGGCTAGACTGTGCCAAAGGGTGCCACACATGGTTTTCCATATGTCCATGGACTAAACAAACCTAAACCTATGAAAGTTACATTGGTGCACCCTCGCGGAGAAATCTAGGGGGTAGACCCGCTGGGCACGTTCCGCTGTTTTGGGGGAGGAGGGGATAACGACCGCCGGAGCACCGAACCCCACCAAACCTTGCATGTGGACCTATGATATGTTTCAAAGTGTGGTGCAAGGTCTAATGGTGCAAAGTAGCTCCCCAAACCCTAAACCCTAAACCCTAACCGGGAGGCTTCGAGCCCTAAACCCCTCTAAATCCCTAAACCACGACGCCGGAGCTGCAGAACCATGCATCATAAACCCTAACCCTAACCCTAAACCCTAAACCTAAACCTAACCATAAATACTTACCCTTTAACCTAAACCCTAGCCCTAGCCCCTAAACCCTAGCCCTAACCCTACACCTAACCCTAACCAGGCACACCGTCGATCGTGTGATAATGGCTCTAGCTGTGGTATATGTGCCAAAGGGTCCCAATCTTTGGTTCTCCATGTGTATATGTACTAAACAAACCTAAAAGAATGAAAAGTTACATTGGTGCACCGCGCGGAGAAATCTAGGGGGTAGACCCGCTGGCACGCCGCCGTTTTGGGGGAGGAGGGGGAGAACGACCACGGGAGCACCGGAACCCCACCAAACCTTGCATGTGGACCTATGATATGTGTCAAAGTGTGATGCAAGGTGTGATTCACAAAATGGTGCATGGCATGGATCCCCGGTCTGACATCCCTCACCTTCGGGTGATAACACTTAACAGATTCCTGGACGTGTACGCTGAAGTGTCCCGCCGCGGGTATATTGGGGGCTAGACTGTGCCAAAGGGTGCCACACATGGTTTTCCATATGTCCATGGACTAAACAAACCTAAACCTATGAAAAGTTACATTGGTGCACCTCGCGCGGAGAAATCTAGGGGGTAGACGGGCACGCGTTCCAAGTTTTGGGGGAGGAGGGGGATAACGACCGCCGAGCACCGGAACCCCACCAAACCTTGCATGTGGACCTATGATATGTTTCAAAGTGTGGTGCAAGGTCTAATGGTGCAAAAGTAGCTCCCTAAACCCTAAACCCTAAACCCTAAACCGGGAGGCTTCGAGCCCTAAACCCCTCTAAATCCCTAAACCACGACGCCGGAGCTGCAGAACCATGCATCATAAACCCTAACCCTAACCCTAAACCCTAAACCTAAACCTAACCATAAATACTTACCCTTAACCTAAACCCTAGCCCTAGCCCCTAAACCCTAGCCCTAACCCTACACCTAACCCTAACCAGAGACCAGGCACACCGTCGATCGTGTGATAATGGCTCTAGCTGCGGGTATATGTGCCAAAGGGTCCCAATCTTTGGTTCTCCATGTGTATATGTACTAAACAAACCCAAAAGAATGAAAAGTTACATTGGTGCACCCTCGCGCGGAGAAATCAACGGGGGTAGACCCGCCAGGCGTTCTGTTTTGGGGGGAGGGGGAGAACGACCGCCGGAGCACCGGAACCCCACCAAACCTTGCATGTGGACCTATGATATGTGTCAAAGTGTGGTGCATTCACAAAATGGTGCATGGCATGGATCCCCTGACATCCCTCACCCTCGGCTAACATAACAGATTCCTGGACGTGTACGGAAGTGTCCCGCCGCGGTATATCGGGGGCTAGAACTGTCAAAGGGTGCCACACATGGTTTTCCATATGTCCATGGACTAAACAAACCTAAACCTATGAAAAGGTATATTGGTGGAACCTCGCTCGGAGAAATCTAGGGGGTAGACCATCCGGGGCCCACAGACAGCCGTTTTTAGGGGGGAATGACCCCCGGAGCACCGAAATGCAACCAAAACTTGCAACTGGACCTAAAACCTACCCTAACAAACCTAA
Organism: Lolium multiflorum; assembly: GCA_030979885.1. Lineage (NCBI taxonomy): Eukaryota > Viridiplantae > Streptophyta > Magnoliopsida > Poales > Poaceae > Lolium > Lolium multiflorum. The sequence continues at coordinate 16,913,705 of CM061749.1, forward strand.
GAGAATGAAAAAGTACATTGTGCACCCTCGCGCGGAGAAATCAACGGGGGTAGACCCGCCGTCCCGCTGTTTTGGGGAAGGAACGGCCGCCGGAGCACCGGAACCCTGATATTTGTGGGGGATGAGCATGGAGACTAATTTTGTATTGCACATTGTCTTAAGTAACACTAATAAATAGTCATCAAAAAGTAAAACTAATAAAAAAATAAATATAAGTATTAGATGAAATAAAATAGAAAGAAAAACAAATAAAATGAAGTATGGCGCACGGCAAAGAAGGAGTGCACGGCAAAGGCGTCTTTGCCGTGCATTTTATCTGGCCGCACGGCAAAGGGAAGCCCACGGCAATGTCCCAGTCCTTTGCCGAGCACAGTTTCTTTGCCGTGCGGCCTCTGTTGGCTTTGCCGTCATGGTTTCTTTGCCGTGCGCGTTTGAGGAACTTTGCCGTGCGAGGGAACGTTGCCGTGCGGCATGGGTGAGGTTGCCGTGCTCTTTATCTTTGCCGTGCGCTACCCTGTAACTTTGCCGTGCACATATTCTTTGCCGTGCGTGCCTCTTGCGGCGCACGGCAAAGAATTCTTTGCCGTGCGGTGCCTCACGGCAATGATATGCTGCACGGCAGCGCCTGATTTTCCTGTAGTGCATGCTGTACGGCGGGCATTTCTATGAGCATTTTCTCAGATTGAGACATGTAGTAGATTGCAACGGTTCCTTTACAAATCTAGCTTGAATTTGATTCCTATTAATATGGACCTCAGAAAGCATGATCCGTACGTGGACCAATGTGATCTAATAATATATCCAATGATCTTAATCGTATGCTAACTTCTGTAAAATCTTGGTCGTACACTATTTGTTGCCTTAATATAATATAATAGAACTCTTATTACGAATTGTTTATAAAAAAGAGTCTCAACCCAGCTAAGAATTTTGATATATACTTTAAACTATATATAGCCAATTACTAAAATAACCCATATGCCAATCTCCTTTTTGAAAGAAATAGTACACCGTTTCTATTTTTTAAGTGATATGTGATTCCTTTTTTGTTCATACATAGAATCTGTTCTACAGTAGGTCGGCATTACTCATTTCTTTCACAAAATGACTGCAGATAAAAACACCCAAAGGAAGGGTGTAGGGTGAAGAAAATAATACTTTCTACCAGGTAAGAAATAGCATCAGAAATTCGTACATGGAATTGGAAACAAAATCCATAATACAGGTGATGCGAATGCCATACATAGGATATATATTTTGCCTTTGGGATTAATAAGAAATTATATTAACATTTACGGAAAAGGTAATGTCACTATGGCACTACGACTGAAACATGCTATAAAAATACTCCTATCTTTGTTGATTGACCTATAAAATCTAACATATAGTATTTGCCAGTGTTGTTGTACAATGTTTTTGTAAAAAGGTTCATTATTTTTTCTGATTATTATCCGAAGCAGTTATGCAAAACATTGTAAAAAAGCAGTGCGGAACACTGAAATAGTAGCGGTTTAGGGAAAAAAATGCACACTTCCCTCCTTAGCTTTGTCATTTATGTATAATGTCTCAATCCTATCACATGCACACATATTTTTTTTAGAAGGGACTATTGTTGCTCATATTCAAATGAAAGATACTTCTTCCACATAATTGTTTTATTATGTTCAGGGCTTCTTCTTATTGACCAAAATTCATGTGCAAATGTGAATGCTTCTCGAAGTATAATACTTCATCTAATTCCAATGATTAACATCTCTCATAATTTGCCTATTGAATCAGGTGCACTATACAGTTCCTTCTCAACATATATGAGAGTAATGTACATGTTTCCACCTTGGTATTTGCATGGTCAGACCACCTAGTCATCCATGATTCCCTATCCCCTGATTTATGTGTAAACTCTATTCAAGGGTGATCAAACCCAAAAGATCTGTAAATAGCCTAAGTTCATGATATGACAAACCTGAGTGTCTACTGAAATATCTGATGATAAAGCGTCGATGCTCCAGATACTTGACAATAGTGGCTTGGGATTGACCCAATTGGGCTCTCCGCATCATATAAACTCATCCAACATATGAACTTGCTTCATTCCTGTGGAATGCATATGGCCCTCCCCATTCTCGAATATTAACTAATCATAGTGACCACATACCTGAAACAAAAGGGTAAAATCGTATATTAGCTCAGGCAATTAAGGTGGTTAAATATATTTCTAGAAAACATGTGAGTGCTCCAGCAGAAAACTGACCTACCCATTCGTCTCACGTACTCAATCTCATACGCCAGAAGCCGAGAACAGCCACACGAAACATTAGAGAATTGCGAAGAAGAAGGTTCTATTTTCTCAGCTGAAAAGATCCAATGGTTGTCCAGTCCAAATAGCCACAGTCGATGTATCTGATCCAAAACCGCCGACAGTCCAACTTAAGTACAATACGGAATTGCCCTTGGCTCCTTGCGACTTCAGGCCCGCATGTACCTCGCTCTCAAAACAGCGCGTTTCCGTCAGCCGTCCGCCACGTTTTTCATCTGGAATTACTCGTGAAATTTAGTTAGGACTGGTCTTTTTTTTTGCGATAAAGTTAGGACGGGTCATTAATCCATGAAAAAAGTTCACTGCACGCAGTTAAGTATTTGGTAAGGTTGTTCACATAAATTCTAAACTGATACGTATTTGGAACAAAACACTAATATACACATATGGGAGCAATAGTATTTTCATGGCTGGCATCTTCTTATGCTTTACGTTCAGTTCAAAGGAAAAGAGGAAGATTAAAAAAAAAGGCATACGGCGTACCTTTTCTTCAAGATCCAAACCTGATGTCATGAACACACCATAAATGTCTGCAATAACCTGAGCCTCAATACCTGTCATAGTTTCATAGGCAAATGCAAATCAAGGAAAATATTTATAAACTCAAGCTAGAACGTGAATAAACAACATCCAAACCTGTTCGCCGACCACCACCATATGTGTACAGAGCCATTGTCGCATCTGCCATGTGCAGATGAAGCTATTCTCTGGCGTCTTCTGACCCGTCGATTGGTTGAGTGCTCCAGCCATGAGCCTATGAGCAGAGATCGGAACATCCAGAAGAGCCATGCGTGGCGGTCATAGGATATGCGGTGGCACGGCCGCGACGTCCGCCGAGAAGCGGCAGCACAACGGCGACAACGGCGGCATGCATCCAGGGTACGGTCCGGCGTGACTCTTTGCTAATCTAATATGGACAGCGCTGAAAGCTTGCGCTGTGGCATAGACGTAAGCCCATCCAGCAAAGCTGTGAGAAGCGGAGGAGATGGCGGCGGCAGAAAACCCTACGTATCTTGAAACAAACATCGTGCTAGACGTCACAAGGTAAATCATCGGGGCCGGCGGGCCAGTAAATCTTGGTCGTCCGTATTGATCTGATTATTTCTAGCTAATCCACACCGTTGTTTGTTTGTTGTTTTAATTATATAATAGATACAAATCTGCTGCAATACTTGTTTTACTGTTTTCTTGCAAACAATCATCTTTCACACAATACGGTTAATCCTTTGTTACAGCAAGCCGGTGAGATTGACAACCTCACTGTTTCGTTGGGGCAAGTACTTGGTTGTGTTGTGCAGGTTCCACGTTTTGGAATCTCTGGTGTTGCGCACTACTTCCCCGCCATCAACCTTCAACGTGTTTTGGCTCCTCTTGGTTCGATAAACCTTGGTTTCTTACTGAGGGAAACTTGCTGCTGTACGCATCACACCTTCCACTTGGGGTTCCCAACGAGCGTGTGCTTTACGCGTCATCAAATACCGGTATCTTTATTGATGAACTTGGCCTTGGCCAGAGGTTGAAGATGAACAGTACAAGCACTACTTCTCTCCTTAGGATCTGTCTATTGCATACTCAGGTCTCATTATTCAGTACCCGTGCAAGGGTGTGCTCCCTCTCCTTATATAGGGGAGAGGGTGGCTTACAGGGGAAGAAACCCTAACGGCATCTTTGACTAGACAAACTACTTTACAAAGCCTCTTTGGCAGCAGGTGACGCCGGTATCTTCTTTATACATGGGCTGATGACCTCCGCCGGTACCTTTAGCGTCACGCTCTTGCTTTGGTGCCAGAGCTTCGATTAAAGCTGAAGTGCTTCGCTCATCCTTGTCCTCTAGCTCTTGAAAGAATCTTTGACCAGCTTGCCGACGTGCTACAGTGTAGCCTGTACCGGTACTCCGGTACCTTCCTAGCTCGTTCCGGTATACCCCCTCTGGGATACCGGCATAGATTCACTTAGCCGCAAACTTAACCTTCTTATCCGGAATAACCTTTAAACCGGTACCTTTACAGTCCGAACGAGGCAAGTTCGGCATGCCTTTGGCATACCGGGGGTCATCCCCCCAACAGCCTCCCTAAAGAAACTCCCAGACATGGCTCCCCAAAAACCCTCAAGGGTGCGGGAGTTCAACGGAGAGGTGGTCGAGCCCCGTCCCGAGGAGGGAACCGGAGTGAAGTACTCCCGACAGAAGACCAGCAGAGCAGAGAAGCCACCCAGGCCCTCGGATAATGGTAAGGGCAAAGCAAGGATGTCAGACGAATGACCAACGCGCAGTGATCGCATGGTGTCAAGAGACTACCGCGCTAGAGCCAGGAGCTCCTCCGACAGATCTCCTTCGGTCCTTTTGACACCTTGCAGCTTAAAGGGAGCTATAACCCTCCAAGAAAATTCCCAGAGGCAGTCACCGGCAGTGGGTTTCTTGTTTTTTGAAGATGGTCGGCTCTAGTCTCACACCTTGAAGCAAATTCTCTAAGGGTCACTGATTCAGCCACGGCAGCATGTATTGGGATTTCTTCAGATCTTTCTCAACGCGCACCTGCGCTGATTGGAATAAAAGACTCTGGATTTCACCCCTAATGGATTCAAATACTTGTCTCAAAGCGTTCCCTGAGTTCTCGATTGTGTGCGCCGCGCGAGAGGGGGCTGGGCACTGTGCCTTAGTCGGGGTAACCCATCAGTCCTACACTTGGGTACTGAGCTCTGGCAGCGGGGTCGCTACCCGCACTAAACCACCTCACCAAGTCACTTGGTGCCTGATCTCCTCGCACGACAACACATCCGAGAAACACATCGCACGAGCAAAACAACGCGCAGAACCTTACGGTTACCTCCCCGAGGAACCAACAAGGAGTCACGGTAAAGCCTAAGGCGTAGGTCTACGGTTACCTCCCCGAGGAACCAACATAATCCGCTGATAGGATAACTCTTATACATGTGGAAACCTTACGGTCACCTCCCCGAGGGACTTACAAGGAGACACATCAGAGCCTACATGTGAATCTTATGGTTACCTCCCCAAGGAGCCATCAAGAGAGCGCATACAGGACACCCCTCGCGTGCAAGCCTTACAGTTACCTCCTCGAGGGACTAACAAGGTGTCACGTTCAGAGCCTACATGTAAAGTCTTACGTTTACCTCCCCGAGGAACCAACAAGAACAGGCATACAGGACACCCCTCACGTGCAAGCCTTACAGTTACCTCCTCGAGGGACTAACAATGAGTCACGTTCAGAGCCTACATGTAACGTCTTACGGTTACCTCCCCGAGGAACCAACAAGAACAGACATACAGGACACCCCTCACGTGCAAACCTTATGGTCGCCTCCTCGAGGGACTAACAAGGAATCACGTTCAGAGCCTACATGTAAAGTCTTACGGTTACCTCCCCGAGGAACCAACAAGAACAGGCATACGTGACACCCCTCGCATGCAAGCCTTACAGTTACCTCCTCGAGGGACTAACAAGGAGTCACATTCAGAGCCTACATGTAAAGTCTTACGGTTACCTCCTCAAGGAACCAACAAGAACATGCATACAGGACGCCCCCAACATGTGCCAGTCACGTGGAACCCTGTGCTTCAAGTCTTACGGCCACCTCCCCGAGGGGTCAACAAGAATACGCGCACAGGACGAATGCTTATGTGTCAAGCTTACGGTATCTTCCACGAAGAACCAACAAGAAGGCACAGAAAGCATTCACAAGAACAAAATTAAAAGTTCTACACCTGCCCCGCAGGCAAAGTACGAGCTAAATAGACCACCTGGTCTGGGTTCAAAGTATTACAACAAGGACATTATAGATAGAGGGCTTCCAGACGGGCAATGGAGCAGCTAGGCGAGCGGAGGAGAGGTGGCACCATCTCGAGGAGCTTCTCCGGGTGAGCTTGTACCCTCCGCCAAGTCACCACCCTCAGTCTCGCCCTCTTTGTCCGTGGCTGTATCTGAAGACTCTGGGGAAGGCTCTAAAGAAGTCTTAACCTCGCCATGACGCATGAACCTCTCGAGCAGCATCACCAGGCCCTGCTGGATGTTCTTCTCCGTCGTGGCCCCGCCATCTATCGTCACCAGATCCTCGGCTTTCGTAGCACTCCTCACGAGCTCCTGGAAGTCAACGGAGCTCCCGAGCCACTGGAGATGGTAGAAGATGTGGCGCCCCGCAGAGCGCAAGAGGCAGGCGCTGTCTCTCACGACCAGGTCACTGATCAAGGGCTCCATTCGCACAAAGGCGGCGAACATCAGGCGGAGGTGTGTGGCCAAAGCCTCGCCATCATCATCCTCTGGCACCCCGAGGGCCGGGAGCGGGGCCAGGCCAAGATGCGGAAACAAAGATTCCACGCTGGCCGTCAACGCACCCAGCTCCTTGGACCTCTGGGCATTGATGGAGCGCATATGGTCAGCCTGCTCCTGCCGAAGCTTCGTCGCATTGTCAAGCTCAGTCTGCAGATTGGCAATGGACTCTCTAAGCGAGGTGACCTCGCCTTGCGCTGTGGAAAGGGAGGAAGAGACCTCCTTGTGCTTCTTCTCTTGGCCCTCGGCCGCGTCCAGCTTCGCTTGAAGAGAGTCTCGTTCCTCCTGGAGTTGAGTGCGGTCGGAATCCAACTGAAGGGCGCCAATGCCAAGATCCTTGACCTTAGTCAAGGCACCCTCTTCACAAGCCGCGACCGCCTCCTCTCTGAGCTCGACCACCTTCAGCTTCTCAGCAACCTCTTCATCGGCATGATCACGCTGCTTGCGAAGGTCTTCTCGAGCGGTTTCCTAGGCCTTTTTGAACTCAAGCCACTCCTCGCGGAGCAACTCCCGCTCCAAGGCCAGGGCTTGGCTTTTGACAACTAGGTCGCCGACGCACTCGTCGAGGGACCGCTGAAGGGCGGCCCGCCTCGCCAACAGGCGCTGCAGCAAGTCAGAAGGAGGCGCAGGAAGCACATGCCTGACGTCGATGCTCTCCTCACCGGTAACGGGGGACTCCCGCGAGCGGCGGCCTGTCTCCGGCTCGCCCTGATTGCCGCCCGGAGGGACTCCAGGCACTGGCCAAAGAGGCGACGGAGAACGTTCGACCCCACCAGCGTCAGCTGAGTTGGGGACGGGATGCTCCAGAGTCGTCTGGTCCTCGCCAAGTGCTGCCCCGCCAGCCAAAGGTCCCTCTGCCGACAAGGTCTTCTCCGATGGCGCACCAGTCCCCTGTGCTGCGTTATGCGCCTCCACTGGCGATAGCCAAGGGACAAAGGATCTACTAGCGTCGGATCCGCTGGAGTCTCGGGGGCTACAGCCCCAAGGACTGCGGCGTCTATAGCCACGTCTTGGGCGCCCTGTTCCCCGCCAAGAACGGCGGGCTCAGGACGCACGAGCGGTTGTGGCTCCCTACGAGAGGAGGACTTCGTCCTCCTCCGCGGCTTCCCTTCCTCTCTCTCAACCGTCTTCTTGGGGAGCTTGGCAGCCCTGAAAGGAAAACCAGCGGGTTGACAAGAGAAGAGCGGGAAACTTACATCCAAGACCTGAAAAGGAAAGGACGACTTACCCGTCCTCGTCGGAGGCCTCAGAGACCCACCCCGTGGACCCACCCCGGCTGAGGGCCTACCGCAACCACGGCGGTGGAGGATGGGCCGGTCTCGACATGAGGGGTTTTCGGGCCCTCCTCTTCCTCCGCGGCGCGGCGGCTCTCGCCGTCGCCCTCAACTTTAGCGCCCCGATGGGCGGCGGTTGTCGCCGATGGTGCCGAGGCCTCCGGAAGCTCGGAGTCAAGGCTCTCGTCCACGGGCGCGGAGTTAAGCAACCCTTTCCTGTTAAACTCAAGAAGCTCCCCGAGGATGGAGGCTTTCTGGGGGTCGCGGTACAGGGGTAGGACATTCGCCAGGGGATCCACCGGAATGCCCGTGTGAATGAGGCGGTTGAGCTCGACGCCAGCCACGTCGTCTTCCAGGGGGGCCGCCTCAGGGACATGTTGGAGTGAAGGTCGAGATCCCACAGCCCGTGTCGATGCTTCTGAAGAGGCACGATGCGCGCACGGAGGAACTCCGTCGCGACCATCACGCTGGAAAGGCCGCTCTTGTCCAGGGCCTCGATTCATTCCCAAAGCTTGGAGCAGCCCGGGCTCTTCAGCCTGCGAGCCGCCCACGCGTCATCAATCCTGACCACGGGATGCTGGGGAACAACGAAGCACGGATTCACCTCACCGAGGTTCATGAAGATCTAGCGTTGGCGAAAGTCATCCACTTTCTTCTCCCAGTCCATATCGATCCACCTCCTCTCAGTGCAGAAGGTCACGCACCCGGCTCGAAGGCCGCCGTCGTTGAGCCTGGCGATGTAGAAGTGGCGGAAAAGGGCCACCGAGGGTCTCACCCCGACAAACGCCTCACACCAGAAGGCAAAGATCGCCAAGAAGGTAAGAGACTTGGGGTGGATATGCAGAACCTAGATTTCGAAGTGCGAGAGAAGCTCCAGGAAGAACTCCGAGAACGGCGGAACAAGCCCGGCAACTATGCCGTGGTAGAGAATGGGGAACGCCCTCGCTGACGGCGACTACCTGGATGCCGAGCCTGGCCAAGTCTTCGAGGCCCCGTGCTCGTTCCACTCTGTAGCCAGCATGTGGCTAAACTTCGCAACCGCAACTGGCGTCGAAGTGGTCGAAGATAGCAGGGGCCCCGCCAGGTTCGCCGCCGTCGCAGCAGCAGCCTGACTCCCCGCCGCAGCAAGGTCTTCCACCCGTCGGGATCTCCTTTTGGGGGCCATTGAGCTGGGAAAAGGGGCTCAACCCGAGGCTAGATCTAGCGAGGGAAAAGGGGACTGAGAGGCAAAGCTTGGGCGGTGAAGAAGGAAGAAGGTGCAGTAACTCCATATGGAAGCACCCTAACCGTTTGCTAGGAGGTGGACTCCTGCCAAAGACTGCGGTTACCACATCCGACGGCGCCTCAAGGCCTGCCCTTTGATATGCGCCACCAGGATGCGTGTCCGCTCGGTCAAGGCAGGATGCTTGTCAAGCAAAGTCTCAGCAACAGTTAGGGCGCGTGACCCTTCTGACCTCCCTCAGAGGGCATGCGAGGCACGTGCCCGGGGGCTACTGTGGGACTACCAGCAACCGGGGTGCCACGTCCCTTAGATTGCTGAGAACACATGACTAACAATCACTCCGGGAGGAAGCCTCAGAGTGAGGCTCCACGAGGATCGAGCCCTTGCGGGACATCAAGCATCTCACCAAGAGAAGCTATGGGAGGCTTCGAGCCAAAGAGACCTCGGATGCCCTCCGCTTGGGCCCCGCCCGGGAAGGGTATCCAAGGCCACCTTTCCATACCACCGGACCAACCAGACAGGCGTCGCACACGTCATGGCTGAGCTCAAAAGCTCCATCCCGAGGAGGAGAGATGCCATTGCCTCTTTGGTACTAAGGAAGGATCGACGAGGACGAAAGCGCCAAGACCCTGTCCTTGCCGCTTTAGTGCAAGGCCGGATGGACGGCACAAACGGCCACCAGAGGCGTCATCGACGACCTCAGCGCCTGCCATGGACCGGCACTTTAATCGACCATGGACTATGTCCATCTTGTAAAGGGCGGGGGAGTTTCCCGCCCTCAGTTTGGAGATGTGGCAACCCTTCCCCCTCAAGATATTTCGGGGGGAAGAGGACCAGCTCCCCTATATAAGGACTAGCCTAGCTAGCGTAGAAGGGGACGATCCTAAGCGATCACAAACCCTAGACATTTGTATGGTCATCTTCTCCATTGTGACCTGCAATACATCCACAAAGCATGACGTAGGAGTTTTACCTCTCCGAGGGCCCTGAACCTGGGTAACTGCCGTGTGTCTCTCTGTAGTGCCCGCGTCGGTAAGGCGACGACGTGATCTTGAGTCCTCTGTGTTCGAACCTCTTGGGTTTGGTGATACCCGTGTTCCTACACGGACTCGAATCTCCGGCAGTTTCTACTAAGAACTAGAAGTGCTGAAAATAAAATGCAATGAGTAAAATAAATGCAAGGAAAGTAAAGTGCAATAAAGTAAAGTGATATGAAGTGAAGTGAAGTGGAGTAACTCAAGGGAGTAATTGTTCTAGCAAATTGCTACTGCATTTATGTGGTTGTCATAATTAGTGAAGCACAAAGATAGTCTTTTTATTGTTTTTTCTAGAGAGGAGCCATAGATAGGTGTAGCCATAGATATGCGCAAATACACCACTAGTGATTGATCCTAAGGCCATAGGTTTGAGCAAACATAGGAATTATTAAGACATGAAGTCCAACCACCGCTGTAAGTTTAAAGGTCCCCATAATTAGACCCCTCGCTTGATTAATCATGATTAATACAACATGCATCTAAGAATTAGGACAAAGTTTCTGTCAGCTCCCGCTATCCCTCTCCCTATCAACATGCAACGGTGACAACCTTATGCATCCCCCGACATATGTGTGCACTCATATATCAGTACAAAAGATCATCATAGAAGATAACAAATACTTATATGCAACCATCACAAAGTATCTCACAATTGCCAAGAACAAGTCACTACTCAAACAAAGACATAGAGGTACAATACATCATGAGAAAACGATAGATTGCCTCACACATCATGTTTGCCAAGAGATTACAAGGGGTAGATGAAGATGGTGCTGCTGTAGATGGTGATGAAGATGATGAAGCTGGTGCTGATGCCTTCACCGGAGGGGGGGTGGAGTCCACCGGATGCGATTCCGGCATCGTTTCCCCCCTCCGATCTCCGCCGGCGGTGGCCTGCTGACTCTCTGTTTATGTGTTTTTTTATCACTGCCACCGTAGCCTCGAAGAAACCCCTGGGGGTCGTATATATAGTGGTTTTTAGATCAAAACAAGTCTGTTGGCGTTGGATTGAAGCAAAATGGACGCTCGAGGTGGGAAAGGACCCAGGTGGCGCGCCCAAAGGGGGTGGGCGCACCACCTTCCCTCTTTCCGATCCTGTTGATCTCCCGGTGGCCCACTTCAGCTCATTTTATTAGCCTCGAAATTTCTGAAGCGTGGCCCCTGACCTTGCCCTTTTTCGAGTCCCGTAGCTCCTGGAAAGTCAAAAACACTAAAAAGTGGCGTTTTCTGCCAAACAGAATTAGAACCAGAGGAGGGGGGATTGTTTAGAAAATCCCCTAAAACATCATAAAACATGGGAATAACATTATATAAGATGCAAATATGTGCTAATATGTTAAAATAAAGTGCAAACTTCATGTATGCATTTTACATGCATCAACATCCCCAAGCCTAACCTTTGCTCGTCCTCGAGCATAAAGGTGATAAAACTAACATGGACTTTGGAGTTTATTGCATCTCTTCTATGTAATCATGCAAAGTCTTACAAGGTTCTGTCAATAAAGAATGACAATGAGCAATATGAAGTATGAAGTGATATCTCTTACATTCTACAAAACATGCATAACAATAAATAGCATTGTAAGAAACATGAATGATAAGTATCTATGAATCATAAAGCATGCTGAGGAGAATCCTATAGAATTGTTGGAAGACTCTTTGTCCTCTCTTTTCTTGGATATTTCTTTTGACTCTTGAACACAAAAAAGTAAGCAGGGAATATATGTGCTAAACCTAAAACAAAAATAAAAAGTAGAGAGAATAAAACAAGGTTTTGAGATATGCAATTCATGTCAACAATAATAATAAGGATGGGGTACCATGCATCTCTTATATGAAGATATCTATGTGTCATGTGTTTGACCTCTTATGAGTAAATGTTGCCTCTTTTTCTTGGTTGCTAAGGATTACACCTCTTGTTAGTCAGCTCCGGGTTACCAAAACTTTTCAACACACATGTTTCAACCAAGTATCACAATGGGTTACCTTCATGCCGCCTGTACAAAGGACCAAAGGAGATGTATATCTCAACTATAGGCCATCCATACCGGGACAACATGAACAACAGACGTTGAGCATCCTCTCTAACTCTCTCTCACTTTTTTTTCTCTAACTCTTTTTTCTTTCTTTCTTTTCTTTTCTTTTTCCACTCTCTCTCTTTTTTCACTAACTCTTTTTCTTTTACTTTTTCCACTCTTCCTATTGAGGATGCTCTTTGCTGAAACTTTCACCATGATTAGGCATGGCTTCCGTTAGCGGCCCATTGATGTTCTGAAACATGCATGCATACTTACTCTTGATAACCTCCACTTATTTTGCAAGAGATAACCATCAACAAAACAAAAGAAATGATGATCAACGCAGGGTGCAATACCCCGATGGTGCAATGTTGAAAGACGTCCCCAGTAAGTGTGGTTATGGTCTAGCTCATTACTCATAATCAGTCAAACCCACAACAAGCATAGCGTTATTTTCCTTCCAAACCTTACTTTCTCATGAGCTTTAAATTACACAAAAAGGATATTTTGAAAAGGTTGGAGGCATAACACACATATTATACTTGGAATAGCAAGTGCTATATAGGTAGGTGAGATAGACATTGGGTTTGAGTTGAGTTTGGAAACAAGTCTATGCTTGTGTAAGAATTCAATTCTTTTGGCTAGCAAGAGGTCTATAGGCATGCAATAGTATCCATAGAGCTATTCATTCATTCCCAAACAATGATACTTAAAATTAAACATCTATGTATACTAGTGAGAAGCAGCACTCAATAAGGTACATAGCAAATTATCACTCAATAAAGCATTTGAAACTAATAGTACTATGCACAATATAAATTTCAGCTTTTAATGCATCCCTCTTCATCTTTTTATAACATGCAACTCACTTTCATGGAGGCATTCAATAGTATGATAATTTATTTCAGTAGCTCTTTAATAAGCATGCAAGGCATTTGTCATGATGGGAATATTTATTTCAAAGCAAAACTAGACACAAAACTAATAAAGGATGCTCCAAGTTTTTGCGAGAAATCTATGTTGCTCAAAAAACAAAGTTTAGAAGTGTGCAAACCGAGAGATTTAATATGAGTCCAGTGGGGTTCCTTGGGCATCCCCAAGATTATGGTATTCACTATTCTTGTATTTCTCTTGGCGTGGTGTTCTTCCATTCCCTGTGAAAAAACTTCAACACAAAACTTTCTTCCCATTCTTTTCTATGGGGTGACATTGGTGGTACAAGAACAATATGGTTCCTGTCATTATCTTCAAAGATAAAATATTTCCTTGATGTGCCAGAGAGCACATAAAGTTATACACATTCTCCTCAATTAAAAAGATTCAAGAAAAATTATTTTTGGAACTCGAAAGAATAGAGCAAACATAACAAGACAGAATCTGTAAAAAAAATTGACAGCAGCAAAACTGAACTTTCTCAACCACTTAGACATGTCAGGAAATTTTTCCAATTTTTGTGCATATAGACGATGAAAAGTTGTGAATACTGTGAATTTTTCGTGATTTAAGGAGATACAAAAAAATCATAAAAATCGTGCACTGAAAAGTGCAGCGCAAAAAACAGCAACTCCATATTTTGTTTGCAACTTTTATCATCCAAATGGGTAAAAACTTGGTACTTTGTTTAGAAACCAGAGAGTAAACTAAAATAAAACTAACATGATACAGCAATCATGCATAGGAAAAACTAAAATAATCAAAGGTAAATAAACACATGGTCCCCGCAAACATCCAAAGGGATCATGAAGATAAAACTGGAACATGAGTTTGAAATGATTTACTTGAGATATTTGAAAGAAGAGTGGGATGCAAGGGCATCCCCAAGCTTATGATCTTGATACTTCTGGTCTTCTACTTCTTCCTCATCATATCATGTTACTCATCTCAAACAAAGACATATTTTCATCTCCATGATACTCCAATGTACAAAATTGTTAGTTCTCCAAACAAATGATATGATAATTTCTACCTAGATGGGAACTATAGGAATCATTGGGAAACCATTTTATTCAAGAAGCTAACACATATAAAAAAGGAAACACTCTTTTTATGTTGTTTTACTGTAGGAAGAGTTTTAATGATATAGACTTTGCAATGGTTCCATCTATTATATACTAAAAGCAAAATAAGGATGTTTAAAGGAGATACCATGTTAATCCACATGTACTTAAATTATTTGATTCGTTGATCCTAATTATAACGGCTAAGATTTAAAGCTACAAAAGTTACGTTACGTACACTATAGTTATGTACAACCTGTCACGTAGGTTGATTTATCCTGACCGGGGAAGTCACGTGTAGGATGTGGTCTCCTGGAACCAAGCAGTCAGGTCGACAAAAGATTAGATGTGATCCGCTAGAAAGAAAAAAACTGTTTGTTAATGATTTGTTTCTAGACGACACCAGATGTAGCCTACATGTACGGTGGTCCATTCAACATATATATAAGGAAAAAATAGGAACCAGCTGATTCGTTTCCATACAAGGTGTACCGTCCAACGTGAGGAGAAACAAATAAGATATTTTCAAAGAACCTAGATTGTAGGTGCTTCTGTTCAACAAAAAGATAACTAAGCATTTGTAGCTAGCTTAGTTAGACTATGGTTACACGTCAGATCTGATAATATATAAGAAAATCAGCATATTATATATGTATGCTTTTTTTTCCGCTTGTATTTTCAATATTTCACGGGAAACCAGTTTTACGAGCTACCGCCGATATTTTTTCTGCCAGACTAAATTTGCGAGTGTTAATGTAATTTTGTCAAATTTAAATATTTTTGGGAAGTTTTGAAAGAATTTATGAATTCAAATATCTCGGATGGAATACTTGCCGGTATTTCCGATATTGTGAAGAAAGGGAAATAACGGTGCCTAGCGATATTTTTACCCAACCAAGAAAAAAAAAACCTTGACTATCCATATAATTTTTCTGATGGAGAAAGCTACAGTGAAATCAAAATATATTATTTAGAAGACAAGGTACAATCCATGCAGATCTACATGTACATCGATCCGATTGGATCTCACATCAGAACTTTACCAATATTAATATAATTTGCTCAAATAAATATTTTAGGAAATATTTGAAGAATTTATGAATTTGTTTTGAATATCTCAGGTAAAATATTCTGGCGCCTAGCCGTAATTTTAACCAACCCACAAACAGACCTTGACTGTAAGTAGATTTTTTTCCCGCCAGTGAAAGCTATGGCGAATTCTAAATATATTATTCAATAGACACGGTGCGATCCATTTCAATCTACACATACATTTTCCAGATTGGATCTCACATCAAATGAATGGAAATTAGGAAGAATACACACTACTACCGTCTCTCCCTACAAAAGAAAAAACTCAAAGTACTGGGTTGTCAAGTGATAACTTCGTAGACGTATCAACAAAAGGAAGAAAAAAAATAAACATCTTACATGAAGCTTGCTAGATGTTGGTGGAAGTGCAAATATGTGCTAAGATAAAGTATAAACTGGGCAAGAGGTCGTATCATATGTTGAGTATATTAATCTGTAAATACGCATGTTTGAGCAATATGATCAAAACAACTGGGTTTCCAATTTAGTTACAACACATATAAAGCACTAATGCTACACGTACGGACAACTTCCACAAAACATTTATTCTGCTCTAGGATGCAATCCTTACTTGGAGGATAGTGAAACCTGGCAGATTCAATTTGAAATGAGAATAAATAATCTATTAGAGAAAAATCAATATATTAAAACACATACTATAATCCTGAATTTTTCACATCTATCTATCTATTTTCGTGGATTATGAAACTATATTATTCCCTACAATGGATAGTGTCACTGTCGACAAATTAAAGTGGATTCCCTCGCATTTGTGAGGGCCACACTGCTAGTTGGCATGAACAACACATGCTCAAGGTCGACCACAATTTCTTCATTGCTCATCCTTCTCATTTTCTCTTCCATACTTTATTTTTTTATTTTATTAAAACTTATAAACTAATTAATATGTAATAAGAAGTAAAGCTATTTAACAAGTACTTGAAAGCATACGGAGCACACCCCAAGATTTGAAACCATTAACTTTTACGTCTCACTCTCTCCTATGCATTGGAATTTTATATATGAATAAATAACAACAACTAAATGGTATCCAATGCATATAATGACCAGTAGCTTGCATTTTAAATAACATAGAAATAAAAAGAGGGCTCTTATCTCTTCCTCTTTCATAATATTTGCAAGCATCAAGAGTAAACTCAATAACATAGTTGTGAATAGAATCACCACATAAAGACAATTCATCTAATGAGCTTATGGTATCATCTATTTCTTTTAAATCATCATGATCCTCCCATAAATTAGACAAACTTATTTCACATAGAGGATCATCATCAATATTATAAGAAGGGGTGTTTTGTGTGTTACCATTGTTGGGAGTTAGAGATGGGTAGCTACTCCATTATTCCTCCTCTTGGTCTTCTTCATGCTCTTCTTGGGGTTGCATGGGCATCCCCAAGCTTATGGTTTTATCATACTCTTCCTCCTTCTTTTGTTCTTCTTCATCTTCCTCTTGGGGCTGCATGGACATCCCCAAGCTTATGCTTTCATCACCTTCTTCCTGCAAAATATTAGTGCTCTCCTAGGCAGCTTTGACCCTCTTATTATTGTCAACAACATAGATATCATCCATGTGGGTTTTCATACAATGATAAAGGATACAAATGATCGCACTTTTAAATTTAGAAGCTACATGGGAAGTTTTATGTTTGCAAACGAAGGTGTATAATTCAGAGGCTGCCATAGAAACAACAAATTGCTCGATTTGTTTCATCCCTAAATGAGCATAATCACCCCTATGATAGGATGCAATAACATATTCTTCATGGGATCTACATTGAAATTCAAAGTGTCTAGAATTTTGTCTAGAGCAACAGTTTTTATAACAATGGTAGTCAAGCAAATCCTTAGCAATAGAATTCAGAAGTCTCAAGCAATATTCTAATCCTTCCCCTTCTTCTGATTCTCTATGTTTCTTAGCAATCTCAACATCATTCAAGTACATAAGCAAAGTGTCATTGATATTCATACTTGTGCTCAAAACGGGAGTATTTTTGGTATTTTCCATTTTCTAAAAAGTACTAAAAGTAAACTAGCAATGCAAACAAGAATAGAAGCCTAGCGCTACGCTCCCTGGCAACGGCGCCAGAAAAGTATCTTGATAACCCCCAAGTGCAGGGGATCACCGCAGTACAATTCAATAAGTATTTGATTATCGAACCCACGGGGAGCTGAAGGTAAACTAACTATTCTCTAAAGCCCTATAACCCATTTATATGGCCCTTTATGCAAAGCTAGGAACTATAAGGTGTGTGTGTGTGAAGTGGTTTCTACTAAGAACTAGAAGTGCTGAAAATAAAATGCAATGAGCAAAACAAATGCAAGGAAAGTAAAGTGCAATAAACTAAAGTGATATGAAGTGAAGTGAAGTGGCATAACTCGAGGGAGTAATTGTTCTAGCAAATTGCTACTTCATTTGTGTGGTTGTCATAATTAGTGAAGCACAAAGATAGTCTTTTTATTGTTTCTTATAGAGAGGAGCCATAGATAGGTGTAGCCATGGATATGCGCAAATACACCCCTAGTGATTGATCGTCAGGCCATAGGTATGAGCAAACATAGGAATTATTAAGACATGAAGTCCAACCATCGCTGTACGTTTAAAGGTCCCCATAATTAGACCACCCGCTTGATTAATCATGATTAATACAATATGCATCTAAGAATTAGGACAAGGTTTATGTCAGCTCCCGCTGTCCCTCTCCCTACAACATGCAACGGTGACAACCTTATGCATCCCCTGACATATGTGTGCACTCATATATCTGTACAAAATATTATCATAGAATATAACAAATACTTATATGAAACCATCACAAAGTATCTCACAATTGCCAAGAACAAGTCACTACTCAAACAAAGACATGGAGGTACAATACATCATGGGAAAACGATAGATTGCCTAACACATCATGTTTGCCAAGAGATTACAAGGGGTAGCTGAAGATGGTGCTGCTGTAGATGGTGATGAAGATGATGAAGATGGTGTTGATGCCTTCATCTGAGGGGGGTGGAGTCCACCGGAGGGGATCCCGGCAGCGTTTCTCCCCTCCGATCTCCACCGGCGGCGGCCTGCTGACTCTCAGTTGATGTGTTTTTGAACTCCGCCTCTGAAGCCTCGGCAAAACCCCTAGGGGTCATATATATAGTGGTTTTTAGGTCAAAACAAGTCGGTTGGCGTTGGATTGAAGCGAAACGGATGCTCGAGGTGGAAAGGACCCAGGTGGCGCGCCCAAAGGGGGTGGGCGCGCCACCTGTCCTCTTTCCCACCCTGTTGATCTCCTGGTGGCCCACTTTAGCTCATTTTGTTCGCCTCAAAATTTCCGAAGCATGGCCCCTAACCTTGCCCTTTTTTGAGTCCCATAGCTCCTGGAAAGTCAAAAACACTAAAAAGTGGCGTTTTCTGCCAAACAGAAATAGAACCGGAGGAGGGGGATTGTTTAGAAAATCCCCTAAAACATCATAAAACATGGGAATAACATTATATAAGATGCAAATATGTGGTAATATGTTGCAATAAAGTGCAAAGTTCATGTATGCATTTTACATGCATCACTGGCGCAGGCGCAGACGAGCGAGCGGGTGCTGCTGCGGCTTGGTAGCTAGCGCGTGGGGTCAGGCGAGTGAGCGGGAGCAGGCGAGCGTTGGGCCAGGCGAGCGATGCGGCTTGGCGTGCAGCTGAACGCTGGCGCAGCAGGCGCGCCTGTGAGGCAGTGGCCGATGCTGATGTTGCTTGCGTGCTGCTGGTGGATGGATCTAGGAGCTGGCGATGCTCAATAGGTGGCGTTGGCGATGGGACGCAAGGCGATGGGATGGCGGGACCAGGTGGTGGTGGAGCGACTGGATCGGTCGGTGAGTAAGGGAAACATCGCGGCGGCGCTAATGAACAGAACGAACACGGGTGTGGAACAAAAGGAGTAGATTTGGTGGTGATTTTGGACAGAAATTTGGGGAAGAAGGGAGGGGAAAAAGAGGGGATTTTGGATCTAGGGATTTGGGAAAAGGAGGGGAAATCTTAGATCTGTTTTGGGCTAGGGTTTGGAGGAGGAAGAAGGCGAAGGGAGCTGCCTTTAAATAGGCCAAGTGGGAGGTGGGCTTGGGCTGGTTTTTAGGCCAAAACTTGGACAGGCTTCCGCCTTCTTTTATTTTACCAAACGACAAAACTGTTTTAGCAAAACATTTTATTTAAAGTAACGGACCGAAAAAATAAGATCTATTTTATTTTCAAAATTAAGAAAAGAGCGGAGTGGCTTTATAATTCGTCGGTGTATTTTAGCAAAAAAAAAATAGGGTTTTCAATAAAAATAACTTCGCGGTTGAAAATATGCCAGAAAAATATGCAGATGATGTCACGATGATGCGAAAAACAAAATGACGAACAAATCTAATTTGGAATATTTTCCGGGACGTTACACCCTGGGCTGTGCCTTCAATGCCAACAACAGTCAAGGTCCGAAGGCCGTTCGTGTGAACAACATCAATGTTCAATAAGCTGAGCAGGACTCTGACGTCGTTCTTGGTAACTTGCTTGTCAACTCTGCCCCTACAAAAGTTCTGTTCGATACAGGAGCATCTCTTTCGTTTGTCTCTTCAAGTTATGCGGATATGCATGGTTTAGCTATGGAAGCCTTGCCGTCTAATCTCTTGAATGACTCTCCCGGAGGACAAACCATATCTTCAAAAGTAAGTCATGGCAACCAAATTCAAATTAGAAGCCAGATCTTTGTCGCTTCTCTGATAGCTCTCGCAAAATCAAGCATTGATGTCATTCTTGGCAAGGATTGGTTGAAGGCCAACAAAGCGGTAAGTGATTGCGCCAAACATTCAGTTTCTCTTCCTACTTCGACGGGCCACATAGTCTACTCACCTTTCCAGACACCTTCCATTCAGCTCTTCACTTTGAATGCAAACCCTCTTCCGGAGCTTGAATCTATAGCGGTGGTTTGCGACTTTCCCGACGTCTTTCCTGAAGAACTCCCAGGTATGCCACCTAATAGGGCTATTGAGTTTGTCATCGAACTAGAACCTGGAACGGCTCCTATCTCCAAGCGACCATATAAGATGGGTCCAAATGAGTTGGCTGAACTGAAGAAGCAGCTTGATGAGTTGCAAAAACTTGGTTTCATTCAAGCCAACACTTCTCCGTGGGGATGTCCCACCATCTTCATCAAGAAAAATGATAAAACTGATCAGTTGGTTGTTGACTACCGCCCTCTTAATGAGAAAACGATCAAGAATACATATCCTCTTCCTCGTATGAACGATCTCTTCGATCAGCTTGCGGGTGCAGTTGTGTTCTCTAAGATGGATTTGAGAAGCGGTTATCACCAAATCAAAATTCGCAAAGAGGATGTACCCAAAACATCCTTCAAAACTCCCTATGGCCTCTACGAGTACACTGTCATGTCCTTTGGTCTCACAATGCTCTAGCCACATTCTCCCGTCTATTGAACTACATCTTCATGGAGTATCTAGACAAGTTTGTGGTAGTCTATCTCGATGATATCCTCGTCTACTCCAAGTCCAATGAAGAACATGAAGAACATCTTCGTCTCGCTCTCTTGAAGCTTCGTGAACATCGACTCTATGCAAAGCTCTCTAAGTGCGAATTCTGGTTACCTCAAGTGGTCTATCTCGGGCATGTCATTTCTGGAAAAGGCATCGCTATCAATCCTAAAACTGTCAAGGCAATTGTTGAATGGCTTCCTCCGAAGAATGTCAAGCAAGTAAGAAGCTTCCTCGGTTTGGCAAGTTACTGCTGCCGTTTCATTGAGAACTTCTCTAAAATCGCCAAACTTCTCACCGATCTCCTGAAGAAAGACAAGAAGTTCGTTTGGTCTCCTCAGTGCCAGGAAAGTTTGGATCTCCTCAAGCAGAAGCTCACCTCGACTCCACTTCTTGTTCTACCAGACACTTCCAAACCTTTCCAGATCTTCTGTGATGCCTCTCTTCATGGTTTAGGTGATTTCCTCATGCAAGAACGTCAAGTTGTGGCCTATGCTTCTCGCCAGTTGTGCAAGCATGAGCTCAACTATCCCACACATGATCTTGAACTTGCGACGCTGATACATGCTTTGTTAACATGGCGCCAATATTTGTTGGGCAACCGTTGTGAGGCTTTCACTGACCACAAAAGCCTGAAGTACATCTTCTCACAACCCAACCTGAATCTCCGTCAAATGAGATGGCTGGAAACCATCAAGGACTTTGATCTGTCTATCACATACACTCCAGGCAAAGCTAATGTCATGGCTGACACCCTAAGCCGCAAATCCTACTGCAACAATCTCATGATTCAAGAAAGTCAACCTGCTCTTTGTGAAGAATTTAGGAAATTCAATCTTGAGCTTGTTCCCAAAGGCTACCTTGCAAACTTGGTGATCACACAAACTCTTGAAGATAAGATACGAACAGGACAGTTACGAGATGGTTGTATCAAAAATATCAAAGAGAACATGCATAAGCCAAAATACAAGCCTTTCTCTATCGACGATCAAGGAACTCTGTTCTTCCAAGGTCGAATCGTTGTTCCGAACAATCCAAGCCTGAGAATCCTCATCCTCAAAGAAGCTCACGACACTCCTCTTTCTATCCATCCTAGAAGCACAAAGATGTATCTCAATATCAAGTCTACCTATTGGTGGACACGAATGAAGAGTGATATCGCTCGATATGTCTCAGAGTGCGATGTTTGTCGCCGTGTCAAGGCAGAACATCAAAGACCAGCCGGTGTCCTACAACCCCTGAAGATTCCTAAGTGGAAATGGGATAATGTTGAGATGTACTTTGTAACTGGTTTTCCAAAATCTTGCAAAGGCAATTATGCTATCTTTGTTGTGATCTACCGTATTTTCAAGGTTGCCCATTTCCTTCCTGTCAAAGAAACAATCTCTGCTAGTTAGTTGGCTGAACTCTATATCGCAAAGATCGTCTCTCGTCATGGTGTTCCCTTGGAAATAAGCTCAGATCGCGGAAGCATCTTCACTTCCAGATTTTGGGCAAGCTTTCAGAAGGCTATGGGAACCAATATGCTCTTCAGCATAGCTTATCATCCGCAAACAAGTGGTCAAATTGAAAGAGTCAATCAAATCCTTGAAGACATGCTCCGTGCCTGTGTAATCTCCTTTGGCCTGAAATGGGAAGAGTGCCTCCCTTTCGCTGAGTTCTCCTACAACAACAGTTATCAAGCCATTTTGGGCATGGCACCTTTTGAACCTCCATATGGTCGCAAATGCAGAACACCTCTCAACTGGACTAAAACCGGTGAAAGGCAAATCTTTGGCCCTGATGTAATCAAAGAGGCTGAAGAAACAGTGCGAATCATTCGAGATAACTTGAAGATAGCACAATCTCGGCATAAAAGCTACTATGACAGCAAGCACCGGGATATGATCTATCAACCTGGTGATCAAGCCTATCTCCGTGTAACTCCGATGTGGGGCACACATTGTTTTGGTATCAAAGGTAAGCTAGCGCCAAGATACATTGGTCCTTTCAAAGTTCTAGCAAAGCGTGGTGAAGTCGCTTATCTCCTGTAACTTCTTGAGAAACTCTCCAAGGTGCACGATGTCTTTCACATGTCACAGCTCAAGAAATGCTTCAAAGATCTGGGACGTGCAGTTGATCATGAGTCCATTGACCTCCAAGAAGATCTCTCGTACAAAGAGCATCCAGTTCGCATTCCTGATGAAGCTGAACGTCGAACTCGCAACAACTCTGTCAAGTTCCCCAAGGTGCAG
The DNA here is from genome assembly GCA_030979885.1 of Lolium multiflorum. Taxonomy (NCBI): domain Eukaryota; kingdom Viridiplantae; phylum Streptophyta; class Magnoliopsida; order Poales; family Poaceae; genus Lolium; species Lolium multiflorum. The sequence continues at coordinate 16,936,705 of CM061749.1, forward strand.
TGGTCTCACCATTCCAATAAACACTACTAGGGAAAGGGCTACTGTCGGCTTACTATTTTTGCCTACTGCCGACGCACCAAAGCCCGCCGGTGGGAACGGGCCGGTGGTAACGAGATACTGCCGGCGCAATGGCCAGTGCACCAGCGGTAGGTGGGTCACTGCCGGCGAGCCGGGCTTGGTGCGCCGGCAGTAGTGTTGTACCACCGGCGCACACGCTCGATGCGCCGGCAGTAGTGCTTGGAGCAGTGGTGCAGGCCGGTGCGCCGGCAGTAGAGGTTTAGGTGCGCCGGCAGTAGACGTCAAATTTTCTTTTTTTTCCCTGCTTTTTCCTGCGTAATATACTGTGTATTTATACGGTCCAGTACAGTTGATATTTATACAGATTTAGTACACATGCAATATGAAAAACACATATAGCCAAGTCTCGTTTCGGTATCAATACACAAATAGCCAAGTATCGTTTCAAAATCATGATTCATACAATACAACACCGAATGAAGTTGTTGGAGTGACAAAGTTAGAAGTCTCAACATAGTCACAAGTGTCATACACCTCACAATCTAGGTAGTAACCTAAACTACAATCACATAAAACATGATCATGGTCACGATGAGCATCATCACGAAGCCCATGGTCTTCATCCGGTTCCTCCTCATCTCTCTCATCTCTCCCGCTAGATAGTGCGTGTATCTTCCTTCCGCCTCCGCCCTATTATGGTATCCTTTGTAGCTGTTGCCGCTGAAATGATGCACCTGTCTCCGACAATCTTCCCAATCGTCGTAGACTCCAGGAATCCTCCTCTTGTACACGACATACGTCGGCATCTCCATGCACAAGACAAATAAAACATCAGTAGCAAAATCATAGATGATATATATATGCAACATATAAGTATGAGACGAAAAGCCCAATGCAATTAATTAAGAAGTGTCAACTCAAGTAGGATCAACTAAATAATGTGCCTCATATATACTTGTTTGGTTGACAAACACTATAACATTTTAGGGATGGGGCCAGCTGATACGTCCAATTTGCATCACTATTTTATATCATAATTTGCTGTTATTCATTGATATATTTCATATTGGGACACAATACTTATGTTATTTCATCTATTTTGCATGTTTCATCATTATTGGAGGATCAAGCACCGGAGCCAGGATTCTGCTGGAAAAGCACCGTCAGAAGGCAATATTTCGGAAGATCACTGTGGAAGGAAATTATACCAAAAATCCTATTTTTCAAGATGACGGAGGAAGCCAGAAGGAGGAGCCAGGAGGAGCCAGGGTGGGCCCACACCCTAGGGCGGCGGCCCGGCCGCGCCGCCACGTGGTGTGGAGGGCCCACGACCTTTTCGCCTCCTTCTTCGCGAAATCCTTCGTCCCGAAACCTAAGCCACAAAGGGTACCTCACGAAGAGTTACAGCCGCCTCTGGGGCGGAGAACACCAGAGAGAAAAGAGCTCCGGCGGGTAGGAATCGGGGAAATTCCTCCCGGAGGGGAAATCGACGCCATCGTCACCGACATCGAGCTGGACATCATCATCATCTCCACCATCATCACCGCCGTCATCACCGCTGGACACCGTCACCGCCGTAGCAATTTGGGTTTGATCTTGATTGTTTGATAGGGGAAACTCTCCCGGTATCGATCCATACTTGTTGTTGATGCTATTGAGTGAAACCATTGAACCAAGTTTATGTTCAGATTGTTATTCATCATCATATCACCTCTGATCATGTTCCATATGATGTCTCGTGAGTAGTTCGTTTAGTTCTTGAGGACATGGGTGAAGTCTAAATGTTAGTAGTGAACTATGGTTGAGTAATATTCAATGGTGTGATATTTAAGTTGTGGTGTTATTCTTCTAGTGGTGTCATGTGAACGTCGACTACATGACACTTCACCATTTATGGGCCTAGGGGAATGCATCTTGTATTCGTTTGCTAATTGCGGGGTTGCCGGAGTGACAGAAACCTAAACCCCCGTTGGTATATCGATGCAGGAGGGATCGCAGGATCTCAGAGTTTAAGGCTGTGGTTAGATTTATTCTTAATTACTTTCTTGTAGTTGCGGATGCTTGCAAGGGGTATAATCACAAGTATGTATTAGTCCTAGGAAGGGCGGTACATTAGCATAGGTTCACCCACACAACACTTATCATAACAATGAAGATTAATTAGCCGTATGTAGCGAAAGCACTAGACTAAAATCCCGTGTGTCCTCGAGAACGTTTGGTCATTATAAGTAAACAAATCGGCTTGTCCTTTGTGCTAAAAAGGATTGGGCCACTCGCTGCAATTGTTACTCTCGCACTTTACATACTCGTACTTTATTCAACTGTTACATCAAAACCCCCAATACTGTGTGAGCATTTACAGTGAATCCTTCATCGAAACTGCTTGTTCTGCTCCTCGTTGGGATCGACATTCTTACTTATCGAAGATACTACGATACACCCCTATACTTGTGGGTCATCAAGACTATTTTCGGCGCCGTTGCCGGGAGTGAAGCGCTATTGGTAAATTGGTAAGGAAAACCTTTACTTGTGCTGATTTTATTTCTTTGCTGCCATAAGTCATTATGGAGAGTTCTTCTCTTCAATTTCTATTTGGGAAATCTACTACTACTGCAACGGTAGTAGATGAGGCGCCAGGTGAGGAAGTGATACCATATAAAATACCTATGAAAATTATTGAACGTGTTATGGATAACCGCTATGAAGGGGATGGAACTGTCCACCCGGTGATCATTTACTGTTTTTGCATGAATTATGCGGGTTATTCAAATGTGCAGGTATTGCTATGGATGAAGTGAGGAAGAAATTATTCTCTTTATCGCTGGCTGGTAAGGCGGCGCATTGGTATAAATTATTGGATAATGGGGATTCTCTTGAATGGAATGATATTGTGCCCCGGTTTTATTCTAAGTTCTATCCTCCAAGTGAAATTCATAAGGATCGGAATCGCATATATAATTTTTGGCCTCATGATGGAGAAAGTATTGCCCAAGCTTGGGGAGATTGAAGTCTTTAATGCTCAAATGCCCCATTCATGAGCTTCCTGGTAATGTTATTATTGATAACTTCTATGCAAGACTTTCTTTTCAAGACAAGACTTTGCTGGATACTTCTTGTTGGATCATTTACACGCAACAAAGAAGAGTTTAAAAGGGACCTTCTTGATCGAATCCAAGAAAATACTGAAGGTTGGGAGAACGACAAGGATAGAGAATCAGGTATAATTTATGATTACAAATGCATTGAAGCTTTTATGGATACTGATTTATTTCGTAATATGAGTGCTACATATGGTCTTGATTCCCAAGTTGTTGTAAATCTTTATAAAGCTTTTGCCTCTCATTATGAATTGCCTAAGAAGAATTTTGATAAGTATCATGAACCATATAAAGATAAAATTGATTCATCTATTAATAAGTGTGTTGTAATTGAAACTGCTGATCATGTTATTCCTGAAGCTTATATTGAAAAAACTCCTTTCCCTGCTAAAATGAAGGAGTACTCTGTTATAAATAGTGCGGTTCATAAAAGTGAAAAGAAACCTAGAGAACCTGAAGAACAAATAAAAATTGAACCTGCTGTTGCAATAGTTAAAGATCTTGTTACTGAAAATGTTGAGGATGGTCATATTATTTTCGTGAAGATGCTTCTAATATTGTTTCGCATCCTAATAAACCCAAACAAGCTAGTGTTCCTATGCTATCGGTTAAAATTGGTGATCATTGCTATTATGGATTATGTGATATTGGTGCAAGTGTTAGTGCTATTCCGTATGAGCTTTACACGGAGATTATGCACGAAATTGATTCTTGTGAACTTGAAGATATTGATGTGGTTATTCAGCTGGCTAATAGAGAAACTATTTCACCAATTGGTATTGTCCGAGATGTGGAAGTTTTATGCGGTAAGATTAAATATCCTGCTGACTTTTTGGTACTTGGTTCTGCTGCTAGTGATTATTGTCCTATCATTTTTGGTAGACCTTTTCTAAATACTTGTGGAGCTATTATAGATTGCAAGAAAGAGAAAATTTTGACTAAATTTGCTGGTGAATCTTATGAGTTTAACTTCTCTAAATTTACAAAAGCTCCTTATAAAGCTGATTTGCCTAGTAATGATTTTAAAATGGAGCAGTGTGCATCTATTGTTCTTGTTCCTAACAATCCTTTGCAGCAACATTTGGAGGATAGTGAGAGCGAAATTTTTAGGAAAGAAAGAGATGAGCTTGAGGAAATTTTTCTTCGCCAACCTATTCTCAAGCATGATTTACCGGTGGAAGATTTGGGTACAACACCGCCACCAAAGGAAGATCCTGTTTTTGATTTAAAGCCTTTACCGATAATCTTAAATATGCTCATATTGATGATAAGAAAATATATCCTGTTATTATTAGTTCTAAGCTTACAGAGTTTGAAGAAGAAAGATTATTGCAAATATTGAAGAAACACCGAGGAGCTATTGGCTACACTCTTGATGATTTGAAGGGGATTTCTCCATCTATTTGCCAACATGCTATTAATATGGAAGATGATGCAAAGCCTGTTGTTGAACCTCGTCTAATTCCGAAGATGAAGGAAGTGGTAAGGAATGAGGTATTACGACTTCTTGAAGCTGGTATTATATATCCTATTGCGATAGTAGATGGGTTAGTCCTGTGCATTGCGTTCCCAAGAAAGGAGGTATGACTGTTGTGCCTAATGATAATGATGAGCTCATTCCTCAAAGAGTAGTTGTAGGGTATAGAATGTGCATTGATTTTCGAAAAGTTAATAAAGTTACTAAGAAAGATCATTACCCTTTACCATTTATTGATCAAATGCTAGAAAGATTGTCTAAAAATACTCATTTTTGCTTTCTTGATGGTTATTCTGGTTTTCACAAATTGCTGTTAAAGCTAAAGATCAAGAGAAAACCACCTTTACTTGTCCCTATGGAACTTATGCTTATAGGCGTATGCCTTTTGGTTTATGTAATGCTCCTGCTACTTTTCAAAGATGCATGTCTGCTATTTTTCATGGTTTTTGTGAAAGTATTGTAGAGGTATTCATGGATGATTTTTCCGTTTATGGGAATTCTTTTGATAGTTGCTTGCGAAACCTTGATAAAGTTTTGCAGAGATGTGAAGAAACTAACCTTGTTCTTAATTGGGAGAAATGCCACTTTATGGTTAATGAAGGAATTGTATTGGGACATAAAATTTCTGAGAGAGGTATTGAAGTTGATAGAGCTAAAGTTGAAGCAATTGAGAAGATGCCCTATCCGAGGGACGTTAAAGGTATTCGTAGTGTTCTTGGTCATGCTGGGTTTTATAGGAGATTTATTAAAGACTTCTCCAAGATTTCAAAGCCACTTACTAATCTTCTTCAAAAAGATGTACCATTTGTTTTTGATGATGATTGTAAGGAAGCTTTTGAAACTCTTAAGAAAGCCTTAACAACTGCTCCTATAGTTGAACCCCCGATTGGAATTTACCATTTGAAATTATGTGTGATGCTAGTGATTTTGCTGTAGGCGCTGTTCTTGGAGCGAGATAAAAAACTGAATGTTATTCATTATGCTAGTAAAACCCTTGATGCTGCTCAAAGAAATTATGCTACAACTGAAAAAGAATTATTAGCTGTAGTCTTTGCTTGTGATAAATTCAGATCTTATATTGTTGATTCAAAAGTTACTATTCATACTGATCATGCTGCAATTAGATACCTTATGACAAAGAAAGATGCTAAGCCGAGGCTTATTAGATGGGTACTTCATTGCAAGAATTTGATTTACATATTGTAGATAGGAAAGGTGCTGATAATCCTGTTGCCGATAATTTGTCTAGATTGGAAAATATTGCTTATGATCCTTTCTGTTAATGATAGTTTTCCAAATGAACAATTGGCTGTAATAAAGGTGAGCTCAGAGACAGTCCTTGGTATGCTGATTATGCTAACTTTATTGTTTCCAAGTACTTGCCTCCAACCTTTTCAGCTCAGCAAAGGAGGAAATTCTTTTATGACTTGAGGCATTATTTCGGGATGACCCACACTTATATAAAGAAGGAGTGGATGGTATTATGCGAAGATGTGTCCCCGAATATGAACAACAAGAGATATTGAGTAAATGTCATGGTAGTGCTTATGGAGGACATCACGCCGGAGAGAACCGCGCAAAAGGTTTTGCAATCAGGTTTTTATTGGCCAACTCTCTTCAAGGATGCGAGAAAGTTTATTTTATCTTGTGATGAATGCCAAAGGGTTGGTAATATCTCCAGACGCAATGAAATGCCAATGAATTATACTCTTGTTATTGAACCGTTTGATTGCTGGGGATTTGACTTTATGGGACCTTTTCCGTCTTCAGAAGGTAACACTCATATACTTGTTGTTGTTGATTATGTTACTAAATGGGTGGAAGCTATACCTACAAAAAGTGCCGATGGTGAGACCTCTTTAAGAATGCTTTTAGATATTATTTTTCCTAGATTTGGAGTGCCTAGATATATTATGACTGATGGAGGTTCTCACTTTATTCATGGAGGTTTTAGAAAAACTCTTGCTAAGTATGGTATTAATCATAGAATTGCTTCCGCTTATCATCCTCAAACTAGTGGTCAAGTAGAATTATCAAATAGAGAGATTAAATCTATTTTGCAAAAGACCGTTAATAAAACCAAAGAATTGGGCTAGTAAATTGAAGGATGCACTTTGGGCTTATAGAACTGCTTATAAAAATCCCATGGGAATGTCACCTTATAAAATGGTTTATGGGAAAGCTTGTCATTTACCTTTAGAACTAGAGCACAAAGCTTATTGGGCTGTTAGAGAATTAAATAAAGATCCTAAACTTGCCGGTGATAAGAGGTTGTTACAATTGAGTTCTCTAGATGAATGGAGAAGTGAAGCTTATGAAAATGCTAAACTCTTTAAAGAGAAAGTTAAAAAATGGCATGATAGGAGGATTATCAAAAGAGAATTTAATATTGGGGATAAAGTCCTATTGTATCGGTCTCGTCTCAGATTCTTTGCAGGGAAATTACTCTCGAAATGGGAAGGACCATATGTTGTCGAGGAGGTGTATCGTTCAGGAGCAATCAAAATTAGCTCTCTCCAAGGCAATGCTACGCAAGTGGTGAATGGACAAAGACTCAAGCATTATATCTCGGGTGATTCCTATAATGTTGATGTTGATATTATTCAAGTGGAAACACCGGAGCTTTCATCAAAGGGCAAATTGACAGTCCGCCAGAACTCGACTTTGAATAGGTAACAGTACTGGTAATGAAAAGTACGCAATTTACTTTCCGAACAATATTTTAGCTGTTTTTGGAAAATATGAGAAATTACGAAAACGGAGTGGAAAGGACGCACGAGGGCGTGGCACCATAGGGCGGCCAAGCCGGGCCCGCGCCGACCTATGGTTTGGCCGCCCCTTTCCACTCTGGTTCGATCGGTGCTTTCCTTTTGTCGAGAAAATTTTTGCTATATAATCCCCCGGACCCCCGGAGGTCCGTATATCGTGTTTTCGACGTGTTTTGTTTCGAGCTGTTTCTGCCAGGATCTGTTTTTAGTCTAGAAGCACCATGGTCTCCAAGAACAAGGGCAAGGAGTTTCCAGATGAAGAAGATCGAGATCTTGGGTGGAAAGAGGAAGACAAGGACGTCAAGGAAGAGGATGAAGAAGAGGTGGAGGAAGATTCGCGCGCACACCCGCGTGCTACCATTGCAAGCATCAAGGTGGTGGACAACACTTTTAGTGCAAACAAGAGCGCAAGAATTCGCACTGGAGGAGCGGTTCCACGTCATTATCTAGCTCCGAAAACATCTCCATCAGGCACTCATCACCCCTTCCACAATCTAATTTTCAATAATCAAATTGAAGGGACTCCCAAGGCAGCATTGCCTAGCCAAGTGGGATATAGATCGCTCTAACACTGCAGGAGAAAAGGAGCCCGAGGCTGAAGAGTGGGGAAATAACTCCAAGAGCTGGGACTCGCCACAGACTCTTAACCGCGTCGAGCACAATTCGAGATGATTCGCAATCTCATATACAGGATTGACGAGCTTCAGGAGCTTATTGAGAAGCTTGTCGAATTCATCACCACCATCGCCAAAGGAGTAATTCATCATCGGTATTGGCATCCCCTTGGTTTGTTCCAAGCTTGGGGAGTGCCGCGGTATCACATTATCACTACCTTTTACTTTTATTGTCAAGTAGTTTCATATCATGAATAGGGAAGTTATCGTATAAGATGGGTTGCGTTTGGAAGTATCTCTCCTTTAGTTGTCTATGTATCCCTTGGTGTGAGTTATCGATATGGAATATTAATGAGAAGTCTTATCATTTACATATTGCACATCGTATTTTAGTTTGCAATCTCTATGATTCATCTTGTTGTTAGTATTGGTATCACTTTGGGAGCATTGAATAAATCTATTTGGTTTTGGCAAACTTAGCATTGGTCAATAGCAACAACACTTTGAGGTTTAAATAGAAAAAAGAAATACATGTAGATGTTTCATTGTCTTTCTTGTTAGCTCATAGCTCATTATTCTGAAGTTAAAATTGTTTGTGCTTACAAGGAAGATGCATGATTGTTTCTATCATATGTATATTTGTTTGTTTCCCTCGACTCTTATGCTTGCTAATTAACCTTGCTAGCCAAAGACCTGTACTGAGAGGGAATACTTCTAGTGCATCCAAACCTTCAACCAAACCTATGTCATTTGTGTCCACCATACCTACCTATTACATGGTATTTTCTGCCATTCCAAGTAAATACTTCATGTGCTACCTTTAAACAATTCAAAACTTAGTATCTCTTATTTGTGTCAATGTTTCATAGCTCATGAGGAAGTATGTGGTGTTTTATCTTTCAATCTTGTTGGGCAATTTCCACCAATGGACTAGTGGCTTCATCCGCTTATCCAATAATTTTGCAAAAAGAGCTGGCAATGGGATTCCCAGTCCCAAATTAATTAAACTAAGTAGACACTCCTCCATGGTATGTGATTGATGGATGGCACCCGAATGATTCGGTTAGCCATGGCTTGTGTAAGCAAAGGTTGGGAGGAGTGTCATCATCATCATAAAGCTAAAATAAAAGGCACTCCTTCATGGTATGAGATTGTTGGCAGGCACCCGAGGATTCGGTTAGCCATGGTTTGTGAAAGAAAGGTTGGAAGGAGTGCCACACAAAATGAAAATAATATGGGAGCCGCTCTTAGGAGGTTGTCCGGCAAGGGGGTTAGAGTACCATTACCATGTTGACAACAACAAACACCTCTCAAAATGTTACTTTTATTATCTCTATATGATTTCAAAACCGAAAGAGCTCTAGCACATGATTTAATCCCTGCTTCCCTCTGCGAAGGGCCTGTCTTTTACTTTATGTTGAGTCAAACCTATTTCTCTCCATCTCAAGCAAGCATTTGAGTAGTTGTGATCAAACCATTATATTGTGATTTACTACATCATGTCTTTTATTCTTCCTTGTTAGTACAAGTTTTATCTGAATGAATATAGCTTTGCAAGTTATCAATGATTATGAAGAGACCATTATGATTGAGTATGCAAGTTGTGCATTATAAACTTTAACATGAGAGCGCTGCTCAATGAGATAAATATAATCTGTTAATTGTTCTCTGACCAAGAACGAAGTTTGCCATCACCAATGATGATTTCTCATGCACCTTTACTTGTGATTACCTTATACTTGTTTCAATATGAATTATAAGAGGTTGTTTACTATAATGTCCTGTGTGAATGAATATGATGCTTCTTGTCCGTATTTTATTTATCGACTCTTCACTCCATAAACATGTGGTCATGTCTATTGAGTTCAGTTTCGCTTGGGGACAAGCGAAGTCTAAGCTTGGGGGGAGTTGATACGTCCAATTTGCATCACTATTTTATATCATAATTTGCTGTTATTCATTGATATATTTCATATTGGGACACAATACTTATGTTATTTCATCTATTTTGCATGTTTCATCATTATTGGAGGATCAAGCACCGGAGCCAGGATTCTGCTGGAAAAAGCACCGTCGAAGGCAATATTTCGGAAGATCACCTGGAAGGAAATTATACCAAAAATCCTATTTTTCAAGATGACTGAGGAAGCCAGAAGGAGGAGCCAGAGGAGCCGGTGGGCCCACACCCTAGGCGGCGCGGCCCAGTGCCCCGGCCGCCACGTGTGTGGAGGGCCCACGACCCTTTTCGCCTCCTTTTCTTCGCGAAATCCTTCGTCCCGAAAACCTAAGCCACGAGGGTACCTCACGAAGAGTTACAGCCGCCTCTGCGGGGCGGAGAACACCAGAGAGAAAAGAGCTCTCCGGCGGGTAGGAATCCGCCGGGGAAATTCCCTCCGGGAGGGGGAAATCGACGCCATCGTCACCGACATCGAGCTGGACATCATCATCATCTCCACCATCATCACCGCCGTCATCACCGCTGGACACCGTCACCGCCGTAGCAATTTGGGTTTGATCTTGATTGTTTGATAGGGGAAACTCTCCCGTATCGATCCATACTTGTTGTTGATGCTATTGAGTGAAACCATTGAACCAAGTTTATGTTCAGATTGTTATTCATCATCATATCACCTCTGATCATGTTCCATATGATGTCTCGTGAGTAGTTCGTTTAGTTCTTGAGGACATGGGTGAAGTCTAAATGTTAGTAGTGAACTATGGTTGAGTAATATTCAATGGTGTGATATTTAAGTTGTGGTGTTATTCTTCTAGTGGTGTCATGTGAACGTCGACTACATGACACTTCACCATTTATGGGCCTAGGGGAATGCATCTTGTATTCGTTTGCCGGGGTTGCCGGAGTGACAGAAACCTAAACCCCCGTTGGTATATCGATGCAGAGGGATCGCAGGATCTCAGAGTTTAAGGCTGTGGTTAGATTTATTCTTAATTACTTTCTTGTAGTTGCGGATGCTTGCAAGGGGTATAATCACAAGTATGTATTAGTCCTAGGAAGGGCGGTACATTAGCATAGGTTCACCCACACAACACTTATCATAACAATGAAGATTAATTAGCCGTATGTAGCGAAAGCACTAGACTAAAATCCCGTGTGTCCTCGAGAACGTTTGGTCATTATAAGTAAACAAATCGGCTTGTCCTTTGTGCTAAAAAGGATTGGGCCACTCGCAATTGTTACTCTCGCACTTTACATACTCGTACTTTATTCAACCGTTACATCAAAACCCCGAATACTTGTCTCTGTGAGCATTTACATGAATCCTTCATCGAAACTGCTTGTCAACACCTTCTGCTCCTCGTTGGGATCGACATTCTTACTTATCGAAGATACTACGATACACCCCCTATACTTGTGGGTCATCACCAGCGAGCAAAATAGCATGCCTCATACTTTGTTGGTCGAAACAAATATTAACATTCAGGGACGGTGTAAGTGAGGCCAGGTAGGATGCACAAGAGATTGATATTTGTGCCATCACACCAGGCTCGCTTGCACCGCCCCCGAGTGTAGTGACCAAACATTTTAATCATTGGCACTAAAATGGATGAAAGACCAAAGTAAATGAAGAATACCAACTCAAATACGAGCCAAGTAGTATCAACTAAATAGCATGCCTCATACTTTGTTGGTCGAAACAAACATTAACATTCAGGGACGGAGTCAGCGAGGCCAAGTAGGATGCACAAGAGATTGATATTTGTGCCATCACACTAGGCTCACTGGCTCCACCCCGAGTGTACGGGTGACCAAACATTTTAATCACCGGCGAACTCCAATACGAGCCAAGTAGTATCAACTAAATAGCATGCCTCATACTTTGTTGGTCAAAATAAATATTAAAATTCAGGGACGGAGTTAGTGAGGCCAAGTAGGATGCCCAAGAGATTTATATTTGTGCCATCACACCAGGCTCAGTAGCGCCGCCCCCGAGTGTAATGACCAAACATTTTAATCATCGGCACTCTGAAAGACCAAAGTAAATGGAATGACAAGGCCTCATATAATGACACACACAAAGCAAAAGGAGAATCGCAAGACCAAATGAAATGTGCAAGAAATTTGCATGGACATATGAAATGATCTTACGCTATCCTTTTGTCATTAGATGGTGCTAGTTGTAATCATCAGCCAATGCAATTAATTAAGAAGTGCCAACTCAAATAAGAGCCAAGTAGTATGAACTAAATAGCATGCCTCATACTTTGTTGGTCGAAACAAATATTAACATTCTGGGACGGTGTAAGCGAGGCCAGGTAGGACGCACAAGAGATTGATATTTATGCCATCACACCAGGCTCGCTTGCACCGCCTCAGAGTGTAGTGACTAAACATTTTAATCATCGCCACTCTCTCGAAGAAAGACCAAAATAAACGAAGAAGGCCAACTCAAATACGAGTCAAGTAGGATCAACTAAATAAATGCCTCATACTTTGTTGGTCGAAACAAATATTAACATTTAGAGATGGGGTCAGTGAGGCCAAGTAGGATGCACAAGAGATTTATATTTGTGCCATCACACCAGGCTCACTAGCCCCACCTCCAAGTGTACGGGTGACCAAACATTTTAATCATCGGCGAACTCCAATACGAGCCAAGTAAGGGTCGACTAAATAGCATATTGCCTCATACTTTGTTGGTCGAAACAAATATTAACATTCTGGGACGGTGTAAGTGAGATCAAGTAGGATGCACAAGAGATTGATATTTGTGCCATCACACCAGGCTCACTTGCACCGCCCCGAAGTGTAGTGACCAAACATTTTAATCATCAGCACTCTCTCAGAGAAAGACCAAAGTAAATGGAAATGATTAAGATAAGCACACCATAATCTAGAAATACCAAAGTAAACAGAAATGATTAAGATAACATGATGTGTGATTCTAACGAGTAACGAATTACTAGACACAAGATAAGCGTTTTAGACGCATGAGTTCACATGCACATCCATAGAAACTAAATAAAAGCGACAAGTCGATTGGGTCAGAATAGCAATTACAGTACGCAAGTTCATCGATGTATCGTTCAAACTAAGCAAAAGAGTTCACATCGTAGTATCAGGTTGTAGGCTTCTTGGGGAATGGACGATAGCCCTCTAGCGAGTTGAATGGCCTGTCCTCGCACGACATCTCTAAGCGGAGTTCTATCTCGTCATTAGATGGTAGAGTGTGGCCGTACAAGAATGCGCTAGACCTAGTGCAGACATCCTGGTGGATTATCGTGCAAATCATCTGCTGGATGCGAACACACTGTTCTATCAGCTCGCTGTCTGTGGATTCCGCCAGGTTTTTAAACTTCTTTTGAAGACCTTCTGGCAACAAGACGTCTTGTGTGACCTTTACGTACTCCTGCATCTGAAGGATGGCATACCACGCGTCCATCCCATTGTCTTCCGACAACTGCCTGAGGCAGGGGAAGTTGCATGCGTGTGTTAACGCCAGGCCTCCTCGCATTTTCCTCTCTACTTTGAGGGGGCCTACCTTGTTGGCGAAGCCGGTGAGAGCATCATTGAGAATGCTCTTGATGTCGGTGTAGTCTTTCTTCCTCGCCCTACCCGAGTCGAGATGGATTGCATGCGAATGTTGCGGGTGCATGACGATGAGGGTGCAGTACTTGTCTCTACGCAAAACAATGCAAACAGAACATCATCCTCGGATTAACCTTCGCAAATGCAATAGAATGATGGATATATAGGATAGAATGTAATGTCGACTATCGAATGATTACTTACTCGAGGAAGTAAGGGATGAGAATGGCGCTCTTCATATTGTTAAGCAGAAAGAAATCCTCGATCTGCTTCGTGACGATCAACCGGTCCCCACGGTTGCAGATGACGCTCTCCCGCATATAGAAGGGGTCCATTATCGTGATGCCCGAGGTCCCCTCCCTAATGATCTGGGAAGCCAGGCTAAGAGCAACTAGCCAGACCACGGTAAGGTGGAGACTTTTCATGTGAAAGACGTTGAAGATGTTATTGAACCGGATGAAGCACAATTCCGCGGGGTACTGGTCGACAAACCCCATGCCGGTTGGCACCTTGGCCACGTGGAGCAGATAACTCAGAGATTTCATTTTGAGAAGATCCTTCTACACATGTAGAACGGTGTCATGCATGCTCCTCATATCCCCGGTCATTTTTGAGATGACATGCTCCGGCAGGATCGGTCCACCCAAGTGATGCAGCGGTCTCCACGTGTCGGATAACTTGTCAAGAAACCGGACCGGCTCCTTCTTGGCTTTCGGATCCTTCTGTGGCCTTTTCCGCTTCTTCTTTTTTAGGTACTGTGGAGTGCCGCCAGCAGCTATCGCCTTATTGGTCGTATCAAGGAGTGTGCTGGGGCTCAGAATCTTTTTGGAAGCGACAGTCGCGGCCTCCTCAGGCGTTTCTTGAGAACCGAACAGCCTCTTGGAGCACTGATATTTCGTCCCCACCGTGGCATCATGGAGTTCTTGTGAAGAACGAGGAATATCCCATACGAAATCTTCACGTTCATAGGCATCGACCTCTGGCGCTGGCTATTGTGGAGGGGCACTGACTTCTGGCGCTGGCTGTTGTGGAGGGGCGCTGACCTCTGGCGCTGGCTGTTGTGGCACAACCTGCTTCCTTTGCTTGCCGTCGACCCCGAGGTGGTGTTGAGCCTAATTAGGGTCTTCGGCCATAGAAGTAGCCAACCCTTGACTTCGCTCACCTTCAGCTCGCTATCGGCCTTATCCGGTTGATTAGAAGGATACAAATCCTCGCAGCCCGGTAACGCCCGATCCACTTCAACCCGGTAACTGTCAGCGGGAATATCTCTTGTGTGGTACTTCTTATCCAGAGGCCGAATGATGGACCCCCTCGCAACATCTTTGAGTTCGTCATTCACTTTCATCAGAAAGGTGCATGGCACAGAGGGCACCTGCGAGAACATGTGTACGGCGTTAGAGAGAGGGCAAGAATGAAGTAATTATTAACTCGATGTACACTTAGTTAATTACCGTGAGGGCATCGAGCTCGGCTAATGTCGACGGACCGACACCTGCGGCGGCGGGCGTGCAAGTGACGGAGGGGCTGCTAGCCGGCATGGCCGGTGAATCCCTAGCACCTACGTCATTGCCGGCGGCTGGAGAAGTCTCCAATATAACATCGCGATTTCCACCCGGCGGCTCCATCATGGAGTTGCTAGTGACGCTAGCCACCGGGCGGGGCCCTTGTTTGCCACCTTCATACCAGGCGATGACAGCATCGAAATCTGCTTGGACTTTAGCTCTGACTTCAGCTTTGATTCCAGGTACGAGTTCTGCTTTGATTCCAGGTACGAGTTCAGCTTTGATTCCTAGTATGAGTTCAGCTTTGACTTCAGCTATGATTGACTTCCTCATCTCCTATGCCTCCCGCTGCTTCCTCTCCTCGCGCATATTTTTATCTGGCGCAAATGCCAAGCCATAGTGCGAATGCTTGTGGCCTGTATCGGCGCTAGCCACACGGCCTCTATGCGGCGTTCTTGTAGGTGAATGATTATTAACTATGTTTATCACCCGAACAAGAGGCTTGTCCCAGTCTACCTTGCCCGTCGACGCCTGGGACGAGGAGCCTTCGTCACATTGGGCAAGTCTTTCTTTTTCTTCTTCCTGCAGAAGTAACGTGAACCATTTAGGAATGTTTCTACTATTATATAAACGATACTTGATGAGTCATAGGATCTAATTAAGCCGGTAAATTGCTTAGCAATTGTTTCTCAATCTCGGGGACCTTCAGATCGGTCGTGACCCAAACTATATCAGTTACCACCTTGGGGTATGTGACAAGTTCCCAGTCTGGTCTTCGTTTATGGTACCGGGACCATATAAATCTTCTTCCTGTGGGTCCTTGTACTTGTACCAGGGGTTCTGAATGCCGGCAACTCTATAAGCCTCGTCCTCCTTCTCCCAATGGGGCTCCTTTCCCTCATAACCATGGCTCCCAAGGGTGTGGTTGCCGATGTTAGACTCCTACATCTCCTTCCCCCACATCTTGTGGTTCTTGGTCGCTTGTAGCTATTCATTGGCAACGAAAGTATCGAATTCCTCTTGTGTAACCTTCAGAAAGGAATAGTGGATCTCTTCGAAACTTTTTCCCTCAGCAATCATCTTCCTCACCATGTACTTATAACTGCTCAGGTGTTTGGTGAACTTGAGGAGGGCTTGTGAGTTCACAATGTTTTCGCTTTCATGAGTGGAGGAGTAGTCGCCTAGGAACTTGTATCGTTCGTGCAACCGCGCAATGAGTTGGACTCACAAATGATTTTTGTTCTTCCCTCGGAGGTCCATTTCGTTGAGATTGACGACCTCTCGGAGGATTGCTGCTAGTTGGTTGCCGTACCCCCTCGCGACGTCCTTAGGCTCTGTCGGCAAACCACTTTTGGGGTCCACTTCTTTGACTGTGTCTCTGCAAGTGGCGACCGTGTTTGGACGCCATGCCTTCCGTGGACGCTTGGTGCCACTTGTCCCTGTGGCACTACTCCCGGTGGCGCCACTTGTCTCGTCGCCCCCAGCCCCGGCGGCGCCACTTGGCTCGTCGCCACTTGTCTCGGTGCCACTACCCCCAGTGGCATCACTGGTCTCGTCGCCAGTACCCCCAGCGGCATCTTCCATCTCATGGTCGTTTGCAGCTAGTGGACTATCTTGCCTAGTTTGCGACGACGACTTCAAGAAAAATTGATGGTAGTGCAACTCCAAATCTTGATGATAAGACCCGGCGCCGTCGATGGGGTGTCCGGAAGACGGGTGTCCGGAAGACGACATGGTGGCTAGCACTAATCAAAGATGAAAGGTATTAGCAAACCTAAAATTCACGGACAAAATCGGCATGACCTTTGCTAAAAAATGGTCATGCGGAGTGCTAGATTTGCCGGAACAGAAATTAATCAACGTTCCGGCAACTCAATAGCAACTCAATCCCTGTAAATGTAAACATATATAGCAGCATACATAGCAGCATCAAACACGCTCCGCAGCATCATCACCAGCAGCATCGCAGCATCATCACCAGTACATCATCACCAACAGCATACATAGCAGCACAATGATATTCAAATCACTACATCACCAGCAGCAAATTTCATTTTCATTTTCATTTAAGAGAACTTGACTAATTCAAAGTATAAGATTTTCATTTCACCAGCAGCATATAAGATTTTCATTTTCATCATCGCCAACAGCATACATAGCAGTAAACCTACTGCCACCAAAATCCTACTGCATTTTAGTAAACCTACTGCCACCAAAATCGTACTTCATTTTAGTATAATTTTAGCAGAGCTCATTTCCAGAGAGCATCTTCATTTTTATTTTTATTTTTGTTTTTAGAGAGAATTTAAAGTAGCAGTATACAAGTTGGAAGTTGCTTGTTGCTTTCATCATTTTATCATTTTATGAGTTTATTTCCAGGAACCAGGAAGTTGCTTGTTGATTTCATCATTTCATCATTTTATTTCTAGAGAACTTAATTTGAAATAGAAGTTGACCATTTTATCATTTTTAAAAAGTTGGAAGTTGCTTGTTGATTTCATTCTTTCTAACAGAGAGCAATATGTATTTTGAACCCTAAATCAACTAAAATCAACTCTAAATTACAGAGAGCATTTCATTTTTATTGAACCTAAAAAAACCTACTGCATTTTATTCAACTATGTATTTTGAACCTAAAAAAAACCTACTGCATTTTTATTGAACCAAAAAACCTACTTCATTTTAGAATTCAAATTCCAGTAGAATAAACTTAAAAACCTACTGCATTTTAGCATTAAAATCAAGTCTAAATTATTCAAAGTAGCAGTATATAAATTCCAGCATAATTAACTAGAAAAAACCTACTGCATTGAACCCTAAAATTCAGAGAGCATTGAACCCTAGCAGGGATTGGGGAGGGGGAGAAGGAACCCTAGCAGGATAGGGGAGGGGAGAGGGAAGGGGAGAAGGAAGGGGAGAGGCGGGGTCCTCAACGAGGGCGACGGTGGCGCAGGCCTCGTCCTCTCCAACGACGGCGATGTCCCCTGCTCCTCCTCTCTGTGGCGGGGGCAAGCGGCCACGGGTGCTTGGTCCTGCTCCGGGGCTCTGCGGCGATGGACGGTGGCGTACGAGGGCTCCAGTGGCGGGGGATGGTGGCGGACGGCGGCGGGGCAGCGGACGATGGCGCTCGAGCGGGGAAGAAGGGGGAATTGGAAGAAATGGGGAAGAAATTGGGGAAGGGAGAGAGAAGTAAATGACTAAGTCCTGGGTATAGCCAACCTAGGTTTACCGCTGACGCACTAGGCTATTGGTGCACGGGGGATAAACTACCCCCGGCCCATCCATAGCCTAGTGTGCCGTCGTTAAACCTGTGTCGGCTATAACCAGGACTTAGCTGTTATTTTCCTTTCTTTTTCTTTTTTTCCTTCTTTTTCTTTTATTTATTTTCTTTTATCCTTCCAAGAAAATAATATGAGTTATATATTTCAAAAAATATAACATTAGAAAATTTAGATGTCATACAATGCAAATAAAGTTTAATTAGTCGATCTTGCGCGTATTTCGATATAGGTCCTCAACTTGACATACATAATATGAGTTATGTATTACAAAAAAATATAACATTAGAAACTTTATATATCATACATTGCAAATAAAGTTTTACATCATCAAGAAGAATGTTTCACTTTCTTCTTGCTTTTTTTGCTCGCCGTTGAATAATTTAACCCCGTGTCGTGACTTCTTCTTTTGAAGGGTCGACCTGACCTAGGTAGCGTGGTCCTGCTTCTTCTTGTGGTGTATGTTGCATCTTCGTCATCGGATTCTTCCGTCATTGGGTCTTCGACCTGGCCTTCGAAGTCCTACTCGTTGGCGACTCGATCCATTCCAACGATGGTCCTCTTGCCTTTCCTCACGACAACACGGCTAGGCCTGGATGGGTCGGTTATGAAGAAGTATTGGTCCACATGTTTAGCCAATACCCATGGCTCATTTTGCGAGGTGGAGTTCGTGGACTTTGATTTGTTGGCTTCGGGTAGAAACATGGTGGTGAAATACCGGTCTTCTTTTGTGATGCTCTTAGCCCATCTGATACGGAACATCGGCACCTTCTCCCCGGCGTAGCTAAGCTCCCAGATTTCCTTGATCCTTCCGTAGTATCTAGTCTTTACGTCACCCGTATAGGATTCCATCGTTACCGCTGAGTTCTGGTAATCGTTGTTCTTGTCTTTTTCCTACATGTAGAATGTGTACCCGTTGATATCGTACGCTTGGTAAGTCATGATGTTGGGAGCGGGGCCACGTGACAAGGCCAATACTAGTTTATCATCGTCACAAGTCATTGGTTGGGGATTAGCATCAATGTGGTCTTTGAACCAGCGTGCGAAAGAGGAGTTGTGCTTCCGTCATTGGCTTGCCACTATTCGCTATCCTGGTTTTGTGCTCTGTCAACCAAGGATCGATCAAGTCAATGTGTGCTACTAAGTTGGCCCTGTCAAAGTCGGCAGTCCGACCAGACATGTGCACGTGCAATTCCCTCCTTCCATTTTTGTGGCCTACTCCCTCGAACCTGCAGAGGTGCTTGTTTTCGGGCAAACCAACTGGGTCTTCGACATCTAGATAATTCGTGTAGAAAGAGATGCACTCTTCGGTGAGCCAGCCCTGGACGATGCTTCCATCCGGATGCGACCTGTTACGGACGTATCCTTTAATGACCCCATTCATTCTTTCAAACGGCATCATGTTGTGTAGGAATGCTGGCCCTAGATTGGTGATATCATCCATGATATGGACCAACAGATGGACCATCACGATATGCAGGGGGGAAGTACATCTCAAGCTCATGTAGGATCACCACGATCTCTTCCTGCAGCCTTCCGAGTTTCTTCACGCTTATCGACTTCCGAGTGATGATGTCGAAGAAGTTACAGAGGCCAGTCAGCGTTGCACGGACATGGTCATCCATTATACCTCGGATTGCAACCGAAAGAATCTGCGTCATCATCATGTGACAGTCATGAGACTTCATGCCGCTGAAGTTTCATTTCTTGGGGTCCATGTATCTGCTTATTAGCCCTAAGTAACCCAAGGGCACTTTGACTCCTAGAAGGCAATTAAAAAATTGATCGAGCTCATCCGAACTAAAAGTGAAGCAGTAGGGGGCAGTAATAGTCTTGCTTCTTAACCCATTTGCGCTTCCGACCGTCGTCCGTCTCCTCCTCGGGCTGGCCATCTTGGGTCGGTGGGATCTGAAGCTCTTCCCTGATGCCCAAAACTTTTAGGTCGTGTCTTGCTTTCGGCCCATCTTTGGTCCGGTCCGGCATGTTGAGAAGAGAGCCAAGCAAGCTCTCGCATACGTTCTTTGTGATATGCATGACATCAAGGCAGTGAGGCGTATCGAGAATTTTCCAGTACGGCGAGTCCAAAAACACGGACCTCCTTTGCCATACACCCATGAGCGGTGTGGTTGCCTTTTTCTTCTTCTCTCCGGGCTTTTGATGAATCTTTCCCGGCACATGGCACTCTTTCCAACCTTTCAATAATGTATCGATCTCTTTGACGCTCTTCTTACGTGGAGGTCTTCGGGGCTCATTTGTACCATCGAAAAGATCTCCATGCTTTCTCCATGGGTTAGTCTTCTGTAGCCACCTTCGATGCCCCAAGTAAACGGTTTTCGAAGAGCCAGGATCCTTACCAAACTGCAAAAACACCATCTCTTCCATGCACCTGACTCATGCCTTGTGTCCATGGCACACCTAGCACGCAATATATCCGTATCCGAGGTAGTCTGCACCATCGTGATCAACGCGGCTGATGGCTGTGAAATACGCCACTTTTCTCGCGTTTAAACCCTTAGCTAAGTCAAGAAATTGACTAAGTTTACCTCTCAACTTGCCACTAACGACTAATTAATGTAAAGATGTGCAATCTCTTCTATTTTTGGATGATGTGCAGGAAATCACGTCATAATGACAAATGGACCTGCAATTACTGAAGGAAATCACGTCAGGAGCATGGCAAAGTTGACTACGCTCGAAAAGGCGGTTCCAGGGACTTTAACGGGCATCGGTATGGGCAAGCCCCACCCGTACCATGCGCCAGCGCCTTCCTGAGGTCAAACCCTGTAAGTTTCGCGAAGGGACCGACGCCAAAAAGAGAGCCATTCGTCGCCAAACAGAGCCGCCATCCATTAGATCCATCTGCACCTCACCGAAGGAGATCCACCGCCATAGTTCATCCATCCCATCTCCAATCTCCTCCATAGCCATAGCCATCACCATTGTAATAGAGATCTCCTTGAGAATTGGCGACCATTGTAAGAATATTGTGATTTCAATCTAAGTATTTTGCACAATGATTTCTATCTTTGTTATTGATCTTGATATTATGTGTGAGTAGTCCTCACGGGCTGCAGGTTGGGGTGAATCCTCGCAGTGTTTATATGCATCTAATCTTATTATATGTGTAAGGATCGAATAGGAGTTTTGCAATCTTGTATCCTTGTCTCTTTGCCTCGTTTCGGTGATCTGCAGGTACCCAGATCATTCGGATCGATCAAGGGAAGAGGTGGGATGAGTGGAGAACGGCGTGTTACCGCGAAACCTCAGTGACAGAAAGGAGAAAGTAACGTTACATGTTTAGTGATTCATTCCGGATCATGGCACAATCATCTAACTTAAGGCTTTGGTATGTATTCATTTACTTAATAACTATTGTTGCTTGCGGCTGTGAGGAAAGTGGTTGGACCAAGAGGCTCTTGTCACCTCTGGCTTTAGGGGCAAGAGTATTTATGGATGTGCTAGTCACAAATCTCTTATCTCTATTTTATTTGTTACACATATGTGCTTCAATTATATAGGTATGCATAGCTGCAGGAGAAACCTTAACCCTGGCCTATTTCCATCATTGAACACAACCCCCCTAAAAGTAAACTAGAATGGTCCGGTAAACAGAAAATAAAATTAACTAGCAAGTATTGTAGACGTTTCCTTTACACCATTTAGCAGTGCTTCCCAAGGTTCGATTAAACCTAGGTCTTCTAGGGAAAAATCTTATCTTACTTCAATCCGTAATCCAGATCGAAGGTATCAACCCTTTTTCTTGCGCCATTGCTGGGGAAGCAATTTCGCTATTCCGGTAAGGTTACTAGAGACCTTGTTAGTCATTTTATTTTTAGTTTTAAGTTTTTATTTACTGTTATTAGTTTACTGTTATTTGTTTACTGTTTTTATTCTTTCCTTGAAAACCCAAAAAAAAAATTAGTTACTTGTTCTTTTACAATCATAGAAGAAAATACCAAAAAGATAATCACTATGGCAGAAAAGAAGCTTGGGGAATATGCTATCGCCAATGATGATTTTATTCGTGCACCCATAACTTAGCCCGCTGTTACAGTGGAGAATTATGAAATTAAGCCAAACCTTTTGAGTTTGGTTCAGCAGAACCAATTTGGAGGGTCATCCGCTGAGGACTCCAATGCAGTAAAATTACTCTTGTTTCCTTTTTCACTAAGAGAAAAAGCAAAATACTGGTTGCTAGCTTTGCCTAAAGGCACTATAACTTCATTGGATGAATGCACTAATATATTCATGACAAAGTTTTCCCACAAGCAAAGACTACGCAGCTTCGTTCTAATATTACAGGTTTTAGACAAGAAGACCACAAGCCACTAGCGCTTAAATGGGAAAGGATGAAAGAAGCCACCATGAACTATCCAAGTGTCGGGGGGAAGACCCCGGGTAGGGCAAAGGACTAGAAGCAGCCGGCTCAGGCCAGCGGGCCCGCGGCAAAGGCCGGCTGAGGAGCAGCCGGCTGGAGCCGTGGCCGGCTGCTTTGGGAGTCGGCTGGCTCAAAGTCTACGCTGGTCCGACCACGGCCGACTGCGCTGTGGCTGGGCCGGCTTCTATGTGCCATATCCGGCTAGTTTGTCTCTCCCTGACCGGCTCGAGGCTGGCGAGCCTTGCAGGAGAAGGAACTGGAAAGGTGATCCGGGTGCGAAAGTCCACGCTGATCTCGTCTCCAATGTAAAGTGGGGGGCACTGTGGAGCAATAGTGCCCCCGCGTCAGACCGGCGTCATGGCCGAGCTGCGTCGTGCGCCGCAGGCCATGGGCGCTGACCGCCGTCACCTCCCCCGCGTCACTTCGCACATCCTGTGGATGCTGACCGGTGCGCCAGCGTCATGGGAGAGAGCGGAGCAGGTGGAGTCGGCAAGCCCTCTTGGAAGCCTGTGGGGGCCTCTTTGTAAAGTTACAGGCATTATATAAGCCTCACTACCCCTCCTACGCGAGGGGACGACGATCGATCCTTTGGCCATTCTAGTCTTAGCGCTACTCCGTGAGAGAGACCTTCGTCTACCTTAGCATCCCCGAGCAGCCGGATACATGTAACATCCCAAATTTGCAATAAAAGAAGAAAGAAAGTTTCCAAAATACAAAAGTGAGAACTAACAAAAACTTTTTTTATCATCATATAGGGCTATGCATATAGATCACCTTATTAATTAATTGAGTGTGCATTTTGCCCTGATGCTTGCTTGTGTGATTACACTTACACTAAAACCCTAACCATGATCCCTTGATCATCCAAAGACAAAGAAAAAGAAAATAGAAAAGAAATTATAAAAATCCATTCAACACACACATATGGCTTAGGACATTTTTACAAATCTTTAATCTAGACCTTTTTGGTTTGCACCATTGGTTGTAAATAGATACTAAACACTTATTAACACTTTTGGAAACAATCAAACTCAATTCAAATCAAATTTGAATCAATTTTGAGCTCACATAAAATTATGGTCACCATGACAATTTATAACCTGATGACTTCTTTGAGCCTCTGTTTTGGAAAATTTCTAAACTAAACATTGCCAACTCTTTGCACCTCATCCAAGACAACAACAAGGTGAACAACTTTGCTCAAAACCATCACCCCAAATTCTGTCCCAAATTCAAATGGTGAGCAAGCAAAGTAGGGACCATGAAACATAGTTAAGATCATATGCAATATGTGATTTTGCATTTCAACTTCATTTTGACCACCACCACCTCCATTCTACCTCTCTTACTATATCTTTACACTCCACCAAAAATCTTTTCAAAATTCAGAAATATTTTTCTTGCGGGCATTTTATCAAACACCTTGCAGGCAGGGAGTTAAATTGTGCCCATACTGGATTTTTGGTTGGACCAAGTCCAACCCTGCTCTCCCTCTGCATCCCTGTACCCCTCTGCATCAGTGCCAAGCCCTGCCAGCCCTTGCCTTGGACCAACTTGACCACGACAAGACCATGCCGGCCACCATGTCAACCACCATGCTCACCTCCTCTCCTCTCCCATCCAAGTCACCTCCTCTCCTCTCCCATACAAATCCACTTGGCCAAATTTTACAAACTTGATATTGTTGGAAAGCTTAGAGTTTTATCTACACAATGCCACTGGTTTGAACCCTAGATCTGTTGTAGAGTTAAAATAGTAAAATAAACAAGACAGGGATTTTTGTGACTTAGAATAATTATTAAAAATCAACCAGAAATGCTTTTGAGTTGATTCCAACTCCTATAAATCAAAATTCACTTGTACTAATTGTTTCTGCAAAAATAGGCCATGCTTACTTTGAATGATCATGGCCTAGATAAATTAAAGGACTATATGGCTATTTCTAGTCAAAGATATTGTCCAAAACTATTTAAAAATCACATGGGAGTTTTTCTCTCATTTAAATATTGTCATGAACATTTCAAAATGAGATAGAGACTCTGGTAATTTAGTCCTCATATGATTTGTTTGATGATATTAAATCATTACCATGTTGGGATTAAATTGTATGAGGTGCTTCACCTCATTTAAATCATTTTCTTAAATGATGAGTATGAAGAGGTTGACTTAGTCAACCTAGGTCATATATTATTCATGAGAGAAATTAAATCTTAATAAGATAATGAGAGGAAATTATTTCTCTAAGTACTTAAAAGTAACACCTTAATTAGTATGAGAGGAAATTATTTTTCTTAAATAAGAAAAACACATCTACCCACTTAATAGTAATGTATGATGCTAGTTTAAGTTGTGTAAATCATGTGTGTGCTTAGTTTAGTATATAAGTTTGGTATGATGATTGTGTACCCCGTATTCGTATTTTAGACGCTAGTACCGAGGAGTATCAAGAGGAGGAGGAGGTCTACTTCCAAGGAGAAGAAGACCACTTTGACCAATTCCCCAACCAAGGCAAGCTAATATTCTTGCAAATGCAAAGCTCTCTTGAGCTAGGCACCATTTCCCTTACCTTATGTGCAATGATCCCATCCTAAGTTTTACCCTTCAAGCTTTTACTTTGTTTATCAAAGCTTACTTTTATAGTTAACTTTGGTCTAAGTATGTAGTAGAGCAAGAGTATCAAACTTAGCCTAAAAAGCTTATAAGTTAAGTAACCCCCCCGCATGACTAGTGGCTAGTGCTAAATAAATAAAATTGACTACTCTAGATGGGAACATTGTGAAAGGAAATGACTTTGAATGATTTGAAGGTGAATATGACTTGAATGAAATGAATGACTTGGTGAATTTGTTAAAAACTAATGGTTGGGTTGCGATACCATTCCAATAAACAAGTACCCCCACAATACCTGATTATGGGTATGGTCTAACTGGAAGTTTATGTGTCTTAGTATGGGTTCCCTCTAAACAAGCGTCATAGGGGTTATGCCGAGGCTGCCTCCGGTAAATGTGAAATGACGTGAATGAGGTGAATTGTCCGGCCCAAGCCCTGTGCAGTTCCAGGCTGACGGTTTGTCTTCGCTGGGAGGCCAGGCTCATGGGGAGAGGTGCCTATACTAGGGTGTGTAAGTGAAAGGTTAGGGTTGATGATCCGCGTACTGAGTTACGATTATTCAGAGTTATCTCTGACGGATGTAATCAAATGTTGTGGCACAAGTGTGCAACCTCTGCAGAGTGTAAAACTATTCGAATAGCCATGTCCACGGTTACGGACGATTGGAAAGGACATACTGTTCCGTCATTAGATCTCTTCTTAAAAATGATGGATGAATTTGAAATGATGACTTGAATTTGAAACACAACTGAGTTGTGGGAATGACACTAATGTTCCCACTTGAGTTAGTTAGCATTATGAAGAGTCTTTATGAAATGCTTATGAACTAAAATTGGCTTTATGCAAATAACCCTAGAGCTTAGCATCCCTTTGATAAAATTGACAAGTAATAAATAGTATTAGTTTGCGAGTACTTTAAAAGTACTCACGGCTGTGTCCCTGGCTATTCAAATGTCCAGAATATGAAGAGGAGCAGCAGTACGAAGATGACGGCCAGCAGGACGTCTACAACAACTAGGGGTTCACCTAACGTCAAGCATTGGCCTGTGGAACTAGATAGTCCACCTTTATTACGCTTCCGCTACTTTGTTGTTCGTTGATCGATAGATCAACTATTTGTGTAATATTGGATCATGTGATCCCCTTTTTGTAAGACAATGATGGGTTGTAATGAATGATGACTTATGATATCAACTGTTATGTCTCGCAACAACAATCTTCCTGGGATTGCGATGTATGGCATAATAGGCATCTGGACTTAAAAAGTCGGGTGTCCACAAGTTGGTATCAGAGCCATTGTTTGACCTTAGGAGACCCTAGTTTAGAATGGACGTTCTGAAAAACTTAGTTTCAAAACAAATAAAGTGAATATTTCTGAAAAAACTTATTTACTTTCTCCTCTTTGAGACCTTTTCAAAAAAATGATAAGTCATGCTCTTCCTTATAAATCTATCTAAAATTTTGCCACACTTGTCACTTCTCTAACTTACTTATCCAATTCACTTTCAGATGGAAGGAGCCAACACCAAGTTTTATCAGCTGGGCAATGGTGGGAGCTTGGTTTTCGAGAGGGACTTGGACGCTTTGTCTGACCTTCTTGATCGCCCGCACCCTGAGTTCTACGGAACTGAGGTCCACGACCAGCCCGGAGGGGAACTTCAGTGGGTTATCACCGCTGATCTGAGGGGCAAGATGGAGCCTCCTACTTCTGAGAGGATCCTCTTTTCCATCAGGGAAAGCAACTGGCTGGACGGACTCGCTCGTGCTCTGCAGGAAGCACTTGCCCGTCTGTGCGGACAGCACGTGACTGAGCTCCAGGGGACTCGCTTTGCTCACTTTGCAAGGCATGATACCATTGGAGGCCCCATGGCACTATCATCACACCCGGTGCTGAAGTACCACGTGGAGCACCTGGACTTTATGCTGCACGAGACCCAGAAGGAGCTGGACAACTCTCGTGGCTACGCCAACCAGACTCACCTCCACCTGGCTCAACATGCCGATGCCATCCAGATGCTTGCAAAGGACCGCAAGTCACTCCGCCTTCAGCGTGCCAAGAAGGACGCTACCATTGCGCGCCTCCGCGCAAAGATAGTATCCCTAGAGGCCACTGTCAAGGCCCAAGAGGACCAGCTGAGGGAGATGGAAGAGGAAGGTGAAGACCTTCAGGGAGGAGAAGCCTTCATGAGTGATGACGAGGACTTCGAGGGGGATGAGTTCACGGATGAGGAGGACTACGAGTTTCTGGAGGCAGGAGAGGATGGATTCATCCCGATCGATGTGGATGATGAGGAGTAGTTGCACTAGTTCACAAGTGTAGGTGTGAGTTTGTATCCCATCCGTTGTATCGTAGCATGAGTAAAATGGTTCTTAAAACCATTGGTGTGTTAGCTTGTAAGATAGGAATGAATGAATGAATGAATGTTTGTGTGTTATGTTCATCATCAAAAGACTTCAAGTTTAAAAGTTTTAAACTTACCCAAAACGAGCCATAGAAATTCCCTCTTATCTCATGATCTATCTACCTGTTCAGATGGCTCGTCCGCATCGCAACGCGAACCCGGATGCTATGATGCAACTCGCAGACCGATGGCACAGGGAGACTGACAAAGCTGAACGTCAAGCCAGCATAGCAGCACTGCAACAATTAGCCAACAACCAGCATGGCCATGGGAACCATGATCACCCAGGGTCCAAACTCAAGAATTTCCAAAACACCAACCCTCCTATTTTCAGCAAGACTGAAGAGCCTTTAGATGCAGATGATTGGCTGCAAACCCTGGAGAATAACCTAGAAGTAGCTAGAGTTGATGAGAATGAGAAAGTGCTGTTTGTCACGCACTACTTAGCAGGACCAGCAAGAGCTTGGTGGACCAGCACCCGTGCTATGAACGCAGGACAGATCATGACTTGGGCGGATTTCAAGCTCAAGTTCAGCAAGTACCACGTGCCCCCAGGTTTGATCAAGAAAATGAGGGATGAGTTCCAGGAACTGAAGCAAGGACGGATGTCGGTGGTAGAATACCGCGACAGGTTCCTCACCCTGTCAAGGTATGCCCCCGATGAGACAGACACCACAGAGAAGAGGAAGGAGAGATTCCTCAACGGTCTGCACGACGAGATGCAGACAGTCTTAGTCAACATCCCCTTCGCCGACCTTGAAGCCCTGGTGGATTCTGCCATCCAGATGGAGGGCAAACTGCACCAAGCAAATGAGAACCGCAAGCGCCGCATGATGCACCAAAGTGGGCCCAGCAATACCCCGAGGTATCGCCCCAGCTCAAGCGGTGGTTTCAACCCCAGAAACAACAAGCCCCAGATGCAGGCGCCACGCCCCGGTTTTCAGAACCGGAGTGGAGGAAACCCTAGGCCAGGAGGCCACAACAACAACAACCACAGCAATAACTTCAACCGCGCCCCAATGAGAGCCCCCGGTAACCACAACCCCAATACTGCTCCAAGGACCGGAAGCAACGCCATCCCCGTCACCCCCAAGGACAAGTTAACCATAATTTGTTATGAATGCGGAACAGTGGGACACTACTCCAACGAGTGCCCCAAGAAGCTAGCCAAGCTCGCCGGCAACACCGCCGCACCTGCTCAGAGAACGCGTGTCTCCACCGGCAAGAAGTTCACCCCAACAACCCCAACAACCGCAACGGCCGCCTCTTTCAAATGAGTGCGGAAGAAGCACAGAAGCACCAGATGTTGTGCTGGGTATGTTCTCTGTTAACTCGATACCAGCAAGAGTGTTGTTTGATTCAGGAGCATCGCATTCTTTACTGAAGATTTTGTGTGCACTAGTAAGCTTCAACCAATCAGCTTGAAACATGTCATGATAGTTCAAATACCTGGATCAACAACTAAAGCTAGAAAATTTTGCAAAAATGTACCCATCAGAATTCATGAAATAGATTTTTATGCCAACTTGATTGTTCTAGGAGCCAAAGGTTTGGAAGTAGTACTGGGTATGGACTGGATGTCCAAACACCATGGATTGATTGACTGTGCCCAGAAGGCCATCACCATGACCAGTAGCACCGGAATAGTAGTGAGGCACATATCTGAAAGACTGCCTAGAAAGTTCACCTGCCACCAGAGTTTAGCCAAGACAACCTTGGATCAGATTAGGGTCGTTTGTCGATACCCTGATGTGTTTCCTGATGATCTACCCGGTATGCCCCAGATCGGGATATCGAGTTCATCATCGAGTTAATCCCTGGAACATGACCTATAGCCCAGAGCCTATAGCATGAACCCCAGAGTTAGTGGAACTCGAAGAAGCAACTGGATGAACTGTTAGGCCTGTCCGATCCGACCAAGTGCGTCGCCTTGGAGATCCCCAGTTCTATTTGTGGATAAGAAAGACGGTGCCAGTCATTTATGTACAGATTATCGTAAGCTGAACGATGTCACCATCAAAAACAAATACCCTTTGCCAAAGATAGAAGACCTGTTTGACCAGTTGACCGGTGCCACTGTGTTCTCTAAGATTGATCTTAGGACTGGTATCATCAGCTGAAGATCGTGCAACAGATATCCCAAAGACTGCTTCACCACCAGATATGGGTTGTATGAGTACAATGTCATGTCGTTTGGATTAACCAATGCCCCAGCATACTTCATGAACCTCATGAATAAGATCTTCATGAACTTTTTGGATAAGTTTGTCGTTGTCTTCATTGATGACATCCTTATCTACTCCAAAACCGAAGAGGAACATGAACAGCATTTGGAAACCATCCTAGAAACCCTTAGACAGCACCAGTTGTTTGCCAAGTTCAGCAAGTGCGAGTTTTGGCTGAAGGAAGTAGGATTCCTGGGACATATCTTGTCTGCAGGAGGAATAGCCGTAGATCCCGCCAAGATTAAAACAGTTGCAGAATGGAAAGCCCCAACCACTCAGATGAAGTCCGTGCCTTTCTCGGATTGGCCGGATACTATCGTAGGTTTGTTGAAGGATTTTCCAGTATAGCCTGACCAATGACTCAGCTGTTGAAGAAGGACAAGAAGTTTGAATGGACGGAGAAGTGTGAAGGGAGCTTCCAGACACTGAAAACAAGATTGACCTCAGCCCCCATTTTGATCATGCCGGACATCACCAAGCCCTTTGACGTCTACTGTGATGCATCCAAGATTGGTCTCGGATGTGTGTTGATGCAAGAAGGCAAGGTGATATCATATCTGTCAAGGCAACTGAAGCAACATGAGCAGAATTATCCAACCCATGACTTAGAGCTAGCAGCAGTAGTCTTAGCCCTGAAAGTATGGCATCATTACCTCATGGGTAATCGATGCGAGATCTACTCAGATCACAAGAGCCTGAAGTACATTTTCACACAGAAGGAGTTGAATATGAGGTAGAGAAGATGGTTAGAGTTAATCAAGGATTACGATATGGAAATTCACTATCACCCCGGCAAGGCCAATGTGGTAGCTGATGCCCTGAGTAGACTGCCGTGTCAGTTGAACTCCATGATCGCAGCAGAACAACCTAGCCTATATGAAGAGTTTGAACAGTTTAGACTGGAGCTAGTTAGCGAAGGATACCTAGCCAGCATAGAGCTGCAACCTACTTTGATTAGCCAGATCAAAGAAGCCCAGAAAGGAAAGGCCAGCATTGACGGAATCAAGAGTCAAATTGCTGCAGGAAAGGCACCGGGATTCACCGAAGATGAAGAAGGAGTACTTTGGTACAATGGACGCCTATGTGTGCCGTCAGATTCAGAACTGAAGCAAGTCATTTTGAAGGAAGCCCACAACACCCTGTACTCCATCCACCCCGGAGGTACCAAGATGTACCAAGATTTGAAGGAACAATTTTGGTGGCATGGAATGAAGCGAGAGATCGGAAGCTACATCGCCAAATGTGATATCTCGCAGAGTCAAGGCAGAACACCGCCGACCCAGGATCGTCCAGCCATTGCAGATTCCTGAGTGGAAATGGGATTCGCCGGTATGGACTTTATCACAGATTGCCCAAATCTAGCAAAGGGAATGATTCTATCTGGGTAGTGATCGAGATTGACCAAGGTAGCCCATTTTATCCCTGTCAAGACCACCTATCAAGGCCCCAAGTTAGCTGAGCTATACATCTCAAGAATAGTCGCCGCACGGAACCCCGAAGTCAATAGTGTCGGATAGAGGATCTCAATTCACCTCAAGA
Source organism: Lolium multiflorum (assembly GCA_030979885.1). Taxonomy (NCBI): domain Eukaryota; kingdom Viridiplantae; phylum Streptophyta; class Magnoliopsida; order Poales; family Poaceae; genus Lolium; species Lolium multiflorum. Next base: position 16,968,162 of record CM061749.1, read on the forward strand.
TTCTCGAAAGTACATGAAGGACTAGGAACCGGCTGAATTTCAGCACCGCCTATCATCCGCAGACTGATGGACAGACTGAAAGAGTCAACCAGATACTCGAAGACATGCTGAGGGCCTGTGTACTGGAATATGGATCCAAGTGGGAAGACTGCTTACCTTATGCAGAATTCTCGTACAACAACAGTTACCAGGCCAGCTTACAAATGGCCCCTTTGAAGCCTGTACGGAAGGAAATGCCGTACCCTCTGAACTGGTCAGAAGTCGGAGAAAGCCAGTTCTTTGGACCAGATGTTCTCCGAGAAGCTGAAGAAAGGGTTCACAAGATCCGCGAGTACCTCAAGACTGCGCAATCAAGACAGAAGAGTTACGCCGACAAGAGACGCCGAGGGATGACCTTCGAGATCGGAGATTTTGTTTACCTCAAGGTGTCACCCCTCAAAGGAATGCAGAGATTTCAGCTGAAAGGAAAGCTTGCGCCCCGATATGTCGGACCCTTCAAAGTTCTGAGTCGCCGAGGAGAAGTATCTTATCAACTGGAACTGCCGGAAGAAATGTCGGCTGTACACAATGTGTTTCACATCTCTCTCCGAAATGCTTGAAGTACCGTAGAAGACCGGGTGTTCAAGAATATTGATCACGATCGTGGATATCAACACGGACTGACATTTCGCGAAGTGCCTATTCGCATCCTGGAAGAAGCTTACAGAACCACCCGCACCAGGAGTATCAAGTTCCTGAAGATTCACTTCGCACATCCTGTGGACGCTGACCGGTGACGCCAGCGTCATGGGAGAGAGCTGAGCAGGTGGAGTCGGCAAGCCCTCTTGGAAGCCTGTGGGGGCCTCTTTGTAAAGTTACAGGCATTATATAAGCCTCACTACCCCTCCTACGCGAGGGGACGACGATCGATCCTTTGGCCATTCTAGTCTTAGCGCTACTCCGTGAGAGAGACCTTCGTCTACCTTAGCATCCCCGAGCAGCCGGATACATGTAACATCCCAACTTTGCAATAAAAGAAGAAAGAAAGTTTCCAAAATACAAAAGTGAGAACTAACAAAAACTTTTTATCATCATATAGGGCTATGCATATAGATCACCTTATTAATTAATTGAGTGTGCATTTTGCCCTGATGCTTGCTTGTGTGATTACACTTACACTAAAACCCTAACCATGATCCCTTGATCATCCAAAGACAAATAAAAAGAAAATAGAAAAGAAATTATAAAAATCCATTCAACACACACATATGGCTTAGGCCATTTTTACAAATCTTTAATCTAGACCTTTTTGGTTTGCACCATTGGTTGTAAATAGATACTAAACACTTATTAACACTTTTGGAAACAATCAAACTCAATTCAAATCAAATTTGAATCAATTTTGAGCTCACATAAAATTATGGTCACCATGACAATTTATAACCTGATGCCTTCTTTGAGCCTCTGTTTTGGAAAATTTCTAAACTAAACATTGCCAACTCTTTGCACCTCATCCAAGACAACAACAAGGTGAACAACTTTGCTCAAAACCATCACCCCAAATTCTGTCCCAAATTCAAATGGTGAGCAAGCAAAGTAGGGACCATGAAACATAGTTAAGATCATATGCAATATGTGATTTTGCATTTCAACTTCATTTTGACCACCACCACCTCCATTCTACCTCTCTTACTATATCTTTACACTCCACCAAAAATCTTTTCAAAATTCAGAAATATTTTTCTTGCGGGCATTTTATCAAACACCTTGCAGGCAGGGAGTTAAATTGTGCCCATACTGGATTTTTGGTTGGACCAAGTCCAACCCTGCTCTCCCTCTGCATCCCTGTACCCCTCTGCATCAGTGCCAAGCCCTGCCAGCCCTTGCCTTGGACCAACTTGACCACGACAAGACCATGCCGGCCACCATGTCAACCACCATGCTCACCTCCTCTCCTCTCCCATCCAAGTCACTCCATCATGTCCCTGAGCTTGCCCTCACCCTGCTGATCGCGACCATACACGCGCTGACCCCAGGAGACGCTGCCACTGGCCAGGAACCCGCACGCCCCGACGCGCCCACGACGCCCAGAGCGCGCCAGGACATGTCCCTGGACGCGACAGGACGCCGCCGTCCCCCGTCGCCTCGCCGTGGACCCTGCAACCTCCCAGACAAGCCCCATTGGTCGCGGACCAGCTGTAGACGACGCCCTCGTCAGCGACCGTCCGCCACCGTACTGCCAAGATGCGAGGACGATGACGAAGCGCCTGTCCCTCCTCTGGCCTCGCCACGACGCTCGTCAGCCCCGCCTAGACGTCACCAACACTCCGCGCCCATCCCTTTCCCCTTCGCCGCCCTGGAACGACGACGCCATCGACGACCTGCCAGCTCCGCCACGGCCACCCCCTCGCCCTATAAATAGAGGCATCCTCCGATCGATCTGAGCACGCCAATCTTCCTCCCTCATCTCACAACCTCTCCTCGAGCAGCGCCGCCCACCAATTTAAGCCGTAGCCCATGAATTGCTTGCCGGAGCTCCGCCAGTACACCTGCGACCTCGTCGGTGATTGGAGCCCCCATTGGAGCCGCTGTTGGTGCCAGGAGCCTCACCACCCTCTTCCACGACCTCTGCCCGCCTCGCCGACGCTCGCCCGCCTCCAGGTAGCTCCCCGACCCCCTAATCATGCCGCCGGTAGGGTTAGTTCTCCGGCGAGCCTCGTCGACGATGAGGACGACCCTCAGCCGTAGATCCTCGTTTTAATCCGACGGCCACCGCGTTGCGTACCGCTTCGCGTGTTAGCACCCGCTGACAAGCGGGGGCCACTGTCAGGTAGCCCGTAGCAATACTGGGCCGGCCCATCTCTCTCTCCCGCTGTGCAGCCCACCTCGTTTCCCGCCAGCCCAACTATTTGAATTCAAATTTCCATAATAGATAAATATTGCAATCTGATGACAACTTCAAAAATCCATAGGGACAAATCCACTTGGCCAAATTTTACAAACTTGATATTGTTGGAAAGCTTAGAGTTTTATCTACACAATGCCACTGGTTTGAACCCTAGATCTGTTGTAGAGTTAAAATAGTAAATTAAACAAGACAGGGATTTTTGTGACTTAGAATAATTATTAAAAATCAACCAGAAATGATTTTGAGTTGATTCCAACTCCTATAAATCAAAATTCACTTGTACTAATTGTTTCTGCAAAAATATACCATGCTTACTTTGAATGATCATGGCCTAGATAAATTAAAGGACTATATGGCTATTTCTAGTCAAAGATATTGTCCAAAACTATTTAAAAATCACATGGGAGTTTTTATCTCATTTAAATATTGTCATGAACATTTCAAAATGAGATAGAGACTCTGGTAATTTAGTCCTCATATGATTTGTTTGATGATATTAAATCATTACCATGTTGGGATTAAATTGTATGAGGTGCTTCACCTCATTTAAATCATTTTCTTAAATGATGAGTATGAAGAGGTTGACTTAGTCAACCTAGGTCATATATTATTCATGAGAGAAATTAAATCTTAATAAGATAATGAGAGGAAATTATTTCTCTAAGTACTTAAAAGTAACACCTTAATTAGTATGAGAGGAAATTATTTTTCTTAAATAAGAAAAACACATCTACCCACTTAATAGTAATGTATGATGCTAGTTTAAGTTGTGTAAATCATGAGTGTGCTTAGTTTAGTATATAAGTTTGGTATGATGATTGTGTACCCCGTATTCGTATTTTAGACGCTAATACCGAGGAGTATCAAGAGGAGGAGGGTCTACTTCCAAGGAGAAGAAGACCACTTTGACCAATTCCCCAACCAAGGCAAGCTAATATTCTTGCAAATGCAAAGCTCTCTTGAGCTAGGCACCATTTCCCTTACCTTATGTGAAATGATCCCATCCTAAGTTTTACCCTTCAAGCTTTTACTTTGTTTATCAAAGCTTACTTTTATAGTTAACTTTGGTCTAAGTATGTAGTAGAGCAAGAGTATCAAACTTAGCCTAAAAAGCTTATAAGTTAAGTAACACCCCTCATGACTAGTGGCTAGTGCTAAATAAATAAAATTGACTACTCTAGATGGGAACATTGTGAAAGGAAATGACTTTGAATGATTTGAAGGTGAATATGACTTGAATGAAATGAATGACTTGGTGAATTTGTTAAAAACTAATGGTTGGGTTTGGATGCGATACCATTCCAATAAACAAGTACCCCCACAATACCTGATTATGGGTAGGGTCTAACTGGAAGTTTATGTGTCTTAGTATGGGTTCCCTAAACAAGCGTCATAGGGTTATGCCGAGGCTGCCTCCGTAAATGTGAAATGATGTGAAATGATGTAAATGAGGTGAATTGTCCGGCCCAAGCCTGTGTAGTTCCAGGTGACGGTTTGTCTTCACCGGGAGGCCAAGCTCATGGGGAGAGGTGCCTATACTAGGGTGTAAGTGAAAGGTTAGGGTTGATGATCCGCGTATCGAGTTACGATGATTCGGGAGTTATCCCGACGGATGTAATCAAATGTTGTGGCACAAGTGTGCAACCTCTGCAGAGTGCAAAACTATTCGAATAGCCGTGTCCACGGTTACGAACGATTGGAAAGGCCATACTGTTCCGTCATTAGATCTCTTCTTAAAAATGATGGATGAATTTGAAATGATGACTTGAATTTGAAACACAACTGAGTTGTGGGAATGACACTAATGTTCCCACTTGAGTTAGTTAGCATTATGAAGAGTCTTTATGAAATGCTTATGAACTAAAATTGGCTTTATGCAAATAACCCTAGAGCTTAGCATCCCTTTGATAAAATTGACAAGTAATAAATAGTATTAGTTTGCGAGTACTTAAAAGTACTCACGGCTGTGTCCCTGGCTATTCAAATGGCCAGAATATGAAGAGGAGCAGCAGTACGAAGATGACGGCCAGCAGGACGTCTACAACAACTAGGGGTTCACCTAACGTCAAGCGTTGGCCTGTGGAACTAGATAGTCCACCTTTATTACGCTTCCGCTACTTTGTTGTTCGTTGATCGATAGATCAACTATTTGTAATATTGGATCATGTGATCCCCTTTTTGTAAGACAATGATGGGTTGTAATGAATGACGACTTATGATATCAACTGTTATGTCTCGCAACAACAATCTTCCGGGATTGCGATGTATGGCATAATAGGCATCTGGACTTAAAGCTCCGGCTCATAGGAGCACCAATTGTACTGTGATATATCTTATACACTCATAGCAGGAGTAGAGGTGTTACCTCCACAGAGGGCCTCGAACCTGGGTATGTCGCTGTGTCGCTCGTGCCCATACTCGCATCCGGATACCGCCGTAGATCATACTAGGAACCACTCTCATTAGCCACCCTATGGCATATGCCGTGACGATACCACGACATTTGGCACCCACCGGGGCCTTCGCTCCGCCGGTGTCTCATCATCCGGAGGGCCTCACCATCACCACCGGCGAGCGAGTCGCTTGATTGGAGATTCGCCTCGGCTGCCCGCGCTGGCTGCCGTGCGGTGCCGGCCATTCCCACCCGGCGGCAGCATCATCACCTTCGGTGGCCACGACGTCTACGTCGCCACCGTCGCACCGCCGCGCTACCCACGGCAAGTGCTGCGCTTCTCAAGCCCTCCTCCTGAAGCCGGCGCCAGCGGCAACCTCACCAACCCCTGCACCGTGCAGGAGGTCATGACCACCGCAGAGGAAAACGTGGATAAAACCACGCGGACCCGCGGACCCGCGGCCCCGTCCTTGAGCGCTACGCCGCAGGCGGCGCATCCGGCTCGGGCCCAAGGGAGCCCCAGCCACCATCCCGGCTGGACGAAGTCCGGGCAAAGTTGAGCTCCCCGCTCACAGCAGGCGGAGACCCCGCCACCATCGAGGCGGATCTGGAGGCGCACCGTTAGCTCCTCCTCAGGCAGGCGGAAGAGCTGGCCACTGCCAAGCGCCAGCTGGAGATCACCCGGCGCGAGTACGACCGCGCCCACGGCTTCACGCCAGGCGGCGACAACCCAAGCCGAGCCGGCTAGATTCGCCGGAGGGGAGGCGGCCTAGGCGCCAAGATCGACCGCGATGGCGCGGAAGCGCCAGCTCCGTCCGCGGAGCTGCCGTTCTACAACACCCCCGACAAGAACATGCGCGCGGCTGAAGCCGCCGCAGAAGAGCTGAGCCGCCTCGAAGGCGAAGAGTTACGCCGCCAGACGAGGCGGGTAACTGAGCTGCTGCACGCCGCCACGGAGCAGGCGAAGAACCCCAGGTACGCCCACGCTCCCAGAGCCTCTCACGCTCATGGTGCCGTAGGCAACGGCAGGGACGGCCCCAGGGACACGGCCGAGTCCTCCTCCCCAGCACCAAGTCAGCACCAGGACTCCCGGGCCACCCACGTAAGTTCCAGCCGGACAAGCCGGCGAGGAAGCAGCAACAGCGGCCACAGCCGCCCTCCACCAAGCCAGAACCAGGAGCAAGACTCCGAGCAGCCGGCGCAGCGACGCCCGCACCGGCCGGCCCCGGAGGCAGGCGGCCACCGCCAGCCGGCACACTCCAGGCTAGGCCCACGCGTCGAGCCAGCAGACGCCAGGGACCGCCTCGACCGGCTGGTCGAATCCCGCATCGCGGAGGAAGAAGGGCCAGCCGGCCCAAAATGCTTCGGGCCGCGGATCCTGAACGAGCCCATGGTCGACGGCTTTCAGCCTCCCGCGCGACACCCTGGGCACAACGGCAGCGCTGCCTCCCGAGGATTGGCTGCTGGACTACTCCACAGCTCGGCATCGCCAAGGGCAACAAGCGTTGGGCCGTGCGCTACTCCCCTGATGCTGCTTGGCTCCGCCCGCACTTGGCTCAACAACCTCCCAGCAGCATCAACGGCTGGTGGACTTCAAGCCTTCATCAAGAGCTTCACCGGCACCTACCGCCGGCCGGGTCGCCCCCAGCAGCCGGAGATGTGCAAGCGGGCCCGGACGAGACGGATCGCGCGCACCGACGCGCGGGTGCGAAATGCGCAACTCCTGCGAGGGCATGCACGAGATCCAGGCAGTCGGCTTCTTCATGGCTGGCTATCGGCCCAACACCATGCGTGGCACAAGCTGCGCCGCATGAGCCCAAGACCATGGCCGCCCGATGGCCATCGCCACAAGTACGCGCCGGCTGAGAAGCCGGCAAGGCTACCGGCAAGTCGCTGCCCGTCTGGCGGGACAACCACAAGCCGGCCAAGAACAAGCTGGCGTAGGCGCTCCCATGGCAGCCGGCGGGACAACTACCGCGGCAAGCGGCACAGCGACCGACGGACCGCCGCACGGTTCCGCCCATGGTGCTGGGTCGGACCACCCGGCGGCTGGTGGCAGTCGGCGCCAGAAACAGGACCGGCCTTGGAAGCCGAAGTTCACCTTCGAGCAGATGCTCGACGTGCCGTGCAAGTACCAAAGCGGCAAGAACCCCTCCAACCACACCACCCGCGAGTGCCACTTCACCAAGCGGCTGACCAGCGGCGAACCGCTTCCACCACCACCCCCGCCGCCTCCAGCAGGCGGGCCGGGCGGCCAAGCCGGCGTTGAGAACCCCAACCTCGAGCACCACGAGGCTAACCAAGTGCACCATGGCCGGTACCTGCCTGAGGATGCCACCTACATCATCTTCACCACCGAGCCCGAGGACAAAACGAGCCAGCAGCGCCGTTCCCTCGAGGTAAACGCGGTCATGCCACCGGTCCCCCAGTACCTAAACTGGTCGGAGCAGGCCATCACTTTTGATCGCCGCGACACACCGGCTGTCCTGACGAAGCCGGGCAGCTAGGCCATGGTCCTCAACCCTACCATCGGCACAAGCCGGCGCAGCGTGCGGTTCTCCCGCGTCCTCATCGACGGCGGCAGCAGCATCAACATCCTCTACCGCGACACCGGCCGCAAGCTGGGCATCCAGGAGGCCGAGCTGTGCCCTACCCCTACCGTCTTCCACGGCATCGTGCCGGCCCATTCGTGCCAGCCGATCGGCCGGATCACGCTGGAGGTCATGTTCGGCAAGCCGGACCACTTCCGCACGGAGAAGATCGAGTTCGAGGTGGTTGACCTGGTCAGCCCCTACCACGCGCTCCTGGGCCGGCCGGCCCTGACCAAGTTCATGGCGGTGCCCCACTATGGGTACCTAAAGATGAAGCTGCCGGGCCCAAGAGGGGTCATCACCGTAGCCGACGACTATCGCCGCTCCATGGAATGCGCCACCCAGAGCTCCAAGATGGCTCAGACGCTGGTCATCGCTGCCGAGAAGCAGCAGATCCAAGACACGGTGGCCATGGCCAAAGCCGCGCAAGCCGGCATGCCGACCGTAGGCAACCCGGCTGGGACGACTCACTTCCAGCCGGCCAATAACACCAAGAAGATCCTGCTGGACCCGGCGCAGCCGGACAAGTTCGTCACCATCGGTGCCGGCTTGAACAGCAAATAGGAAAGCGAGCTCACCAGCTTCCTCCGTGAGAATCGGGACATCTTCGCATGGTCTCCAAGGGACATGCCGGGTTGTTGGCTGAGCACCACCTCCACGTCAGGCCGAGGCCAAGCCGGTGAAGCAACCCCTTGCCGCCGCCGAGGAACGAAGGAAGGCCATCGGCGAAGAAATCGCTCGGCTGCGCACGCTTCATCATGGAAGTGCTGCACCGGACTGGTTGGCGAACCCGGTCCTGGTCCTGAAGAAGAACGACCGGCGCATGTGTATCGACTACACCAGCTGAACAAGGCATGCCCGAAGGACCCTTTCCCTGCGCATAGATCATGTCATAGATTCGACGCCGGGTGAACTGTTGTCTTTCTTAGACGCCTATTCAGGCTACCACCAGATTCCTCTGAATCCGGCTGATCAAATAAAGACTTTGTTCATTACCCCGTACGGGGCTTACTGCTATGACTATGTTCGGCTTGAAAAATGCAGGCGCCACCTACCAAAGGTGCATGCAAAAATGCTTACAAGAGCAAATCAGCGACGTTCACGCATATGTGGATGATGTCGTTGTAAAAACCAAGGAGAAGCTTACCCTCCTTGATGATCCGAGAGAGACCTTCACCAATCGAAGATTCCGGATGAAGCTCAACCGGCCAAGTGCACGTTCGGCGTGCCGGCCAACTCCTAGGCTACCTCGTCTCTCGGCGGGATTGAAGCCAACCCCAGAAGATCATGCCATAGAGAAGATGGAACTGCAGTGCTCCAACGCTCCGAAGTTCACACTGCTCGCCTCCTTGAGCCGCTCGCACGGCGGGGAGAAGGCACCGCTCCGCACCAGCTTGCTCAAGAAATCGGACAAATTCGTCCGGCGCAGGATGAAGCCTTCCGTGACTTGAAGCGCGTGCTCTCAACCGCACCCGTCCTGGCATCGCCGGCTTCAATGGAGCCGATGCTGTTATACATCGCAGCCACCAACCGAGTGGTTAGCGTTGTCCTGGTGGTGGTGCGCAAGGAAGCCGGCAAGGAGCAGCCGGTTCAGCGCCCCTACACCTCGCGAGGTGCTTTCCACGAAGCAAAACTACCCCCACTACTAAGGTCACCTACGGCAAGGCCAAGAAGCTCAAGCACTATTTCAAGGGCACCCCATCAAGGTGGTGGCCAAAGACTCCTGGCGGAAATCATCTGAAAGACGCCAATGGCCGGGCTGCCAAGGGCCTGGAGCTCGATCCCATACCATCCTCTACGAGCCACGAACGGCCATCAAGTCGCAGATCCCTGGACTTCTTCGTCGACTGGGCCGAGATGTACCCACCTGTGCCGACTCCACGCACCGGAAGATGCACTTCGACGCTCAAGATGCGCACCGGTTTGGGAGCCAGATCGTCATCCCCTCTCCTAAGGAGACCCGCTGACGTCCTGCAGATCCACTTCGCCGCATCCAACAATGTGGCTGGAGTACGAAGCGCGCTCACGGGTCGGCCAAGGAAATTGGCGTCCGTTGCATCTTATGCTTCGGCGACTCCGACTTGGTTATACAGCAAGCGTCGGGCGACTGGGATGCGAAGGATGCCAACATGGCGTCGTACCGCTTCCACGTCCAGCAGCTATCCGGCTTCTTCGATGGCTGCGAATTCCATCATGTGCCGCGAGCAAACAACGAGGCGGCCGATGCCCTATCCAAGATAGGTTCAACCCGGCAGGCAATTCCGCCGGGAATAGCTCTGCAGCACCTGCGGAAGCCGTCCATCACGCCGTCACCGGACTCGGATTCAATATTCATGCCGGCTGACCTCTGGGGCTCAGCGAACCGGGGCTTCTCAATCAAAGTCGGGGTTTGCCAAACCCGCGGCTCCACAACAACCCGGCGACTCTTTAGTCGAACCCGGGGCTTCTCAGCCAAACTGGGGCTTTCAGCCAAACCCGCCGGCTCCACAGCCGAACTGGCGACCATGCAGTTGAACTAAGCTCCGAAGATGGAGGCCTTGATGGTCAGCGTGTTTGAAATAAAATGCGTACCATCATGGGCACAAGAATTCCTCTCCTACCTGGCAGATGGCATATTGCCGAAAATCGGGTCCAAGCCAGGCAGATTGAGAGAAGGGCCAAGGCCTATACAATCATCAACCACCAGCTGTACAAACGCAGCGTAATTGGGGTGTTCCAGCGGTGTGTCGAGCCGGCTGAAGGGATTGAACTCCTTCGGGAAATCCATTAGGGAGAATGCGGACATCACGCCTCCTCAAGAGCCATAGTAGGCAAAGCCTTCCGGCACGGCTTCTACTGGCCGACTGCGCTAAAGGATGCAGAAGAGATGGTGAAAACATGCAACGGTTGCCAGCGCTTTGCCAAAAAGAGGCACGCACCGGCTTCCGCCTTAAAAACCATCCCCATCACTTGGCAGTTTGCTGTGTGGGGACTCGACACGGTCGGCCCATTCAGAACTGCCCGAGGCGGCATGACACACCTCTTGGTGATGATCGACAAATTCACTAAGTGGATTGAGGCCAAGCCGATCAAGAACCGGACGGCTCCACAGCCCACATTCCTCAAGGAAATCATTGTGAGATACGGCTACCCCCATAGCATCATCACCGATAACGGCAGCAATCTCGCCCAAGGCATCTTAGCTCGATATCTGAGAAATGGGGATCCAAATGGACCTAGCGTCCGTGGCACATCCGGAGTCCAATGGGCAAGTGGAGAAGGCCAACGGCTTGATCCTAGCCGGCATCCGGCCCCGGCTGGTGGAGCCACTCGAGCGAACAGCCGTGGATAGAAGAGCTGTTCGACTGAGCCACCACGCCAAACTGCTCCGTCGGCTTCACACCATTCTTCCTCGTATACGGGGCCGAAGCCATCCTGCCGACTGATATCGGGCACGATGCGTCGAGAATCAAGCTATATACAGAAGCTGAAGCTAAAGAAGCTCATCAAGATGGAGTCGACCTGGTCGAAGAAGCCCGGCTGCTGGCCCTATCCTGAACCGCCATATACCAGCAAAGCCTCCGATGCTATCACAGCCGGAAGGTCCAGCCCTTAGCATTCCGAGAAGGAGACCTAGTGCTCCGCTAATCCAAGACCGGACAGCATAAACTGTCATCCCCATGGGAGGGTCCCTTCATCGTGAGCAAGGCGGTAGGCAATGATGCCTACTATCTCATAGATGCCCAAGAGGCTAAGAAAAACAAGTCGAACAAGACTGACGAGGAGACTAAACGTCCCTGGAATGTCAACTTGCTTTGCCCATTTTACGCCTAAGAGAAGGAATGTATGTATCCCTTGTGCTCCTTTTGTAACCTCTGCCAATGAAAAAGCATGCGCCAAGAGCGCCGGTTTCAACAAGTTTTTCGCGTACTCTACTGCTTTCGCCGATTGGCTTGCACCCTCTCACGCGGCTGGATTAGTACCGTGAACCGGCTTCCCGACAGCCAGCTCCCGATCCAGCTACAGACCACAACCCGGCTGTCTGGCTGGCGGGGGTAGATGCTTAAGGAACCAGCACGCGAAAGACGACTAAGGGAAAGAGTGAAGGCGAATTGACCCTTGTCCAACTTTTCATAAAAGCGCCGGATTGTTCAACTCGGCTCGTTCGGCTGAAATACTATCGGCCTCACCCAGCGGCACGCTCTTGATCCGGCGACGGATCGCAAGTCGGACGTACGATCGGCAAGAGCAAAGCCAAAGAGTGGGGTGGATGGGAAAAAGCGAATGAGCAGAGGGAAGGCAAGCTGGCGCACAAATGATTAAGCAAACACACTAAAGTGTAACTTCACAAAAAAGGATAATAATATTGTCTTACATATGCACCCGGCATTCCGGGGATTTAACAAACTTGTCTGGCAAAAGCAAAGCGCAAAACAGGTAAATCTAAGCGCCGGCTGGAGGAGGACCAGTCGGGGGAGCATCTGCCGAGCCGGCCGCCGGGTCCGCGTCTGGCACATCCGGCGCGTCCGCCATCTCTTCATCTTCGGACTCATCCTCGTCCTCGGGCAGATTTGGGTCCTCGATGAAGGTGCCCTTGTTGACGAAGTCGGCGATGGCGCAGGCACGCGCAAGCCGGGCGGTCTTGCTCTCCGCGCTGAGCTTGTCCTCCACGTTGGCCGCCGGTTCTCTAGCTGGTCGAGGCTCACCTCGTCATACCAGGAGAGCACGAAGGACAGCGCCATGTCGGCTCCGGCACGCGCGGCCGAATCCTTCCAGTCGAGGAAGCGGTCAGGCGCCTTCTCGAGCCAGGTGATGAGCTTGGCGAGCTCGCCCGGCAGCGTCTCCGTCGGCCAGAGCAGCCGGAACAGCTCCTCGGCCGCCTTCCTGAGCTCGTAACCCAGCATGGTTATCGGCTCGACGCGGGCGGCCATGGACGCCAGGTAGTCGTCCATGGAAAAGTGCCCAGAGCTCTCCTCGCCCGTGGCCTACCTCCGATCCTCCTGTGCCCCGCCTGCCGCCTCTAGCGCCGCCGCCTGCGCCTCGGGGAAGGCCGCTGCAAAGATAGAAAAAACATCAGAAACGTATAAATCTGGCTGACAACAGCCGGCAGGTCCCCACCGGCTGCAGTCAGTCGCAAGCCGGGGAAAGAACAGAAAAATACAAAATTTCGAAGTAAAACAAAAGACTGGCGGCAACCGGCGAGAAACGCCGCCTGCCCCCAGCCTGAAGATGGAGATCATCGAAGAAAAATCAAAAGACTGGCGGCAGCCGGCGAGAAACGCCACCTGCCCCATGAAGATGGAGAGCCAACGCCGAGAGGTTTCAGCCGGCACCCGCAGAAGCGGGAAAAGCCGGAAAGGGAAAGGAAGGAGCAGGACTCCCCGCCAAGCCGCGGTCAAGGCTGCTAATCTCCGACATCCAGCGCTTGGCGGTAGCCGACAGCTCTTCCGACTTGGAGGTCACCTCTTGGCGAAGCGCCAGGCGCTGCTGCTCCACCTCCTCCAGCCGCTTGCTGAGGTCCGCCACCTCCTTCCGCCCAGCCTGCTTGGTAGCTTCAAGCTCGATGAGATGGTTGGCCTCGAGTCGGCGCAACCGCGCCAGCTCCCCCTCGGTCTCCAGCGCCTTCGCGGCTGCGGCCTGGGCCGCCTTCTCGCTCTCAGCGCATCGGGCGCGGGCGGCCCGAAGATCCTCCTCCAGTTGAGGGACCCGGGCGGCAGCAGCTGCAAGCCGGCAAACAGAAGCCGTCAGCCGGATGAACCAAATAAAGAAAAAAAAAACAAGTCAAAGAAGAGAAGCCTTACCCTTGGCAACCTCGAGCTCGCGGGCCATGTCGCCTCGCTCGGTCTTGGCCTTGTGGTAGCTGGCCACAAGCCGGTTGTACAGGGCAGTCCGCTTGTCCGTCACTGTCTGAAAAAGAAGCCAAGAATAAGCATCCGAACGAAGCCCGGACCGGCTCCAAGCAGCCGGCCCATGCCTCGGAGGGCTACCAGTACAGTACTAAAAATACAAAAAAGCAACACAGACGCGGGCTAACCTTGTCGGCCGTCTCCACCCGCTGCAGGCGACTCTCGGCATCGGCGGCTGAGGACTTGATGAAGGCACGGTAGCTGGAGAAAAACATCTCCATGGACGCCGCGCCCCTGCCTCCCTCCCGGCTGGTCACCTCGCAGGCGTCCGCCTGGCACCACTCCTACTCCATGGTGCCGGCCGAGCCGAGGCTGGAGTCGGGGGCGGACACCACGTTCAGCAGCGAGGCGGCCGGACAAACGTGAAGGCTCACGATCGGCTGCGACGGCTCCTGAGGCGCCTGCGCCGGGACCTTTGCCTTCACCAGCGCCCTGGCATCAGCATCAGCTGGACGGGCCGGCTCCTCCCTTGCCTCCTCCCTTGCTGGCTCCAAAGCTGGAGGCGGCACAGCCGGGCCTGTCAGCCTAGTAACGACGGACTCAGGCGGCGGCGGCGCGTCATCCGAGCTCGTGTCGAGGACGACGACGTCAGGCCTGGCCCTGCCGGCTCCGGCCGCGGGCCCTAAAGGCCGGGTGCGGCTCGGGAAGAGATCGTCCAGCGAAGGCTGGCCGGCACGGCGAGTCGGCTCACTGCGAGAGCCGGCGCCAGGAGCACCTGGCGAAGGTGCAGCTGAAGGGCCCGCCCCCGCAGCAGGCGGTGGCACGACGGGCGGCGCACGCGAACTCGGCAGAGGCTGCGGAGTCGGCTCCCTCCTCTGCCGCTGAAGCGGCGACACGACGCTCGAGGCCGGGCGGGAGCCGGCGCCCTTGGAAAACTTGATGGCGGCCCTAGATTGGTCAAACAAGAAAAAGATAAGCTGAGGAGGAAAGAAAAGGAATCAAACGGCGAAAGCAAGAAAACTCACCCGGCCGCTTCCGGAACTGCCTTCGGCCCCGCCCGGCGCTGCTTCTTCAGCTTCGCCTCAAGCTGGGCGGTGGTCCGCTCGGTGGTCCGCTTCCGCCCCTTGGGCACAGGCGAGGAAGCTGTGGAAGCCGCAGGCGGCCTCACCGACAGGGGCACCGCGCGGATGGGCGCTAAGGCAGACGGCGCCTACTCCTCCTGCTCCTCCTCCTGCTGCTGTGGAGACGGCGGCGGATCGTTTTGCCCACAGGCAGCTTGCTCAGCCGCCTCCGGGCTCTCGTCGTCGCCGGCGTGGTCAGCCGGATCCACGTGATCCGGCTTCCACACCTTCGCCTCCAGGTCGCCGTCCTCAATCTGCGGACGGGTGAAGAGCTGCAGGCAACAGACAAACAATAAGACAAAAGCCGGCCACGCAGCCGCAAGCCGTCATTCAGCCAGAAAAGAAGACATACCAGAGGCGGCGGCTCCGTCCGGCTGTAGGGCTCCATCCCCCAGTTCCAGTTGTCCGGCAACTTGGCCTGGGAGACGAAGTTCACCCGCCTGGCGACCTGGGCCTTGGTGACCTCCACCTTGGACGTCCGGGTCGGGTCGAACCGGCCGGACATGTGGCAGATCTTGTGGGCGCGTGCCTGCAGTGGCAGCACCCGGCCGGAGGCGTAGCAGCAGAGAAGGTCGGCTGCGCACAGCCGCCCTTCGGTAACGCAGTCCTGGAGAAAGTCCCAGAGCAAGTTTACCTCCGCCTGCGGATCCGCCGACTTGAAGTTGGTGCCCCAGTTGAGCCGGGCGGCAGGCGGCTCCGGGTTGTAATCCGGCAGGTTCACCCAGTCGAACCCCGGGTTCTCGTTCCTCACGTAGAAGAACGACGTCTGCCACTTCTTCACCGAGTCCACAGTCGGGATCTTCGGGAAGGGCGTGGCTGTGCGCGAGTAGATGGAGGCGGCGCCGCAGGCTCGCTGGTGGCCGTCGGTGGTTTGCGCCTTGAGGTAGAAGAGCCGGCTCCAGAACTGCACGTCTGGCCACAAGCCGGCGTAGCCCTCCATGAAGGCCACGTAGCAGCTCAGCGTCACGAAGGCGTTAGCCGGCAGGTGGTGCGGTTGCAGGCCGAAGTAATCCAGAAAGTGCCGGAAGAAGGCTGAGGCCGGCAGCCCTAGCCCCCGGTCGAAGTGCGCCCCGAAGACGACTCGTTCGCCGGGCTGCGGCTCCGGCGCCGCCTCGATCCCCGGAGCTCGCGTTATCACCTGCGCCGGGATCCGGCGGAGGCGCACGAGACGGGCAATGTCCTCCTCGGTCATGTACGAGCCCACCCACGAACCGCTCGGGAGAGCCATCGCCGGAGAAGAGGAAGAAGAAGACGAAGACCAAGAAAGGGAAAAAGGCGACGAAGAACCACTCGGCGACGGGGAACGTGACGGCGGCGAGCGTACCGTGGACGCGCGAGGCCCCGTGGCGCCGGATCGGTGGTGCGACGGCTGCGGATCGGCGGAGCAGCTTGACCGCGACCGGTTGCCGAAGTTCGCCAGGGATCCGCCGGCGAAATCGTCGGGGCGAAGAAGTTGTGCGAGCGGAGGAGAGCTAAAGCTTGGGCGCGAGGAAGAAGAAGTGCGGGGAGGCCGCCTCGGTACCGCCCTCCTGCATTTATAGGCGCCTGCCGCGCGGCCAAGTGGGGGGCGTGGGCCACGACGTGGGATTTACTGCGCCACGATCTCCCCCACGTCCACGACGGTTACTGGAAACGGCCGCACCACAACGCCCACGACCGCGGAAGATCCGGAGGAGACATTGATTTGACCAAACGAAGAGGCGCGACAGTGGTTGTCGTCAGAGCCGTCAAGTCGGGCGCAAGGCCCGAGGCGGCGGAGACTCCGGCGCGCCCAAGCCGCAGCCGGACGTAACTCCCCAATCCGGCCCAAACTCCCCGGACAAGGCGGAAGAACCTCCAACACTTGTAAAAACAAAAACTGCAAATTAACGCGGCGTCCGGCTCGAGAGCAGCCGGACGAATCGAGCCTAAGGAGGGCGCAGCCGGCTGAACGAGAATTCTCGGCCGGCCCCTCAAGTGCTTTTCAAACAAGATTCGCGGGATCAAGGATTAACGGCCAGGAAAACCTGCCCAGGCCCTTCTTTACGCATGACCTTGCCAGCTTCAGGGGCTAATGTCGGGGGGAAGACCCCGGGTAGGGCAAGACTAGGAGCAGCCGGCTGGTAGCGGCGCAGCGGCGAGGGCAGCAGGAGCACGGCCTTGCCGTGGTCCGCCTCAAAGGCGTCCAGCCGGCGGCGTGGCGGCGGCCTGCCGGGCCGGCTGGCTTCCTCGTCGGCTGGGGAGCTTGCTCGGGACTGCTCGGGTGGCGAGTGCGAAAGTCCGCGTCCATCTCGGCCGTGGTGGGGCCACGGTGGAGCGCCCCCGCGGACGGCGTCGCGGAGAGGCGTGCGCGACAGCATGGGCGCTGACCGCCATCACCTCCCCCGTGTCACTTCGCACATCCTGTGGACGCTGACCAGTGACGCCAGCGTCATGGGAGGGAGCGGAGCAGGTGGAGTCGGCAAGCCCTCCTGGAAGCCTGTGGGGGCCTCTTTGTAAAGTTACAGGCATTATATAAGCCTCACTACCCCTCCTACATGAGGGGACGACGATCGATCCTTTGGCCATTCTAGTCTTAGCGCTACTCCGGGAGAGAGACCTTCGTCTACCTTAGCCTCCCCGAGCAGCCGGATACAGCTCAAGGAGCACCATTGTACTGTGATATTGCTTATACACTCATAGCAGGAGTAGAGGTGTTACCTCCACAGGAGGGCCTCGAACCTGGGTACGTCGCCGTGTCGCTCGTGCCCATACCCGCATCCGGATACCGCCGTAGATCATACTAGGAACCACTCTCATTAGCCACCCTATGGCATATGCCGTGACGATACCACGACACCAAGTCATGGAATTGAGGACTGGTTAATTTTGCACTTATTTTAGAATGCCCTTAACCCAATATCAAAGTCTATGCTTGATACTGCAGCTGGAGGAACATTCATGAGAAAGCCAGTTGAACTGGCAAGGAGACTTCTAGATGATATGCAGAGCAACCATGCCCAATGGCATGTAGAAAGATCCTCCTCAAGAAAGGTGAATTCAATCACCGAAGGTAACAATGAAGAGCTTACTTCCAAAGTAGATGAGCTTATAAATATTCTGAAGGGTAAGGAAATTACCCAAGTTAATGCCATCACCAACTCTAATGTTGAGGAAGTAGACTTCATAGCAAGAAATCCTTATAACCCTGCATGGAAGAATCAAAACTATGGCTCTAATTTTCCTAAACCATATAACAATACTGCAGGAGTTCCAAATAATAACTACACCAATGGTAGTGGCACAAGAAATGGTAATACTTCAATTGAAAGTACTTTCAAAAAATTTATGCATGCTCAAACTGAACAAAATAATACCCTTACAAAGCTTACTGAAAATCATAGCACTATGTTAGAGAATTTATCTAATCAGATTGTTTCTCTTAAGAACGATGTTCAAGTTCTATAGGAAAGGACAAAGACCGTTGAGGCACAACTGGGGAAGATAGCTAAAAGCCAAACTATAATACTTGCAAGATTGGCAGGTAAGCCAGAGCCAAACCCCGTTGAAGACCTCAAGATGATGAGGGTTAATAGAGAAGGAGAAGCACCTGAAGAACTGGACTATAGCAATGCTCCAACACCAGAGTACTCCGTAGAAGATCTAATAAAGATGGTAACGGTAAAACATCCCGGAGTAGAGTAAGGTAATGGTGTAAAGTACCGTCAATTTATTCATGAGGTAGCATGCAAAGTTTGTGATTTAGAACAACAATATAAGAAGCTAGCTGAAAAACTCCCAGCTAAGCTTGATGATATATTTGAGCCCACTATTAAAATTCATATTGGAACAAATGAGGTGGCTGCACTTTGTGATCTTGGTGCAAGCGTCTCCACAATTCCAAAAAGCTTATTTGATAAGTTAGGAATGGGGCCATTTAAAACTACTGAGCTAAGAGTCCACTTAGCTGATTCAACTTATAGACTGGCTGTAGGCATAAAAGATAATATTGTAGTAGAAATTAAAGGATGTCCTGCTCTTATTGATCTTGTTATTGTGGACATGCCTCAAGATCCTATAGCTCCTATAATCCTAGAAAGGCCATTTCTAAGAACTATTAAAGCTCTAATCAATTTACATGAAGGGAATGTAAGAATTGGACTACCATCCAAAGACCCATTTGTAGTACACTTCCAAAGAAAGAAGAAGGCCAAACATGATGATGATGGGATCATCACTTTGAAAGCAAATTACTTTGGAGTGGGTCTTCCACTTCCAACACCTAAGTGATCACCATCTTGGTCAAGCTGATTGACCTTAACTAGAAGTGCTTCATGGGAGGCAGCCCATGTTCAATAAGTTTTTCTATCTAGTTCTTGTTTAGTTTAATGTTTAGTTTAGTTTGTTTTTGTTTCGTTTGTTTTTGCTTTTAATAAATAGTGTTCATGAGATCCTTTGGAAAAGAGGAGAAGAAAATAAGTAACAATGCTTTTCGATTCTATGTACTAACAATTGAGCATTCTTGATATTATTTACTGCTGTTTTTCCTTAGTCATTTTCGATGTAATGTTGATGTACAAGGGCACGTGAAAAATGGACGTAAATTAATGAGTTCGCAGGTTCCAGTAACTTTAGCGACCAACGGTACAGTGGGATCCGCCCGTACCACACGCCCGTACCACATCTCCGGCCCGAGGAAGAAAATTTGAAAGTTTGGTCGAAGGAGTCAGTGACTTTCGCGACCATCGGTACGGGTAGACCAGACCGTACCATGCGCCCGTACCACTTCGACGACGAAACTCCAAATTTCGGTAAGAAACTAGTATGTTTAGCGACCATCAGTACGGGGGGGTACGACCGTCCAGCCCGGCCGTACCGTGTTGACCTCCTTAGACCTAAGGTGGCTGCACCTGGTACGGGCGGGATGTGCCCGTACCATGCGCCCGTACCACGTGTCGGGAGCCACAAATAGGCAAGGAAGAGGTAACATAATCAAAAATTTCATATCTTCTCTCTCTCTTCCTCCTCCAAACTCAAAACCTACTACATTGGATCTCCAAATCCGTTCATTTTTTATTCGATTCCTCGCACTCCATCGAAGTATGGTACGTTTCTCCTCCGATCCCCAACTTTTTATCCGTGAATCCATGCTCTAGCTTTTGTCATTATCAATCTAGACTTAGGTCATATTATGAACTTCATCACCTTAATGAGCACGCTAGATTTCGAAATTAGAGGAGATTCTTTTATAAGATGTGTAGAGGATGATCATATGTCTATTTCTATCGGATCAGATTTTTATTTTTTGTTAAAGTTTTTAATTTGTGCTTAAGATACTAAACTGCTAATTATTTCTTTTAGATAAACACAAGGAGCCGCTCGCCCGTTGTGGCTGCACTACCGGTTGAAGACACCCCCGCTTCGCTCGGTATCGAGTTCGAAGACCGACGTCATCTCAACCGTTTCAACCGTCTCAAGGACCGCGAGATCAAATCGACAAAATGGGCTTGCCCCCATATTATTAACAAACTAGGCCTACGCAATGATTTCAATACTCTTTGCAACAATGTTGGTTTGATTGACTTTGTTTTTCAGGAGGCTGCCACCTATCGCCGCTTGACACTCGAGTTCC
Source organism: Lolium multiflorum (assembly GCA_030979885.1). NCBI lineage: Eukaryota > Viridiplantae > Streptophyta > Magnoliopsida > Poales > Poaceae > Lolium > Lolium multiflorum. Next base: position 16,988,568 of record CM061749.1, read on the forward strand.
TCAGCACCCTGAAGCATACTGTGGGACAGTACCACAACTCTGAGGAGAATCAACCTGGAGTCGACCGGATATCATTCCGTTTGATGAACCGTGAGTATGAACTAACTCTAGATGAGTGGTGCAACTACTTTGGCTTTGAGAATAGCACCACCGCCAACCACTATGCATGCTTTACTCTAAATCCATCACCCAGCAGATATTTTACTAGGATGAACGTATCTAGCACACTCCCCCAGGGGAATTGTATTGAGTGCCCTGCTATTCACTATTTGTACTATGTTATTACTAACACCTTGCAGGACGTGGTGATTTCACAAGACTCAATGAAGAGGACATGATGCTCCTCACAAAGGCTGCGTTCCCAGATAGCAACATCCGCCCAAACTTGGGCGCCCTTCTCATCATCTACTTGAACCACCAAGCACTTGAAGCTCGGGGCCCCATATGTGGAGGAAGAGTCATCACCATCTTGGCAAGAGGACTTTACATCAATGTAAGTAATTTACAAGCATTGGAAGGCCCTCGCCGTCTTGGTTTTACTACTCTGAATGCTTGTGGTATGGTTAGAAAGATAGATGGTAGATATTACTTCAACATACCGGGAGCTGATCGCTTGATCGCTGCCCCTCTTCCTAATGGTCTATTCTCTCTCGAGGATAGGCATCTGCATTATGATGCGCAGGTCGAGGCAAATCTACCCCAACAACAAGATGAACCCGAAGGAGAAGAGGAAGTTGAACAAGAACTTCAAGGACCAGAACAGGAGCAGCAGCCACTCCATGACTTCACCACCTATCAGGACATGTACGCGCTCGAAAGAAGCATTGAGAACCTAAGCAACCTCGCCATCAACCTTCGAGACAACGCCACTGAACTCATTTCCCAGTTCACTCATTGGAGCGGCCAATGGAACTTTGGGAATTATCCTCCACCACAATGAGCTCAACAAGAGGGCTTGCAAAAGCCTAAGCTTGGGGATGTGTTCCTCAAGCACTTTTATTTGTGTTGAATAAATTTGTAGTCCAGCTCTTTGAAAGAGCTTTAAAACACTCGTGTTGGTATGTTCCAACATTTTGCTTTTCGTTTTAGTTCATTTTTTTCTTTTTATTTGTTTTGTTTTAGTTCATTACTTTGTCGCCAATCTTTTTCTTTTTCCCTCTCAATCCCAATTCACAAAAATACAAAAAGTTTTTTCCTTTTATCCTTGTTCTTGAAAGAGCTGAATTGCAATTGCCTCTTTGCTTGATATTATTACTGAAAAAGATCTACCAAGAGTTTTGAAGGAACACATCATATGGAAGAGAAATATGAAGTCACCTACAAGAGGTATGTCTTATGTATCCCACTTTAAAATTTTGAATTGTTTATGATAGTCAGCAGACTTGTTAAGATATGGTACTAGTGGGAGTGATTTGAAGCAATTGGAGTAGAGTTTTTATTTGTATGTTTAGTTAATTGTGAAAGCTCTTACTCTAGTTCATTTAGTTAACCGAGTCTTGCCTTGGAAATAATATTGCCAAACAAGTACAACAAGAAGAAGTCTAAAATTATGACTTGTTTGATGACCAATTGTCTTAAGGGTTTAACTTTGAAGATACTTAACTCCATAGATGTTGGGATAGACTTGATAGCACTCTTGATAGGAGTTGTTTGATATAATTGAAATTTAGTGGTAGCTGAGACACATGCCAAGATGTAAGGTTGTGAATAAATATGAGATATTGCTTTACGCATGTCAACATATTCATTAATGTATGATATTGTTTTGAACCAAAACTGTCAAAGGAATCCAAAAATATCACTTCTCAAGTCTTGGCATGGACTCGCTACTATTAGATGAATATTCTTGAAAGACAATGAATGGATAGTAAAGTGTTTTGATAGCCTTGATCAATTGATGTGGGCGTAGTTAAGATACTTCATTGCTTATACCTATTTTGACATGAATGCTCATACTTAATTTAATATTAATAAACTTCCAGTGTTCCTTGGAAAACTGAGAGTTAACTACTTAAGCTAGAGTGATTGTTTACACAACTAGTTATTCATACTTATAATCTTTATTGTGATTCTCTCGAGTTACCAATACTTGTATTGTATTCTTGGCACTTTTGTAACTATGCTAAGCTTTCAAATGGAAGAAGTGCTGGATTCATAAGGCTACCAACCGTAAGTGATTTTGCTTTCTCGTTGTTTTGGTTTAAACACCAAGTTCCTTATGGTTCTTTGTTTCTTGCTCGAGGAGGATCAAGTTTAAGCTTGGGGAAGTTGATGGCTGTGAAATACGCCACTTTTTCTCGCGTTTAAACCCATAGCTAAGTCAAGAAATTGAATAAGTTTACCTCGCAACTTGCCACTAATGACTAATTAATGCAAAGATGTGCAATCTCTTCTATTTTTGGATGATGTGCAGGAAATCACGTCATAATGACAAATGGACCTGCAATTACTGAAGGAAATCGCGTTAGGAGCATGGCATAGTTGTCTACGCTCGAAAAGGCGGTTCCAGGGACTTTAATTGGCATCGGTACAGGCAAGCCCCGCCCGTACCGTCCGCCCGTACCGTCTGCCAGTACCATGCGCCACCGCCTTCCTGAGGTCAAACTCTATAAGTTTCGTGAAGGGACCGACGCCAAAAAGAGAGCCATTCGTCACCAAATAGAGCCGCCATCCATCAGATTGATCTGCACCACACCGAAGGAGATCCACAGCCATAGTTCATCCATCCCATCTCCAATCTTCTCCGTAGCCATAGCCATCACCATTGTAATAGAGATGTCCTTGAGAATTGGTGACCATTGTAAGAATATTGTGATTTCAATCTAAGTATTTTGCACAAATGATTTCTATCTTTGTTATTGATCTTGATATTATGTGTGAGTAGTCCACACGGGCTGCGGGTTGGGGTGAATCCTCACAGCATTTATGTGCATCTAATCTTATTATATGTGTAAGGATTGAATGGGAATTTTGCAATCTTGTATCCTTGTCTCTTTGCCTCATTTCGGTGATCTGCAGGTACCTAGATCATTTGGATCGATCAAGGGAAGAGGTGGGATGAGTGGAGAATGGTGTGCTACCGCGAAACCTCGGTGACAAAAAGGGGAAAGTAACGGTACATGTTTAGTGATTCATTCGGGATCATGGCACAATCATCTAACTTAAGGCTTTGGTCTGTATTCATTTACTTAATACCTATTGTTGCTTGCAGCTGTGAGCACAGTGGTTGGACCAAGAGGCTCTTGTCACCTCTGGCTTTAGGGGCAAGAGTATTTACGGATGTGCTAGTCACAAATCTCTTATCTCTATTTTATTTGTTACACATATGTGCTTTAATTATATATGTATGCATAGCTGCAGGAGAAACCTTAACCCTAGCCTATTTCCATCATTGAACACAGGCCCTAAAAGTAAACAGAAAATAAAATTAACTAGCAAGTCTTGTAGACGTTTCCTTTACACCATTTAGCAGTTCTTCCCAAGGTTCGATTAAACCTAGGTCTTCTAGGGGAAAAAGCTTATCATACTACAATCCGTAATCCGGATCGAAGGTATCAGCGGCTCTCAAGGGGAAATATTCTTCTGTGATGGCGTCCCATGTATCTACCCCTTCCTCTGCCCACAACGTGTCAAGCTCCTCCTTTAATAGTTGGAGATACATGTTGATATCGTTTCCTGGCTGTGTCGGCCCTTGAATTAGCATACTCATCTGTATGTACTTCCTCTTCATGCGTCATACAATGGAGTATTCGAGTCTGTCTCCAGTTGCTCAAGCTTTGATTTCTGCCTAGCGCTTTTCATCTTTTTGAGAAGCAGATCTTGAAGATGAGGGTCCCGCATGACTGAAGCTAGCGGCACCTCTTCATCGTTATCAATGTTATTGTCCGTGTCTTCAACATTTTGTTCATCATGATACTGATCTGCATCGTTGATGTCTACGCCCCCTCCTTTTCCTGTAGACAGTGTTGGGCCTCCAAGAGCAGAGGTTTGTAGAACAGCAGCAAGTTTCCCTTAAGTGGATCACCCAAGGTTTATCGAACTCAGGGAGGAAGAGGTCAAAGATATCCCTCTCATGCAACCCTGCAACCACAAAGCAAGAAGTCTCTTGTGTCCCCAACACACCTAATAGGTGCACTAGTTCGGCAAAGAGATAGTGAAATACAGGTGGTATAAATAAGTAGTAGCAACGGCACCAGATAAGTGCTTTGCCCAGGACAGTAAACAAGCAGTAGTAACGCAACAGTAGTAACGCAGTAAAACAGTAAACAAGCAGCAATAGCAGTATTTAGGAACAAGGCCTAGGGATTAGACTTTCACTAGTGGACACTCTCAACTTTGATCACATAACAGAATAGATAAATGCATACTCTACACTCTTTGTTGGATGATGAACACCACTAATTGCGTAGGATTACACGAACCCTCAATGCCGGAGTTAACAAGCTCCACAATATTCAATGTTCATATTTAAATAACCTTAGAGTGCATGACAGATCAACACAACTAAACCAAGTACTAACATAGCATGCACACTGTCACCTTCACACTATGTAGGAGGAATAGATCACATCAATACCATCATAGCAATAGTTAACTTCATAATCTACAAGAGATCACAATCATAGCCTATGCCAAGTACTAACACGGATGCACACACTGTCACCATTACACCGTGCGAGGAATAAAACTACTTTAATAACATCACTAGAGTAGCACATAGATAAATTGTGATACAAAACACATTGCAATCATAAAGAGATATAAATAAGCACTTCACTATGCCATTCATAACAGTGAATAAGTATTCTGTGAAATATAGCCTAAGAGACCCACACGGTGCACACACTGTCACCTTTACACACGTGGGACAAGGAGTCTCCGGAGATCACATAAGTAAAATTCACTTGACTAGCATAACGACATCTAGATTACAAGCATCATCATATGAATCTCAATCATGTAAGGCAGCTCATGAGATTATTGTATTGAAGTGCATAGGAGAGAGATGAACCACATAGCTACCGTACAGCCCCGAGCCTCGATGGAGAACTACTCCCTCCTCATGGGAGACAGAAGCGTTGATGGAGATGGCGGTGGTGTCGATGGAGAAGCCTTCCGGGGCACTTCCCCGTCCCGGCGCGTGCCGAACAGAGACTCCTGTCCCCCAGATCTTGGCTTCGCGATGGCGGCGGCTCTGGAAGGTTTCTCATACCGTGGTTTTCCGTATCGAGGTTTTAGGTCTGGGACCTTTTATAGGCGAAGAGGCGCGCAGAAGGTCGAAGGGCGACGACACCATAGGGCCGCGCGGCCGGGGGTGGGGCGGCCTATCATCTGGGCCTGTGTGGCCCCCCGCGACTCTCGGGTGTTCGGATGCTTCGGGCAAAATAGGAACACTGGGCGTTGATTTCGTCCAATTCCGAGAATATTTCGTTACTAGATTTCTGAAACCAAAACAGCAGAAAAAAACGGCACTTCGGCATCTTGTTAATAGGTTAGTTCGGAAAAATGCATAAATATGACATAAAATGTGCATATAACATGTAGATATCATCAATAATGTGGCATGGAACATAAGAAATTATCGATACGTCGGAGATGTATCAGCATCCCCTGCTTAGTCTGCTCGTTCAGCAGGTAAAACGATAACAAAGATAATTTCTGAAGTGACATGCCATCATAACCTTGATCATACTATTTGTAAACATATGTAATGAATGCAGCGATCAAAACAATGGTAATGACATGAGTAAACAACTGAATCATAAAGCAATGACTTTTCATGAATAGCACTTTCAAGACAAGCATCAATAAGTCTTGCATAAGAGTTAACTCATAAAGCAATAAATCAAAGTAAAAGGTATTGAAGCAACACAAAGGAAGATTAAGTTTCAGCGGTTGCTTTCAACTTATAACATGTATATCTCATGGATATTGTCAATGTAAAGTAATATAACAAGTGCAATATGCAAGTATGTAGGAATCAATGCACACACAAGTGTTTGCTTCTTGAGATGGAGAGAGATAGGTGTGAAGACTCAACATAAAAGTAAAAGAAAGGTCCTTCAAAGAGGAAAGCATCGATTGCTATATTTGTGCTAGAGCTTTTATTTTGAAAACATGAAACAATTTTGTCAACGGTAGTAATAAAGCATATGTATCATGTAAATTATATCTTACAAGTTGCAAGCCTCATGCATAGTATACTAGTAGTGCCCGCACCTTGTCCTAATTAACTTGGGTTAACACGGATTATCATTGCATAACATATGTTTCAACCAAGTGTCACAAAGGTCTCTATGCCGCCTGTACAAGGGTCTAAGGAGAAAGTTCGCATTGGATTTCTCGCTTTTGATCATTCTTCAACTTAGACACCCATACCGGGACAACATAGACAACAGATAATGGACTCCTCTTTTAATGCTTAAGCATTCAACAACAGATAATATTCTCATAAGAGATTGAAGTTTTATGTCCAAACTGAAACTTCCACCATGATTCATGGCTTTAGTTAGCGGCCCAATGTTCTTCTCTAACAGTATGCATACTCAAACCATTTGTTTGTGAAAACCGCCTTACTTCAGACAAGACGAACATGCATAGCAACTCACATGATATTCAACAAAGAGTTGATGGCGTCCCCAGGAACATGGTTATCGCACAACAAACAACTTAATAAGAGATAAAGTGCATAAGTACATATTCAATACCACAATAGTTTTTAAGCTATTTTGTCCCATGAGCTATATATTGCAAAGGCGAATGATGGAAATTTTAAGGTAGCACTCAAGCAATTTACTTTGGAATGGCGGAGAAATACCATGTAGTAGGTAGGTATGGTGGACACAAATGGCATAGTGGTTGGCTCAAGTATTTTGGATGCATGAGAAGTATTCCCTCTCGATACAAGGTTTAGGCTAGCAAGGTTATTTGAAACAAACACAAGGATGAACCGGTGCAGCAAAACTCACATAAAAGACATATTGTAAACATTATAAGACTCTACACCGTCTTCCTTGTTGTTCAAACTCTTTACTAGAAATTATCTAGACCTTAGAGAGACCAATTATGCAAACCAAATTTTAGCAAGCTCTATGTATTTCTTCATTAATGGGTGCAAAGTATATGATGCAAGAGCTTAAACATGAGCACAACAATTGCCAAGTATCAAATTATCCAAGACATTTTATCAATTACTACATGTTTCCGTTTCCAACCATATAACAATGAACGAAGCAGTTTCAACCTTCGCCATGAACATTAAAAGCTAAGAACACATGTGTTCATATGAACCAGCGGAGCGTGTCTCTCTCCCACACAAGCATGTATTTATTCAGAGAATGAAAATAACAAAACAAAAATAAAAGCACAGACGCTCCAAGTAAAGTACATAAGATGTGACCGAATAAAAATATAGTTTCAGGGGAGGAACCTGATAATGTTGTCGATGAAGAAGGGGATGCCTTGGGCATCCCCAAGCTTAGATGCTTGAGTCCTCTTGAAATATGCAGGGATGAACCACCGGGGCATCCCCAAGCTTAGACTCTTCACTCTTCTTGATCATAGTATATCATCCTCCTCTCTTGACCCTTGAAAACTTCCTCCACACCAAACTCGAAACAAACTCATTAGAGGGTTAGTGCATAATCAAAAACTCACATGTTCAGAGGTGACACAATCATTCTTAACACTTCTGGACATTGCCCAAAGCTACTGGAAGGTAATGGAACAAAGAAATCCACCCAACACAGCGAAAGAAGCAATGCGAAATAAAAGGCAGAATCTGTCAAAACAGAACAGACCGTAAAGACGAATTTTAAAATGGCACCAGACTTGCTCAGATGAAAATGCCCAAATTGAATGAAAGTTGCGTACATATCTGAGGATCACTCACGTAAATTGGCATAATTTTCTGAGTTACCTACAGAGAATTAGACCCAGATTCGTGACAGCAAAGAAATCTGTTTCTGCGCAGTAATCCAAATCTAGTATCAACCTTGCTATCAACGACTTTACTTGGCACAACAAAACACAAAACTAAGATAAGGAGAGGTTGCTACAGTAGTAAACAACTTCCAAGACACAAATATAAAACAAAGTACTGTATCAAAATAAACACATGGGTTATCTCCCAAGAAGTTCTTTCTTTATAGCCATTAAGATGGGCTCAGCAGTTTTAATGATGCACTTGCAAGAAATAGTATTTGAAGCAAAAGAGAGCATCAAGAGGCAAATTCAAAACACATTTAAGTCTAACATGCTTCCTATGAAAAGGAATCTTGTACACAAATAAATTCATGAAGAGCAAAGTAACAAGATCAGGAAGATAAAACAAGTGTAGTTTCAAAAATTTCAGCACATAGAGAGGTGTTTTAGTAACATGAAAATTTCTACCACCATATTTTCCTCTCTCATAATAATATCCAGTAGCATCATGAGCAAACTCAACAATATAACTATCACACAAAGCATTCTTATCATGAGTCTCATGCATAAAATTATTACTCTCCACATAAGCATAATCAATTTTATTAGTTGTAGTGGGAGCAAATTCAACAAAGTAGCTATCATTATTATTCTCATCATCAAATATAGGAGGCATATTGTAATCATAATCAAATTTATCCTCCATAACAGGTGGTAACAAAAGACTACTATCATTATAATCATCATAAATAGGAGGCAAAGTATCATCAAAGTAAATTTTCTCCTCAATGCTTGGGGGACTAAAAATATCATGCTCATCAAAGCCAGCTTCCCCAAGCTTAGAATTTTCCATATCATTAGCAACAATGGTGTTCAAAGCGTTCATACTAATATGTTCCATAGGTTTTTTAATTTTCGCATCAAACCATCCATGTCTTAAATCAGGAAATAGAATAAGAAGCTCATTGTTGTCCATTATGCCTAACTAGTGTAAACAAGAAACAAAAAGATGCAATTGCAGGATCTAAAGGAAATAGCTTCAAGTACTTACAACGGAGAAAATAGCTTAGTAGCCGAGATCCAGAGTGTGAGTATACCTTTCCTTCCCCGGCAACGGCCGAAAATAGCTTGCTGTCCACAACGCGTGGTTGACGAGGGAGGAAATCCCTGTGTAGAAGCTTTTTGTTCCCGGCAACGCGCCAGAAATAGCTTGATGTCTACGCCCTCCTCCTTTCTGTACGTGTTGGGCCTCCAAGAGCAGAGGTTTGTAGAACAGCAGCAAGTTTCCCTTAAGTGGATCACCCAAGGTTTATCGAACTCGGGAGGAAGAGGTCAAAGATATCCCTCTCATGCAACCCTGCAACCACAAAGCAAGAAGTCTCTTGTGTCCCCAACACACCTAATAGGTGCACTAGTTCGGCGAAGAGATAGTGAAATACAGGTGGTATAAATAAGTAGTAGCAACGGCACCAGATAAGTGCTTTGCCCAGGACAGTAAAATGCGTAGTAACGCAGCAGAGTAACGCAAAAAACAAACAAGCAGCGATAGCAGTATTTAGGAACAAGGCCGGGGATTAGACTTTCACTAGTGGACACTCTCAACTTTGATCACATAACAGAATAGATAAATGCATACTCTACACTCTTTTGTTGGATGATGAACACCACTAATTGCGTAGGATTACACGAACCCTCAATGCCGGAGTTAACAAGCTCCACAATATTCAATGTTCATATTTAAATAACCTTAGAGTGCATGACAGATCAACACAACTAAACCAAGTACTAACATAGCATGCACACTGTCACCTTCACACTATGTAGGAGGAATAGATCACATCAATACCATCATAGCAATAGTTAACTTCATAATCTACAAGAGATCACAATCATAGCCTACGCCAAGTACTAACACGATGCACACACTGTCACCATTACACCGTGCAGGAGGAATAAAACTACTTTAATAACATCACTAGAGTAGCACATAGATAAATTGTGATACAAAACACATTGCAATCATAAAGAGATATAAATAAGCACTTCACTATGCCATTCATAACAGTGAATAAGTATTCTGTGAAATATAGCCTAAGAGACCCACACGGTGCACACACTGTCACCTTTACACACGTGGGACAAGGAGTCTCCGGAGATCACATAAGTAAAATTCACTTGACTAGCATAACGACATCTAGATTACAAGCATCATCATATGAATCTCAATCATGTAAGGCAGCTCATGAGATTATTGTATTGAAGTGCATAGGAGAGAGATGAACCACATAGCTACCGGTACAGCCCCGAGCCTCGATGGAGAACTACTCCCTCCTCATGGGAGACAGCAGCGTTGATGGAGATGGCGGTGGTGTCGATGAAGAAGCCTTCCTTCCCGTCCCGGCGGCGTGCCGGAACAGAGACTCCTGTCCCCCAGATCCTGGCTTCGCGATGGCGGCGGCTCGAAGGTTTCTCGTACCGTGGTTTTTCCGTATCGAGGTTTTAGGTCCTGGGACCTTATATAGGCGAAGAGGCGGCGTCGAAGGTCGAAGGGCGACGACACCATAGGGCCGCGCGGACAGGGGTGGGCCGCCTATCATCTGGGGCCTGTGTGGCCCTCCGGCGACTCGGTGTTTCGGATGCTTCGGGCAAAATAGGAACCTGGCGTTGATTTCGTCCAATTCCGAGAATATTTCGTTACTAGGATTTCTGAAACCAAAAACAGCAGAAAACAGAACTGGCACTTCGGCATCTTGTTAATAGGTTAGTTCCAGAAAATGCATAAATATGACATAAAATGTGCATATAACATGTAGATATCATCAATAATGTGGCATGGAACATAAGAAATTATCGATACGTCGGAGACGTATCAATCGTCGTGTGCGGCAAACTCTTCGTCGTCGTCAATATCATGATGCCCTTCTTGCCGGCCATTACCACTTGTTGTCGTCGCCCCATTGACCTCCGCATCATCATCATCATCACTCATCCATTGAGTGTGTCCCTGCATGAAACCACTTGAAAGCAGGTGCCCCTGCAGTTTACCTGAAAAGCGGTCAAGCCATTTCCCTAGTTTGCATCTTCGACACGGACACAATATCTCTGTGAGGTTATTTTGATACATGTCAGCGATCACTTGTTTGAGATATCTCATCACGACACTCTCCCTCATCTTGATGACCATTATCGCCTGCACGGTAAGATAATTGATTAGAACCATGCATCCATCGGTTTTCACGAAAATTTTTGGCATGACCTTCCTAGACATTAAGACCTAGGAGCGCCAGAAATGTGCCGAAACGGAAACTTAATGAATCAACATTTCGGCGCAACATTGGGAACTCATTTTCATCTCATCAAATCATTCAGTCACAAACACAAACACAATATATGCCACGCTTTGCTTCAAAGTTCCAATATATACACATAGGAGATTTCATCCGCAGGGTAAAAATGGGCAAAAATGAGCTGGGTTCGGAGAAGGGTCGGGTTGAGTGTGTGGGAGGAGTGGAGTGGGGAGAGAGTGATGATGGATAAAGGGGGGAATAGTGCCCAGGTTACAGGCGGCGCACCAAGGTTAGGGCGCGCTGGCTCTAATATGAGCAGCCGGCTGTATCTGGTCCGGGCCTGGCCCAAGAATTACTGCCGACGCACCAGGCCAGGGGCACGCCGGCAATAATAAAATATCGCTGGCGCGCCCCTTGCCTGGTGCGCCGGCCGTAATTCTTGGGCCAGTCCCGGACCGGATGGTGCCGCGGCCAACCTTTAGCGCTGGCGCAGCAAGCTTCCGGTGCACCGGCAGTATCAGTTCTTCTTCGGTGCAGCGCTATTTCGGTGCGCCGGCGGTATTTGCCACCTGCGCACGTCAATAATGGTGCGCCGGCAGTAATCCCTGCAGATATAGCCCTTTTCCTAGTAGTGAAACAAGCAACCTAGAAACATGAAGATCAACTCCGTTCCGAGTACCCTTCCTTCTTCACTTCTTCTTGAGAATCTCGGGGCGCAATTCCTTCAAGGGGGGTGTTTTGTAACATCCCAAGAGTAACACCCTAGGCATTTTTTATTTCCTTGCATCTTTGCCATGTCATCTTTGCATGCATGCACTCATGTCACCTTGTTTTCCAAAATTGCATTTGGGTTTTACTTGCGCTTTATTTCATGTGGTTGATCTTTCTCCCTCCCTCTTGTTTTCTCCCTCTAACACTCTTGTGATGTTCCAAGAAAAGCTAACAAGCCAAACCAATCACATCACTTGACCTATTTTTCCAATTGGTCATGTTAAAATTTTATCACTAGACCCTAATCTCCATTTCTTATTTTATGTCATTAATATGTGGCAATAATATTTTATGAAATAAATTATTTTATTTTGACTATAAAAATGTTGACAACAATAGTCATGTTAATCTCTACCTCATCCCTGTTCATTTACAAAATTTGTTTGAACTCTTTTGAATTCAATTTTGGTTTTCAAATCAGTTTGAAAAAGATAGAAAAGAAAAACAGAAACTATCCTAACCTAACCATCTAACCAGCCCACCTAGCTACTCCCGGCGGCCCACCTCTCTCCTCTCTTTCTCTCGCGCGCAGACAGCCCAGCCCAACCCACCGAAGCATTTCCTGTTTGTCGCCTTCTTCCTCTGTGTGAGAGATGCTCGTGGCCTATGTCACCGTCGTGCCGCGCCGCGCTCACCTGCTCCCTCCTCTCCTTTTAACTGAGATGCGCCTCCAAAACCCTAGCCCTTTTCCCTCTCCACCTCGCGCTGCTGCCAGTCCTTTTCCCCTCCTTTCTTCTTCTCCACCGAAAAAACTAGCCGCCGGTTCCGTCTTCTTCACCGTCGCCATGACCACCTCGAGGAAACCTGAACGGCGCAAAAGGACATCCACGTCATCCTCTTCCTCGACGTCTTTTTCACGGAACCGCGGGAGCTCTACATCGCACAAATTCTTCCTCGCCGTCACCGTGCTCCCACGGCAAGTTTTCTCCTTATTCTTCAGCGTTCCAGACCACCTCGAGCTCCTTCGCTTCACCAACGAGCCCGCGGTGAGCACGCGAACCTTCTCCGCATCTTGTTCCTACCAATTACGCCCTGTATCACCACCCTCGCTGTCGTCTCCTTCGTTACTGGTGCCTCGCTGCCATCGAGCTCGATTCGTTGTCGATCCAGACCACAACAGCATGCGCTGCTTGGCTCAATTGATGCGTGCAAGTCCACTCTTGATCAACTCCATCTCCACCGAATCACAGAGCTAGCAAAACGAGGTCACCGCTGACGTTTCCTCCGCCACACTCCGGTGTTGCGCGCTGTTAATCTTCAGTTTCATCAGAGAATCGCATCGCCACACCTTGGCCTCACTGAAACCCGTAGATCTTGAGAAGCGATCGAGTAACATGGTGGTTAGCCGCTAGATCTAGATCGAGTGCGTCGCGCGTTCGAATCCCACCAACACCGAAATAAACCACCTTTTTCCTCTTTGAGGCGCGCCGACAAGTGGGCCCCACTAGTCGGTGACCCGGTAAGGCCATGTTGGCGAAAGCTGGCTCCGTCAGCATTCCAGCTAGCCAGGCCCCTCTTGTCATCGACTGTGACTGGATCCGGCCCGGTGCAATTTGACACAAACCCTAGCCCTTTTTCTTTTCCTGGTTTTGTTTCCTGCACTATTTGAAATTGATTTCAAATCAACCTTCCAAATTCAAATTCAAACAAACTTGATATCTAGGAATATCAGAAAAATTCAATATTTCTGAATGTGAAACTTGTGTCAACTTTTGAACAATAAAATTTTGACAAGTTTTTAATTTGAGGTTAAAATGCATACAACTTGCAAAAATCATAACTAATTATTTATAACTCCAAATTTGACAAATTTTATATTAATTTGTATTAAAAAAATGTGAGGAATCCAAATCTTAACTTGTCATGCATCATAGAACACTTCTACTGTTCTGCCAAATGGTAATTCCATTCAAATGAAGTGATGTGTGAGGGCATTTCAAATGTTTCTGGTCCAATTCAAATGCCCCACTTAATATTGCAATGTATGGACCCTTTGCACTTCATCATGCATCATATTGTCACATTGCACAACCTTGTATTGATTTATGTACTTTCTTCTTGTATGTGCTATTTGGTTATTCTCGAGTAGATACCGACACCGAGCAGTTCGAGCAGGAGTACGAGTACCACCCTGAGGAGGATGTCGCTAGTACCACTATCACTGATCTGATAGGCGAGCCCTCCCCCTTCACCTATTTTACAGTTTTACTCCCGTTGCTCTATTGCTATCCTTATGTTGCGATTATGTTCGAGTCACGTGTCCTATTCCACCTATTCCCTATATGAGCCGTGTTTCCCTTCCGATACCTATCACCGTTGTTTGATGTTTGACAAGCCTTGTGAGTCGTAGCGCGAGTTCAGGGTTTTTGTTGTTATCTCGATATCTTCGGGATATGTTGGGAAAAGTTGACACCTGTTTCACCCGATGGATAATGTTGTTGGAGTTAATCATGATAAGTTGGTACAACTAAAATTTTGCTATAACTAAATAAGTGGCATCGGTGGCCCCCTTTGCGCAAGCATCGGATCTTTGTCTCGCTTGTGTCCCCTAGGACCCGAGTTCTTGTTATCTGTTCTAAGGCTGAGCGCACTAACCACTCGCGGGAGGTTTTAATGGGACCCCCCTTGATTTACTACATTTTCTCAAGACTGTTGAAAAGGGGGCCACAACTTTGGATTTATTTGCCTATGCCATGTATGCCATGCTTTACTTACTGTTTCCTTTGGGTGCTTTACTTCCCGTTGCCTTTGGGTGTTTATATTCTGTATTATACCTTGCTAGACGTTTAGTGAAGCGGGTTGTCATACTCGCCTAGCCGCCGGCGCAAACCCCGAGTCCGCTTCGGAGTACGGCCGAACTTCGTTATGGTTAGCTTAGCTGGGTGGCCCCCCTAGACTTTCTTGTAGAACTAGAAACAATCTCATCGTGAGACTCTGTTTTCATCCAGCAGTGTTGAACATGCGTGTATGCGACCAGTAGTGCACCCCTGCAGGGTAAATCTTTTCGAAAAGCCGTGTCCGCGGTTATGGATGAATTGGAGTTGTTTAACTCGATCATAGAATAACTTACACCTAATACTTGTTGCTAATAACTTGCAAATAACTTGCATAGTAAGTTAGCAACCGTGTGAGTGCCTGTACATTGCTTCTTCGCTTTGAGTGAAGGGGTTATGTGCATCTGGCTAGGTTATGCTTGAATAGTATCTAGTTGGTTACCACATGCGCTCTCTTACCTTCTCTAAGTAGACGGAAGTTGTAGCCTGTCTCTATAAGTTAGATCAAGCTTTGATGCCGCTAAACTCCACCATATAGCCCGGCGTGCATAGCCAAGTTCTAGTCTCGCTGAGTACATGTGACTTTGGTACTCATGCTCCGTTTTTCTCTCTTTTTCCGGCAACCATTGGCCCGATGTTACAGGTACGACAGGATACGAGCAGTCGTCAGGAGGCTACTTCGTTGAGTTCACAGACGCCGACTTCGTCGAGTAGCGAGTGCGTTCCTAGGCAGCAGCATGTGGCTTGTTGGTTATGGATCTGTCTGCTTATCTTCTGGACTCTTAGTCCTATTTATGGGACTAGTAGTGCACCCCTGCAGGTTAAATCTTTTCGAAAAGCCGTGTCCGCGGTTATGGACGGCTTGGAGCTGTTTAACTCGATCATAGAATAACTTACACCTAATACTTGTTGCTAATAACTTGCTAATAACTTGCATAGTAAGTTAGCAACCGTGTGAGCACGTGTACATTGCTTCTTCGCTTTGAGTGAAGGGGTTATGTGCATCTGGTTGGGTTATGCTTGAATAGTATCTAGTTGGTTACCTCATGCGCTCTCTTACCTTCTCTAAGTAGACGGAAGTTGTAGAGTGTCTCTATAAGTTAGATCAAGCTTTGTTGCCGCTAAACTCCACCATATAGCCCGGCGTGCATAGCCAAGTTCTAGTCTCGCTGAGTACATGTGCCTTTGGTACTCATGCTCCGTTTTTCTCTCTTTTTCCGGCAACCATTGGCCCGATGTTACAGGTACGACAGGATACGAGCAGTCGTCAGGAGGCTACTTCGTTGAGTTCACAGACGCCGACTTCGTCGAGTAGCGAGTGCGTTCCTAGGCAGCAGCATGTGGCTTGTTGGTTATGGATCTGTCTGCTTATCTTCTGGACTCTTAGTCCTATTTATGGGACTAGTAGTGCACCCCTGCAGGTTAAATCTTTTCGAAAAGCCGTGTCCGCGGTTATGGACGGCTTGGAGCTGTTTAACTCGATCATAGAATAACTTACACCTAATACTTGTTGCTAATAACTTGCTAATAACTTGCATAGTAAGTTATCAACCGTGTGAGTGCCCGTACATTGCTTCTTCGCATTGAGTGAAGTTGTTATGTCCATCTGGCTGGGTTATGCTTGAATAGTATCTAGCTGGTTACCTCATGCGCTCTCTTACCTTCTCTAAGTAGTCGGAAGTTGTAGCGTGTCTCTATAAGTTAGATCAAGCTTTGCTGCCGCTAAACTCCACCATATAGCCCGGCGTGCATAGCTAAGTTCTAGTCTCGCTGAGTACATGTGCCTTTGGTACTCATGCTCCATTTTTCTCTCTTTTTCCGGCAACCGTTGGCCCGATGTTACAGGTACGACAGGATATGAGCAGTCGTCAGGAGGCATTCGTTGAGTTCCCAGACACCGACTTCATCGACTAGCGAGTGGGTTCCTAGGCAGCAGCATGTGGCTTGTTGGTTATGGATCCGTCTGCTTATCTTCTGGACTCTTAGTCCTATTTGGATCTTGTCTGTACCTAAACTTATTGCTTCCGCTGATGTAATGATGTACTGTTGGACGTGTGTCCATTTGAGTGTCATTTGTACCATGCTCTATTGAGCTTTTGCTATATATTATTTCCATCTTTTGTGTCATAGTTGTTTATGCTGTGATATGCATCTCTGTATTACCACCCTTGTATCCTGTGTGCAGTGCATGTATGTTGTGAAGTGCACAGGAAGGTGAAGCACTCAGGTATAGGGCCAATCGTGAGCCACACGATGTCTAGTTGCGCATGAGCGTGTCGAGATTCATCTTGGCTTGCTGTTATTCCGGACTACATGGCGACCTCACGGTCCCTTGTAGTAACTTCATACGCAAAGATTCATCATGGCATGCGCGTTTTCTTGAGCCCTTACTCCTGGGGCTTACAGAGAAGATGATGGCTCAGTATTTCTGAACGACTCTGGTGAGGGAATGGAGCTAGAACAAAGAGACGAAGGGCAAACAAGCAATGATGGCGAAGAAAATGTTGGACCCTTAACAAGGTCCGGCGAGGTATATTAAGCCTCTAGTGTTCACTAGATGCATTAATTGATTTGTATATATATTAATGCATCTTTCTCCTTTTAGCCCCCCGTATCGAGCGAATCTGCTAGAAGGCAACGATGCCTGGCAAAAAAGTTGTAGCGACCTCACCTTTTAAGGTGCAGATCTCTGTGCTTATCTGTGCTAGTCCCTGGATCAATCGCTAGCACACACAGTACAAGATGTAATATCAAGAAACAAATGTCTTTATTACATCGTATGATTCAGAATTTACAAAAAGGATTACAAATTGCATAACACAAGGCTAGCATATCATCAGAGTTTTACAACGAACAAACATATACAGCATGGAGTCCTTCGTCTTCATGTGCCACAGGCGAGCATGTTGAGGATAGACTCGTAACCCTAATCATTGCAACAGGTAAAGTTACAGCCAAAAACATTTGGTCAATACTTTGAATGTATTGGCAAGATGATACTTTGGTGGACACAAATGGCGCCTAATAGCTACATGCATATTTGGCTGGTGGAGTTTATGCTCATTTGCGGAAAGCAAGTTTTTCCCTATCTTTTGCTAATAGTTTTTCATCATCTCATTATATTTTGTCACACCAAACCCCTTTGTTCACCCACCAAGTTTTAACTTAGGAAATTGGGATGAGGAGATTCTCGATCAGTTTCAAAGTCTTGATGCTCAGAATTGTCCGTAACCGGGGACACGGCTCAGTACTTAGTTTTACACTCTCGAGAGGTTTGTGCACTTTGCTCACAAGACTCGGCTATTCCTTCATCCATACTACTTAGGTGTGGCATGGAAGAGAGAAAGACGTGACAAGACTTTTCAGAAGCAATCCCTCATGCCAGCACGGACGCGCTCCATCCTACAACACTACCACCCTCTGTTCGCCTGACTGAGTTCTCGCAACTTACCTGGTCAAGGCAGAGCCCATATTGCCATGTGGCTGCACTGGAAGCTTCTCAACATTGACGGTCTCCAATCTCTTTGTTCCTGGGCGGCGATCCCCACCAATGTCTGCACTCCGCTGACTTATCTTACCAATCCGCCCAGGTGGTTCATTAACTTAGTTGTTTTTCACCACACGAAAAAAATAATTATTCCAAGACACACACATGTATCATGAGATCCGTCCCACGTATCTATTCAGCACGACTAAGCATTCTACACTTACGTTGTTTCTTCTAATTGGATAATCAGGGATACCCTAAATAGGACAAAGCAATGCATAGAACCTACTCATGCATACTAGTGAAAGAAAATAAATACTACATGCATAGTAAAACATTGGGACATTTATGAACAAGAGTGTCACTTGCCTTTTTGATAGTTGAAGAGAGCGTTCTCTTTTCTTTCAACAAAACACGTCGCTCTCCATACAAATTATAAGATAAAAAAATAGCACAAAATAAACACACCATTCATAGCAACATATTCAAACAAGACAAAAACTGGAAATCGCTCTATGGTACTAAGGTGTGGCATGAGGTTTGGCTTGCAAGGTATGAATTTAATAGATTGAAGATCTAAAGTCAAATACTTGGAAATGGATCGTCTAAGATATATTGGAAACAATTGGTAGGATACTTAAGCATAGATGGAATTTAAATGGCCCATGTGAATAGGATTCAATTTGTCTCAAATGGTGCAACTATAATAGTATTAAATATAGTGTGACAACACTTACAAAAAATAGTACAAGTTTCACATAGGTTTGGGTATGAGCAAATGGTATGTTGAATTACTCAAATAACTCATTTGCCATTTGAATAATTTAACTAGGGAAATAGGATAGATAGGCTTTATATTGAAATAAGGTGGAAGTGTCTAAATGAGATTGGTGGATATGTATGATCAAAGGATTCATTTTATGAAAAAGGAATCATGACAATAGGAAATGTAGAATTTAAGCTGTGACAAAATACTCAATATTCCTCATTTGAGATTTGAATATTTTATGTCTGCAAAACATGAAACTAACGGTTTCATTGGATTCTATATTTGATAACAATTCCAACGATACCAAATTTGTAAAATTTGGATGAACGGAACTCAGGATATGATTTTTCGAAGTTCGCGGCATTTTCTGTCCAAAATGACGAAAATGCAGATTTTAGCAAATATCCAAGATGCGGACTAATATGTTAACCTGGTCGTATGAAAACTGAGTAACATCTGGTCCTCCAGTTAATCTATGTAACATGCTTTCAGGAAAAAGATCTTGAGAAGGAAAAAGGCCATCTTGGGAGAGAGATCAATATTTACTGACATGTACCGAAGACACCGCTTGAAAATATAATTGTGTGTATCAAATTTTCAACTAGCAAGATGTTCGGCAGTTAGATGGCAAACTTGCATTTATACTCTGTATGTTGGGTTACAAGGTGTTTTTCTTAAAGCATATATACCATAGAAAACTATCCAGCTTGTATAGAAAACGAGTTCACATCTTTGAGAATTTGAGATTTGGTGTTAGGGTAATGTATCTACTCCTACACGGAACGCTGCCTTGGATTTCAGTCCATCTCCTAATCAATCTAAACCACATGTATAATAATCCATGGACTAGTAGTACATGAGTTTTGTCCAAATGGTACACAAACTGACTCCATCTATGTCACGGTCACTTTCCAAACCTTGAGGAAACTTTAGTCAGAAATATTCCTAACAGGTAATAGGTTCAGATATCTGGTTTTACGTGAAAACACGATGTGGATTCGTTGGATCAAACACAAGTACATGTTCCTAATATAAACATGAGCGTTGGAATGAGAAAGAGCTGGCCAGATGGGAATGACCATACGGTCCATACCAGCGATTGTGCACTTGGTCGACGGACGTAGACGCCGGAGGTGTCGGGTGCTTCGTCATTGGTGATCTCCGGGTCGATGGAAAATGCAGAGATACTGGACGTCGAGCTGATACTCCTGGACATGATGGCGAGCTCGCTCGTCTCCTATGGCTGTCTTGATCCTTGGCGGTGCTCGTTGCGGCAGCATGCAGCATACGAACAAGCAGAAAGTCGCCTCGGATAATCTTCGTAGAGACTCGCCGGCGGCACAATCAGACGAAGGGCTCAGAAATGTGCGCGGCCAAGGTAAGATGAAAGCAAAAGATTTTGGGGCCTGGTTACCCGTGGACACCTTGTTACATTTCGCGGAAAAGACGGCGGCTGGCAAGCTTTGATGAAAAACTGCGGCTACCCGACGAGCAGCGCTGGGGCGTGGTGAGGTGGAGTGGTGGAGTGCGAGAAGGAAAGGTTAGTGCCTCTTTTATAGAATAGAGACGGTGCTCTAATTGCTATAGGATTTAGTGGCAGGTTATGACTGCAGTTTCTCGATTTTATGGCCTGCATTTGCATTGGCGTTATTGGCTGGCTGAGCAATGCTGCGATGCTTCTAGGAAAACCGAAAGCCTGGGTTGCTAGCTCGTGTTGCATGATGGAAATAAAACGATTGACTAGATAGTAGTACACAGTACTAGAGGTCACGTAAATGAGAAGGTTGGCAAAGGATAATAGAACAAATATGGCATGCACGTGTGCATGACCTTAGGCAAAAATACCCAAATAGATTATAGGATTGTTGTTAGTGAAAAACAACATAAAGAAAAAAACATTTAATTAACTCAAAGGTTTCAATTCCTTGTGAAATTTCATTCAAGACAAACAATCAAGCATTAAATTTATTTTTATTTTACATTCCAAAAATTTAAATTTTTTTGGAATGTGACAGACTACCACACTTAAAAGGAATCTCGTCCTCGAGATTCGAGAAAGGCTAGAAAGAAGCATGGGTTTGAGATGTGTTGGTGGTCTACCACCCTTGAAAAGAAACTATTGTAGGTAGTCATTGGCTTGAGTTTTACTAACCTCATGTGAGTATGATTTGACACCGGGTCATTTTTTTGAAACATCTACTTCTGACTTCATATCCAGTAGGAGGTTGTTTATTCACATATAGTGAATCAACATATATCTTCAAGGTGACTTGAGTAGGTTTCCTCGTGTTTGGAGTTCTAATCCATATGGGCTGGCTGTTGAACTACTTTTGACACTGAGGGGTAACTCTTTGGGTCAAATGAGAGTACTTCAAGGCATCCTTTATCTTCTTACTTGTCGGTGTCATCGAAAGTCTACCACTATTCTTCATCTAGTGATTGGGTCTTCAAACTCATCGTAGTCCTACGTTTGGCAACACTTGTCTACTATAAGGGTATAATATCTATTCACCCTATGGTTCAGGCTTATCAGCAACATCTCTCTTGTAGGTATGTCTCTCTAGATTTACCATTCCTCATAACAAAAGTGAACAATATGAGTAGTCGTCATGGGGGCCAATCCATGTCGCACCCAATCATTTCCTTGTATTTAGTTTGGTATATCCCGTATTCTTACTCTCGGTCAACCTCACAAGTTTGACAAAACTTTCATGGAAAATTGAATCAATGTTTCAATTCCCATTATTGAACTGTTTTGAAAACATTTCTATCGATTCTTAACTAGGGCTTTGCGTATCTCACACTCTACGCCTTTTCATCTTGACAAGGAACATCAAGGTTGGTTTCACTAAGGTTGTCTTCATGACGATTTGTCGAGAAAACACTTGCTGTGTTGGGTATAAGTGAGAATAGATAGAAAAGATCTAAAGAAGATTCCTACCGAAACACATAAAATTAAGACAAATCATCTTACAAACAATATCTAACACACATCAAGCAACAAGGTCTAAAACACAAACAAACTAGTATGGTCATACCACAATTTGGTAAGATCAATACTTTTTTATGCTATCGTGGTTCGATAAAAGAGGACTAATGGTGGTCTAATCTATTTCTATTTTGGATGCTTCAAGTTTCTATTCTACTTCTTCGTTGTATCTTCGTGTGTTGTGCAGTCTGCATAGGAGTCTTTCTTCAAGTTCTTCATTGGTCTTCCATGAAACCCTTTTTGCAGAAACGAAGAATATCATATGAAGCTTCGGTCCCTCACTTCAGGTACAAAATCATCTCTGTATTTTCTTACTGGTTTTCGAGAGGTAGGTCATCTAAGGTAAGAGGAAAACATTTTTGAAGCTGGAGTAGGCGAGAATACTAGAAGTTCACAAATCAAACATCTTTTTAATAAAAGCTAGATTAGATATATTTTTCGTCCTAGGGTCATCCTATTTCTAATCCAAACCTAGGGTCAGGAACCTATTGTCAACAACCAGATTTTTAAGTCCAGATACCTATTATGCCATACATCGCAATCCCAGGAATATTGTTTTTGCGAGACATAATAGATTGATATCACAGAACATCATTCATTACAAACCATAACAGTCTTACATCAAAGGATCACACGATCCAGCCTTAATAAATCAGTTGATCTAATGATCAATTACATAGCACATAGCGGAAGTAGCGTAGTAGCGGTCCATCTGTTCCACAGGCAATTGTTGACGTCAGGAGTAGTCCTAGTTATCATAGACGTCTTATTGTCCCTCTTCTTAGTACTGGTTCTCCTCTTCATAGTCTGGCCATTTGAATAGCCAGGGACAAAGCCATGAGTACTTTTAAAGTACTCGCAAACTAATACTACTGTAAGCACTATCAACTATAGTAAGGGGTTCTAAGCTCTAGGTTTATTTGCATAAAGCCAGTTTTATTTCATAAGCACTTAGTAGTAAAAGACGCTGTATTTGCCTAACTAACTCAAGTGGGAACATTAGTGTCATTCCCACAACTCTGTTGTGATTCAAGTCAAATTCATCTTTCAAGATCAAATCACAAGTCACCAGTCACATGTAAAATTTTGAAAAGTTCTGATGACGGAACAGTATGGCCTTTCCAACCGTCCATAACCGCGGACACGGCTATTCGAATAGGTTTACACTCTGCAGAGGTCGCACACTTTTGCCACAACATTTGCAATAATCCGTCAGGGTTAACTGGCCCTGATTTATCACACTCCGTGTGCGGACTACCAACCATAACCTTTCACTTACATACCCTAGTATAGGCACCTCTCCCCATGAGCTTGGCCTCCCTGAAGACAAACCGTCAGGCTGGGAACTGCACAGGGCTTGGGCCGGACATTCACCTCATTTCACATCATTTCACGTCATTTCACATTTCAATGGAGGCAGCCTCGGCATAACCCCTATGACGCTTGTTTAGAGGGAACCCATACTAAAGCACATAAATTTCCAGTTAAGCCCCTACCCATAATCAGGTATTGTGGGGGTACTTGTAAAATTGGAATGGTATCGCATCCGAACCCAACCATCAGTTTTTTTGTAAAGTTCACCATGTCATTCACAAGTCACATTCACCTTCAAAATCTTTCAATAGAATGACTCATCATTCCAAGGTTTTCAAAGTCATTGGTTTTCACATGTTCCCATCTAGAGTAGTTACTTTTAGTTTTAGCACTAGCAACTAGTCATGAGGGGTACTATTTAACTTGTAGCTCTCTAGGCTAAGTGTGATGCTCTTGTACTACTCTATATCTAGATCAAGTAAATCATAATTCAAAAATAAACTTTGATAAACCAAAGTCAAAAACTTGTAAGTTAAAAACTTGGGATGGGATCATTAAGCATAAAGTATAAGGTAATGGTGCCTTGCTCTTGTAGAGCTTTGCACTAGGGCAACTTGCAAGAATATTAGCTTGCCTTGAGTGGTGTATTGATCAAAGTGGTCTTCTTCTTCCCGGAAGTAGACCTCCTCCTCCTGGTACTCCTCGGTACTAGCGTCTATAACGAATACGAGGTATACAATCACCAAACAAACTTAAGAGCTAGACTAAGCACACAAATGGTTCACACAAGCTATTCTAGCATCACACCATTATTCACATGTTGGTTGACTTTGTTTCTTTTTTAAGAAAAATAATTTCCTCTCATTGGATGTATTTATGAGGGTTTCCATTTAGTTCTTTGGAGAAATAATTTCCTCTCATTGAATCTTGTTAAGATTTAATCTCCTCAAATAATAAGGTATGAACATATGTTGACCAAGGTCAACACTTCACACTTATCATTTGAGAAACATGATTTAAATGAGGTACTATACCTCATGCAATTTAAATCCTACTTTGATTTAATATCCTCAAGTAAGCAATGATGAGACCATGCAACTAAGGTCATCACTTTACTTCACATTACTTGGGAAGATGAATTAAATGAGATGCTATATCTCATAGATTTGAAATTCCACATTTGAAATGATTTAAATGAGCTAGAAATGACTACATAGCCATTATTTGAATCTAGCTCATGATCATATGAAGCAACCATGTCATATTTTTACCTAATCAATTAGACAATATGAAATGTGATTTATGAGAGTTGAAATCAACTCAAAATCATTTATGGTTGATTTTTAATAAATGTTTGAATCTGAGAAAGGCTCTGCCTTGTTATTTTTTCTACATTAATTCTATAACAAAACTAGGTATGAGACCAGTGTAGTTAGTTAGATATTTTCACAAGCTTTACAAAGATATAAAGTTCATGAAATTTGGCTCAGTAGATCTTCCTATTTTAAATTTTGAAGTTTGTATCAGTATTGAATTTGATTTAGAATTATAAATCTGAGTTTAAATTTATGGGCTGCGCGGGAAACGAAGTTGGGCCAGGAGAGGGAAAAATGAGTTGGGCCAGCCCAGCTACGCCCACGATGCACACGGGCCAACTGACAGTTGACCCCACCTGTCAGTGGGTCTTTAAACCCGAAGCGGTATGCGTGCGTGCGGTGCGTTGGATTAGAAATGGATCGGACGGCTCACAGCCATCGTCATCTCCGGCGAGAGGGTTACTGGCAGCGGCGAAGGTTGGGGTCCGGCGAGCTCACCGGTGGCCGGCGATCGTCGGCGAGGGTGCACGGCGGTGTTGTCGAGGGTGGCGAAGCAGGTGGTGGTCGCAGGTGGTGCTGAGGTGGTCGCAATCTCCGTCTCGATCTGGCCACGGGAGCGGCGGTCTCCGGCTAAATTCCGGTGAGCTGGTGGTTAATCGAAGAGGGGAAGGGGTCGAGGAGGACTAGAGGTGAGAGGGGAGCAAGATAGTGTGTAGAATTGAGGCCGGGGCGCTCTCCTTTTATAGCGGCGCGAGGGTGCCGTGGAGGTGCGGAGCAGGTCATGGTGGCGATGGCGCTACGGGCGGCGAAGGGGCAAGGGAATGGTTGCGTCCTGTAGGCGACGTCGAGGCGGTGCTAACGTGCGTCATGGCGAGGACGGGGGTGGACGGAGGTGTGCAGGCGGTCGTCATGTACTGGTGTACCCGTGGCGGAGGACGTCGATGAGGGCGTCGGCGATAGTGCTCGAGCGAGCCAATGGGGTTGTCTGGGTGGCTGCTGGTGTCGTGGGGAGCAGGTGGGTGAGAGGAGAGAGCGTGAGGTGGTTGGGGTCGACGGGACGAGACGGGGCTCTGTCGTGTCCAGAGTGTGCCAGTGCACGCTCTGGCGCGCCGTGGCTGACATGGGCACATCTGGGCACGTCGTGTCCTGGCAAATGCCGACGTCTCCGTGCTCGATGGCAAGTACCAGTGTGTCCAGTGAGGTGAGGGCGAGCTGAATGACATGGTGAGAGTGACTAGAGGGGGTTGGAGAGGGAGTTGGCATGGTGAGTGCCATGATGGCTCGGCATGGCATGGTCCTGGTCATGATGGTCAAAGGCAAGGGCTGGCAAAGGGTGGCACTGACGTGGAGAGGGTGCAGGGATGCAGAGAGGGTCAGGGTTGGACTTGGTCCAATGATTTTTCCAGCATGGGCACATTTATGAACCCTGCCTGCAAGGTGTTCGACACAATGCCCGCAAGAGATGAACTTTGGAATTTTGCAAAGATTTTTGGTGGAGTTCATTCAAATAATGTTGGGAACACAATGGTGGTAGTGGTGTGCAAAATTGAGTTGATTTGTGAAATTTCAAAATGGGCATAATCTTAATTCTGTTTTGGTGTTGCTACTTTGCTTGATGATACTAAGAAATTGAGAAAGAATTTGCAAGGATGGTCTTGACCAAAGTTGTTCATCTTGATGAGGTCTTGGATGAGGTGCAAAGAATTGGAAATGTTTTGTTTAGAAATTTCTTAATACAAGGGCTCAAAGTGGGTGTCAGGATAAAATGGGCAGATTTGACCATTATCATATGTGAGCTAGTTTTGAATTCTATTTTGATTGGATTTAAGTTTCTTTGATTCAAAAGGGGTTCTTAAGTGTTTAGAAGCACTACCCAACCATTGGCACAAGCCAAATTGGCCTAGGTTAAGGTTTTGCAAATATGGCTATAAACACATGTGTGTGATAATTTGTATTTTTCTATTTCTTTTTCTTTGACTTTCTTTGAACCAAAAGGTGTGGTGTTGTGTTCTTATGTATTATTTGAGTTTAGGATTGTGTTTCATCATTTCAAACCAAGGAGTAGGGCTTAGACTCAAATTTGCAATTTGGCCATATATCCACATATGCCTCTATGTATATATTCATTTTCTTTTTGTTTCACCTTTGATTTAGTTGATGAGTACTAGGTTAGGTTTGTTGAGGCTTTTCAAACCATCTAAACAAGGTAAAACATGGCATAGGTTATTATTTGCAAGAATAGCCATAGGCTTACATGAGCTTTTTCTTTTATTTTATTTTCTTTTTATTTTTTTTCTTGTTGACTTCAAAGAGCAAGGTTTAGGGTTTAAGAGCATTGGTGAACACTTCAAACAAGTATTATGGCAAAAGTACACATATATGCATAATCACTATGCAACAAACTCAATTTAATTAAAGTTTTTGTTGGTTCCAATTTTTGGAAAAAGGAAATTCATTTTTCTTCTTTGTTTGAATTTTTGGGATGTTACAAACCCTTCCCCCTTAAACAAAATCTCATCCCGAGATTTAAAAAAAGTTAGGAACCTAAGAGAGATTGGGCAATTGGGTTAACAGGAAAACATACTCTGCATGGCCTGGGGTGCTTCCTGGGCTTCTGTGGCACTCAGGTGGTAGAGACGGCTGTTACGGTTGTTCGGGTTCCTTTTAGCTGCGAAACGGCGCTGTTGCTGGGCAGGTGTAGCAGTATTGGGGGCAGTCTTGGCAAGCTTCTTGGGGCACTCATTGGAGTAGTGACCCACAGTTCCACACTCATAGCAGGTTACCGTTGACTTGTCCTTTGGGGCAATGGGGGTAGCATTGCTTCCAGTCCTTGGGGCAGTATTGAGGTTGTTGTTGTTGCCATTGGGGTGGTTGTTGTTGTTGTTGTGGTTGCTGTTGTTGTTGTTGTGGTGGCCTCCGGGCTTCGGGTGGCTTCCATGGTTGTTGGTGTAGTTTGGACAGTAAGTCTGAGCAGGTGGCTTGTCGTTTCTTGGGGCAAATCCTTCAGTTGAATTGTTGCGGTACTTCTGTGCATTGTTGGGTCCATTCTGGTTTATCATACGGCGTTTGCGGTTCTCGTTGGCTTGATGCAGCTTCCATTCCATCTGTATGGCTGAGTCTATGATACGTCTCCAACGTATCGATAATTTCTTATGTTCTATGCCACATTATTGATGATATCTACATGTTTTATGCACACTTTATGTCATATTCATGCATTTTCTGGAACTAACCTATTAACAAGATGCCGAAGAGCCGTTTGTTTTCTGTTTTTGGTTTCAGAAATCCTAGTAACGAAATATTCTCGGAATTGGACGAAATCAAGACCAGGGTCCTATTTTGCCACGAAGCTTCCAAGACCGAAGAGGAGTCGAAGTGGGGCCACGAGGGGCCGCCACCATAGGGCGGCGCGGCCCAGCCCTTGGCCGCACCGACCTGTGGTGTGGGGCCCTCGTGTGGCCCCCCACGTTGCCCTTCCGCCTACTTATAGCCTCCGTCGCGAAACCCCCAGTACCGAGAGCCACGATACGGAAAACCTTACGAGACGCCGCCGCCACCAATCCCATCTTGGGGATTCGGAGATCTCCTCCGGCACCCTGCCGGAGAGGGGATTCATCTCCGGAGGACTCTACACCGCCATGGTCGCCTCCGGAGTGATGAGTGAGTAGTTCACCCCTGGACTATGGGTCCATAGCAGTAGCTAGATGGTTGTCTTCTCCTCATTGTGCTTCATTGTTGGATCTTGTGAGCTGCCTAACATGATCAAGATCATCTATCTGTAATTCTATATGTTGTGTTTGTCGGGATCCGATGGATAGAGAATACTATGTTATGGTAATTATCAAGTTATTACATATGTGTTGTTTATGATCTTGCATGCTCTCTGTTATTAGTAGAGGCTCTGGCCAAGTTTGTACTCTTAACTCCAAGAGGGAGTATTTATAATCGATAGTGGGTTCATGCCTACATTGATACCTGGGACAGTGACAGAAAGTTCTAAGGTTGTGTTGTGCTGTTGCCACTAGGGATAAAACATTGATTCTATGTCCGAGGATGTAGTTATTGATTACATTACGCACCATACTTAATGCAATTGTCTCGTTGCTTTGCAACTTAATACCGAAAGGGGTTCGGATGATAACCTGAAGGTGGACTTTTTAGGCATAGATGCGGTTGGATGGCGGTCTATGTACTTTGTCGTAATGCCCAATTAAATCTCACTATATTTATCATGTCATGTATGTGCATTGCGGTGCCCTCTCTATTTGTCAATTGCCCGACTGTAATTTGTTCACCCAACATGCTTTTATCTTATGGGAGAGACACCTCTAGTGAACTGTGGACCCCGGTCCATTCTTTATACTGAAATACAATCTACTGCAATACTTGTTTTACTGTTTTCTTGCAAACAATCATCTTCCACACAATACGGTTAATCCTTTGTTACAGCAAGCCGGTGAGATTGACAACCTCACTGTTTCGTTGGGGCAAAGTACTTTGTTTGTGTTGTGCAGGTTCCACATTGGCGCCGGAATCTCGGTGTTGCGCCGCACTACATCCCGCCGCCATCAACCTTCAACGTGCTTCTTGGCTCCTCCTGGTTCGATAAACCTTGGTTTCTTTCAGGGAAAACTTGCTGCTGTGCGCATCATACCTTCCTCTTGGGGTTCCCCAACGAACGTGTGAAATACACGCCATCAAGCATATTTTCGGCGCCATTGGGAGATCAAGACACGCTGCAAGGGGAGTCTCCACTTCTCAATCTCTTTACTTTGTTTTTGTCTTGCTTTATTTTATTTACTACTTTGTTTGCTGCACT
Source organism: Lolium multiflorum (assembly GCA_030979885.1). Taxonomy (NCBI): domain Eukaryota; kingdom Viridiplantae; phylum Streptophyta; class Magnoliopsida; order Poales; family Poaceae; genus Lolium; species Lolium multiflorum. Next base: position 17,018,017 of record CM061749.1, read on the forward strand.
TAAACAAAAACACAAAAAAAATTAGTTGCTAGTTTTACTTTATTTACTTTCTTGTTTGCTATATCAAAAACACAAAAAAATTAGTTACTTGCATTTACTTTACTTGATTCATCATGTTTCCTTTTAATTTTACCACAAAAGACATACCGGTAGGACGCGGGTCTATCATTGGGAGAAACAATATAGAAGAATTCTTCAATCATGTTAGTATTACTGAAGATTTTGAAGATAGACACTTGGTAGAACTTGCACCTACCTATGAAATTGCTGCTGCTGCTTTAGTTCGTATGTTGGAAACTAAATTTGTTAATCTCAATCCTATAATCCAACACATGTTTCTTACACTTGGTGATATGGAAGAAGGGAAAAGAAAGATTTTGTTTTAGAAACCCTTCTTAGAGAATTTGGTGGTCTAGCAAGAGAAGCTAGAAAGGTCTTTGCTAAATTTAATATTCTAGGTTCTCATACTAATTTTGTTGGTCTCCTTGAAAAAATGGACATGGATAGGATAAGATACACTAATAACATTAATGATGGTGGGGAGATCAAAGCACCAATACCATGTAAACTCCTAGCTATGAATGATGCACTAGAAAATAACTATGCTTGGCTTGTTCCTGAAAATTTGTTCGATGAGAGTAGCAAGACCAAGACTAATGAGAAGGGAGACGCTGAAACTTATGTATCCAATATACTATGCATGGTTGAGAAAACTCCAAACCCCGCTGTAGGTGCACCACCCTCCGATAATACTTGATATACACTTTCTGCGCCTAGCTGAAAGGCGTTAAAGAAAAGCGCTTATGGGAGACAACCCATGTTTTTACTACAGTATTTTTGTTTTATATTTGAGTCTTGGAAGTTGTTTACTACTGTAGCAACCTCTCCTTATCTTAGTTTTATGTTTTGTTGTGCCAAGTAAAGTCTCTATAGTAAGGTTCATACTAGATTTGGATTACTGCGCAGAAACAGATTTCCTTGCTGTCACGAATCTGAATCTAATTCTCTGTAGGTAACTCACAAAATTATGCCAATTTACGTGAGTGATCCTCAGATATGTACGCAACTTTCATTAGTTTTGAGTTTTTCCATTTGAGCAAGTCTGGTGCCATTTTAAAATTCGTCTTTACGAACTGTTCTGTTTTGACAGATTCTGCCTTTTATTTCGCATTGCCTCTTTTGCTATGTTGGATGAATTTATTTGATCCATTAATGTCCAGTAGCTTTATGCAATGTCCAGAAGTGTTAAGAATGATTGTGTCACCTCTGAACATATAAATTTTTATTGTGCACTAACCCTCTAATGAGTTTGCTTGAAGTTTGGTGTGAAGGAAGTTTTCAAGGATCAAGAGAGGAGTATGATATACTATGATCAAGAGAGTGAAAGCTCTAAGCTTGGGGATGCCCGGTGGTTCACCCCTGCATATTCTAAGAAGACTCAAGCGTCTAAGCTTGGGGATGCCCAAGGCATCCCCTTCTTCATCGACAACATCATCAGGTTCCTCCCCTGAAACTATATTTTTATTCCATCACATCTTATGCACTTTGCTTGGAGCGTCGGTTTATTTTTGTTTTTTTTTGTTTGAATAAAGTTGGATCCTAGCATTCACTGGGAGAGAGACACGCTCCGCTGTAGCATATGGACAAATATGTCCTTAGGCTTTACTCATAATGTTCATGGCGAAGTTTCTTCTTCGTTAAATTGTTATATGGTTGTAATTGGAAAATGCTACATGTAGTAATTGCTATGATATTTTGGATAATGTGATACTTGGCAATTGTTGTGCTCATGTTTAAGCTCTTGCATCATATACTTTGCACCCATTAATGAAGAAACACTTAGAGCTTGCTAATTTGGTTTGCATATTTGGTTTCTCTAGAGTCTAGATAATATCTAGTATCGAGTTTTGAACAACAAGGAAGACGGTGTAGAGTCTTATAATGTTTACAATATGTCTTTTATGTGAGTTTTGCTGCACCGTTCATCCTTGTGTTTGTTTCAAATAACCTTGCTAGCCTAAACCTTGTATCGAGAGGGAATACTTCTCATGCATCCAAAATACTTGAGCCAACCACTATGCCATTTGTGTCCACCATATCTACCTACTACATGGTATTTCTCGCCATTCCAAAGTAAATTGCTTGAGTGCTACCTTTAAATTTCCATCATTCGCCTTTGCAATATATAGCTCATGGGACAAAAATAGCCTTAAAAACTATTGTGGTATTGAATATGTACTTATGCACTTTATCTCTTATTAAGTTGCTTGTTGTGCGATAACCATGTTCTGGGGACGCCATCAACTATTCTTTGTTGAATATCATGTGAGTTGCTATGCATGTCCGTCTTGTCTGAAGTAAGAGAGATCTACCACCTTATGGTTAAGCATGCATATTGTTAGAGAAGAACATTGGGCCGCTAACTAAAGCCATGAATCATGGTGGAAGTTTCAGTTTTGGACACATATCCTCAATCTCATGTGAGAATAATAATTGTTGCTACACGCTTATGCATTAAAGAGGAGTCCATTATCTGTTGTTCATGTTGTCCCGGTATGGGTGTCTAAGTTGAAGAATGATCAAAAGCGAGAAATCCAATGCGAACTTTCTCCTTAGACCCTTGTACAGCGGCATGGAGGTACCCCATTGTGACACTTGGTTAAAACATGTGCATTGTGATGATCCGGTAGTCCAAGCTAATTAGGACAAGGTGCGGGCACTATTAGTATACTATGCATGAGGCTTGCAACTTGTAGGATATAATGTTCATAACTCATATGCTTTATTACTACCGTTGACAAAATTGTTTCATGTTTTCAAAATAAAAGCTCTAGCACAAATATAGCAATCGATGCTTTCCTCTTTGAAGGACCATTCTCTTTACTTTTATGTTGAGTCAGTTCACCTATCTCTCTCCACCTCAAGAAGCAAACACTTGTGTGAACTGCATTGATTCCTACATACTTGCATATTGCACTTGTTATATTACTCTATGTTGACAATTATCTATGAGATATACATGTTACAAGTTGAAAGCAACCGCTGAAACTTAATCTTCCTTTGTGTTGCTTCAATGCCTTTACTTTGATTTATTGCTTTATGAGTTAACTCTTATGCAAGACTTATTGATGCTTGTCTTGAAGTACTATTCATGAAAAGTCTTTGCTTTATGATTCACTTGTTTACTCATGTCATTACCATTGTTTTGATCGCTGCATTCATTACATATGCTTACAAATAGTATGATCAAGATTATGATGGCATGTCACTTCAGAAATTATCTTTGTTATCGTTTTACCTGCTCGGGACGAGCAGAACTAAGCTTGGGGATGCTGATACGTCTCCAACGTATCGATAATTTCTTATGTTCTATGCCACATTATTGATGATATCTACATGTTTTATGCACACTTTATGTCATATTCGTGCATTTTCTGAAACTAACCTATTAACAAGATGCCGAAGCCTTCCTGTTTTGCTGTTTTTGGTTTCAGAAATCCTAGTAACGAAATATTCTCGGAATTGGACGAAATCAAGACCCAGGGTCCTATTTTCCCACGAAGCTTCCGAAGACCGAAGAGGAGTCGAAGTGGGGCCACGAGGCCGCCACCATAGGGCGGCGCGGCCCAGCCCTTGGCCGCGCCGACTGTGGTGTGGGGCCCTCGTGTGGCCCCCACGTTGCCCTTCCGCCTACTTATAGCCTCCGTCGCGAAACCCCGAGAGCCACGATACGTAAAACCTTACGAGACGCCGTCGCCAATCCCATCTCGGGGGATTCGGAGATCTCCTCCGGCACCCTGCCGGAGAGGGGATTCATCTCCCGGAGGACTCTACACCGCCATGGTCGCCTGGAGTGATGAGTGAGTAGTTCACCCTGGACTATGGGTCCATAGCAGTAGCTAGATGGTTGTCTTCTCCTCATTGTGCTTCATTGTTGGATCTTGTGAGTTGCCTAACATGATCAAGATCATCTATCTGTAATTCTATATGTTGTGTTTGTCGGGATCCGATGGATAGAGAATACTATGTTATGGTAATTATCAAGTTATTACATATGTGTTGTTTATGATCTTGCATGCTCTCCGTTATTAGTAGAGGCTGGCCAAGTTTGTACTCTTAACTCCAAGAGGGAGTATTTATGCTCGATAGTGGGTTCATGCCTACATTGATAGACAGTGACAGAAAGTTCTAAGGTTGTGTTGTGTCGTTGCCACTAGGGATAAAACATTGATTCTATGTCCGAGGATGTAGTTATTGATTACATTACGCACCATACTTAATGCAATTGTCTGTTGCTTTGCAACTTAATACTGAAAGGGGTTCGGATGATAACCTGAAGGTGGACTTTTTAGGCATAGATGCGGTTGGATGGCGGTCTATGTACTTTGTCGTAATGCCCAATTAAATCTCACTATATTTATCATGTCATGTATGTGCATTGGTGCCCTCTCTATTTGTCAATTGCCCCACTGTAATTTGTTCACCCAACATGCTTTTATCTTATGGGAGACACCTCTAGTGAACTGTGGACCCCGGTCCATTCTTTTATCTTGAAATACAATCTACTGCAATACTTGTTTTCCTGTTTTCTTGCAAACAATCATCTTCCACACAATACGGTTAATCCTTTGTTACAGCAAGCCGTGAGATTGACAACCTCAATTTCGTTGGGGCAAAGTACTTTGTTTGTGTTGTGCAGGTTCCACGTTGGCGGGAATCTCTGGTGTTGCGCCGCACTACATCCCGCCGCCATCAACCTTCAACGTGCTTCTTGGCTCCTCCTGGTTCGATAAACCTTGGTTTCTTTCTGAGGGAAAACTTGCTGCTGTGCGCATCATACCTTCCTCTTGGGGTTCCCCAACGAACGTGTGAAATACACGCCATCAGTCTACAAGGGCTTCGAGGTCAGCAAACGGAATGTTCACTAACACAGTCTGCATCTCATCGTGCAGTCCATTCAGAAATCTTTCCTTCCTCTTCTCGTTGCTGTCGGTCTCGTCCGGGCGTACCTCGACAGAGTGAGGAACCTGTCGCGGTATTCCACCACGGACATCCTCCCTTGTTTGAGTTCCCGGAGCTCGTCTCTCATCTTCTTGATCAGTCCTTGGGGCACATGGTACTTGCTGAACTTGAGTTTGAAATCTTCCCAAGTCATTATTTATCCCGCATTCATTGCACGGGCACTTGTCCACCAGGCTCTGGCAGATCCTGACAGGTAGTGGGTGGCGAACAGTACTTTTTCTGCGGCTTCTACTCCCGCAACTTCTAAGTTGTTCTCCATTGTTTGGAGCCAGTCATTAGCATCTAGTGGCTCTTCTGTCTTGCTAAACATTGGGGGATTAGTGTTCTGGAAATTCTTCAGTTTGGATCCCGGGTGATCATGGTTTCCATGGCCTTGGTTGTTCTGGGCTAGCTGTTGCAATACGACAAGGTTGGCTTGTCGCTCAGCTCTTTCGACTTCTCGGTCTGCCATCATCATTTGCAGCATCTGCAGCATTGCATCTTGGTTGGTGCTGCGGGTTGGAGGGGCCATCTGAACATTGAGGTAGATGACAAGATAAGAGGGAAATTTCTATGGTTTGTTTGGTTTAAAGTTCAAAAAGTTTCAAAACTTGAGTAGTGCTGAGGTGGTAAAAACCAACAACACTTTTTCATTCATACCAAACATCACATATTACAAAGCTAACACACCGTTGGTTTTAAGAACCATTCATTCGTCCTATGATACAAGGGGACCGATACAAACTCACACCTACGGAAGTGCTCTAATGATACTACTCTTCATCCGGAATGGTGGGTTCTTCGTCTTCATGGGTAATGTGCTTGGAGAAATGCGCGGGCGTTGTCCAACTCCTTGCGGGTCTTGTACAGCATGAAGTCCAGGTATGCAACATAGTGGTTCATCTCCGGGTGTGGTGGCATGGTTGTTGGCCTTCCCATAGGGTCATGTCTTGGGTAGTAAAAGAAGCGAGTGTTCTTGATCTTGTTCACATTCTGTCCACACAGACGGGCAAGTGCTTCTTGCATGGCTTTGGCTATTCCATCCATCCAAGTGTTTCCCCTCACAGAAAACCATACGGTTTCACAAATTGGGGCTCCCAGCTTTCCTCTCAGATCTGCAGTAACTACCCACTGAGGTTGTTTTTCCGACTGATTATTGAGTGGTACTCCAAAGAACTCGGGATACGGACGTCCTAGATATTCAACTAGCTGCTCCAAATCCTTCTCGAACATTAAGTCTCCTCCGTGGCCAAGCTGATAGAACTCATAGTTGTACTCCATCTCTAAATAATTAGGATGAGTAAGTTAGTGAAGTGATCAAGTGTGCAAATTTTATGTAGCATTACAAGGAAAAGTAGAGCATGGGTTTCTTATTTTGAAAAGATCTTAAGGATAAGAGTGAGAATAAGTTTTCATAAATATTCACTTCATTTATTTTGAAACTAAGTTTTTCAGACGTCCATTCTAACTAGGGCCTCCTAAGGTCAAACAATGGCTCTGATACCAACTTGTCAACACCCAGATTTTTAAGTCCGATGCCTATTATGCCATACATCGCAATCCCAGGAATATTGTTTTTGCGAGACATAATAGATTGATATCACAGAACATCATTCATTACAAACCATAACAGTCTTACATCAAAGGATCACATGATCCAGTCTTAATACAACAGTTGATCTAATGATCAATTACATAGCACATAGCGGAAGTAGCGTAGTAGCGGTCCATCTGTTCCACAGGCAACTGTTGACGTCAGGAGTAGTCCTAGTTATCATAGACGTCTTGTTGTCCCTCTTCTTGGTACTGGTTTTCCTCTTCATAGTCTGGCCATTTGAATAGCCAGGGACAAAGCCATGAGTACTTTTAAAGTACTCGCAAACTAATACTAGTGTAAGCACTATCAACTATAGTAAGGGGGTTCTAAGCTCTAGGTTTATTTGCATAAAACCAGTTTTATTTCATAAGCACTTAGTAGTAAAAGACTCTGTATTTGCCTAACTAACTCAAGTGGGAACATTAGTCTCATTCCCACAACTCTGTTGTGATTCAAGTCAAATTCATCTTTCAAGATCAAATCACAAGTCACCAGTCATATGTAACATTTTGAAAAGTTCTGATGATGGAACAGTATGGCCTTTCCAACCGTCCATAACCGCGGACACGGCTATTCGAATAGGTTTACACTCTGCAGAGGTCGCACACTTTTGCCACAATATTTGCAATAATCCGTCAGGGTTAACTGGCCCTGATTTATCACACTCCGTGTGCGGACTACCAACCATAACCTTTCACTTACATACCCTAGTATAGGCACCTCTCCCCATGAGCTTGGCCTCTCAGTGAAGACAAACCGTCAGCCTAGGAACTGCACAGGGCTTGGGCCGGACATTCACCTCATTTCACGTCATTTCACGTCATTTCACATTTCAATGGAGGCAGCCTCGGCATAACCCCTATGACGCTTGTTTAGAGGGAACCCATACTAAAGCACATAAATTTCCAGTTAAGCCCTTACCCATAATCAGGTATTGTGGGGGTACTTGTAAAATTGGAATGGTATCGCATCCGAACCCAACCATCAGTTTTTTTTGTAAAGTTCACCATGTGATTCACAAGTCACATTCACCTTCAAAATCTTTCAATAGAATGACTCATCGTTCCAAGGTTTTCAAAGTTATTGGTTTTCACATGTTCCCATCTAGAGTAGTTACTTTTAGTTTTAGCACTAGCAACTAGTCATGAGGGGTACTATTTAAATTGTAGCTCTCTAGGCTAAGTGTGATGCTCTTGTACTACTCTATATCTAGATCAAGTAAATCATGAATCAAAAATAAACTTTGATAAATCAAAGTCAAAAACTTGTAAGTTAAAAACTTGGGATGGTATCATCTATCTATTATATTATTAAAACAGAAGACAAATAATGGCTCAGATTTACCGCCCAAAAAAGAACGGCTTGGATTTTAAAAAGCCGCGCACAAAAAAAACTGGAGCGTAACATGTATCAGTACATAATATTTTGGACACAAAAATCTGTCACGTTGCACCTGATAGACTTTGTTTCAATTATTGGATTCTAAAAGAAAAAAAGACTACGTTGATGGTAAACATGGTATTTGTTTTCAGTTTGGATTCATGGCGTCTTGATTTGGAGAAATAAACTGATCTGATCCGGCTTTGTCGCAACAAAAAATTATTTAGTTGCAATTGTCCGTTTTGTACATCAAATAAATATATTCGTCTTTCGAGCGTTCTATTTAGTTGCAATCAGATGGTAGCTCCGTCCGTTTTGTACATCAAATAAATTCGTCTTTCGAGCGTTCATCGTAGCGTTTTTTCCTAGATCTGCCAATCCAAGTCAGTTTCAGTTTGGAACACCAGGCTACCCAAGGAGATCAGAACAAACGCCGCATCCAGCAGATCTAATCTCATCGAAACAATACATCCCTGCAACGAGCCCCAAGTCCCAGCCGAAAACCCAAGCGTGTGGATGGCAAGCTGACAATATTTCATTGCCCGACTATACCGCCAGGGAGTTTGAGTTCTACAGGCCGCTGCATGTTGCGCTATCGCAGTCTCGCCGATATCAACGATCTTGAACGCTCGCTAATTCCCGCCCTACTCACGACGAGATTGACTTCAGCCGTGTGCCGGCGACGTGGTCAAGGTGTCTGATGACTGGGAGCTCCTACGGCCCCACATGGTGATATGTGACCTCCGGATGTAGAGACACGGGATGGTGGAGGAGATGAAGGAAGGGCGAAGAGATAGGAAATTAGCAGTTTAGCAAAACCTCAGCCATGGATCGGCCTGTCACTTAGCTGCCGCGCTCAGCAAGCATGCACACCAACCCATGACTCTCGCCAACGACGTAGCGAAGTTTGCCGGGTTTAGGAGTGGAGTTCAACAGATCATTAATTACTAGGAGAATTTGGTGACTTCCAGGATACTGCAATGACCATTAGGCTGGGCTCTGATATTTTTTCCGATCACGCCGGATTCAAAGATCACGTCGGATTCAAGTTGAATATCCAAGTCCATACTCCAGAATATAAGTTCTGGCGGACTGCTCACTTCACCAAGGGGATTTAAACAATTCATGTCCTTTTCTTGAAGCAACATGCATCTTACATTTAGAATTTTTTTGATGAAGGTACATATATACTGAAGTATATCTAAGAGGGCTGATACATCGTATATATCGAGAGAAGAGTAATTAGCTCCAAGTACGGATGAGGGAAGCGCCAGGGATCTGAAGGAATTGAAATATTGCACGCGCAACAGGGCTGGATTGTAAGTAAAGACCAAAGAAATATATATGTCGCTTCAGTTTCTTATATATGAATTTAGGAGAAATAAAATTACAAACAATGAATTTTACACCACTTGAAGTCAGGATTTCCATGTTAACTTTACATGAAATTAAAAGTGGGTAAACAAAAAAAATTAGTTCTTCCTATGAACTGCATGAATAGCTGGTGTCTGATATATATAAAAACCTCATTAAATATTCATTTCTAAATAAGATATAGGGGAATTAAGCAAAACAACATTGTGTAATCCATATGAAGTTCTTTAAGTAATGTCAAAATAAAATGTGAATTAAAATTCGTAGTTGCAATAATATGGAATGTCTGCATGATAGCAAGAAACTTTGCAATGTTGTTTTCGTACATACTAGAGTGGAAGTCCATAAATAAATGCTTATATGAACTAGATGTCTCTCATATAGTTCCCAGCAACAGATAACATATGCTAGAAATAATAAAGTGGTACGTTATGTAAGAAGAACCGTCAAGTGTATGAGAAAACATGCTGACAAAAACAAGCACATGATGAGAGAGAGAGAGAGAGAGAGGTTTTAAAAATAATGTTGATACACAATGGTTGATTGGCAAATGATATGTACAAATTGGTTTGTTATATATTTATGTGTGAAAATTATAATAGAAGATGCACAAACAAAAAAGCCAGCTCATTACGAACAATGTTGAGGTGGATAGTGTAAGACATAAAATATTTTGATTTCAGGTAAACATTACAAGTCGGATCTAGCAAGAGCTGAAAGAGCCGGCGCTAATTGTTGTTCAAAATCTATGGACACAATAATTATATATGATGTCTTACAAACAACACTATACCTATCATTAGAGATCACTAAAAAACTTAATAAAGTTTTACTACACAACCATGTAAAAAAAATACTAAATGATGTTTCACATGAATGTTCTTTGTAAAATATTTTTGTATTATTTTTATTTATGTCACTCACTAGCCTCTCATAAACTAATATGATCAATATTGAAAATGATAATATACTGCTAACGAAACAAAATAAAATAAATCTAGCCGCACATTTGTGCGGGTCACACTGCTAGTTATATTATTAAAACAGAAGACAAATAATGGCTCAGATTTAACGCCCAAAAAAGAACGGCTTGGATTTTAAAAAGCCGCGCACAAAAAAAACTGGAGCGTAACATGTATCAGTACATAATATTTTGGACACAAAAATCTGTCACGTTGCACCTGATAGACTTTGTTTCAATTATTGGATTCTAAAAGAAAAAAAGACTACGTTGATGGTAAACATGGTATTTGTTTTCAGTTTGGATTCATGGCGTCTTGATTTGGAGAAATAAACTGATCTGATCCGGCTTTGTCGCAACAAAAAATTATTTAGTTGCAATTGTCCGTTTTGTACATCAAATAAATATATTCGTCTTTCGAGCGTTCTATTTAGTTGCAATCAGATGGTAGCTCCGTCCGTTTTGTACATCAAATAAATTCGTCTTTCGAGCGTTCATCGTAGCGTTTTTTCCTAGATCTGCCAATCCAAGTCAGTTTCAGTTTGGAACACCAGGCTACCCAAGGAGATCAGAACAAACGCTGCATCCAGCAGATCTAATCTCATCGAAACAATACATCCCTGCAACGAGCCCCAACCCCCAAGTCCCAGCCGAAAACCCAAGCGTGTGGATGGCAAGCTGACAATATTTCATTGCCCGACTATACCGCCAGGGAGTTTGAGTTCTACAGGCCGCTGCATGTTGCGCTATCGCAGTCTCGCCGATATCAACGATCTTGAACGCTCGCTAATTCCCGCCCTACTCACGACGAGATTGACTTCAGCCGTGTGCCGGCGACGTGGTCAAGGTGTCTGATGACTGGGAGCTCCTACGGCCCCACATGGTGATATGTGACCTCCGGATGTAGAGACACGGGATGGTGGAGGAGATGAAGGAAGGGCGAAGAGATAGGAAATTAGCAGTTTAGCAAAACCTCAGCCATGGATCGGCCTGTCACTTAGCTGCCGCGCTCAGCAAGCATGCACACCAACCCATGACTCTCGCCAACGACGTAGCGAAGTTTGCCGGGTTTAGGAGTGGAGTTCAACAGATCATTAATTACTAGGAGAATTTGGTGACTTCCAGGATACTGCAATGACCATTAGGCTGGGCTCTGATATTTTTTCCGATCACGCCGGATTCAAAGATCACGTCGGATTCAAGTTGAATATCCAAGTCCATACTCCAGAATATAAGTTCTGGCGGACTGCTCACTTCACCAAGGGGATTTAAACAATTCATGTCCTTTTCTTGAAGCAACATGCATCTTACATTTAGAATTTTTTTGATGAAGGTACATATATACTGAAGTATATCTAAGAGGGCTGATACATCGTATATATCGAGAGAAGAGTAATTAGCTCCAAGTACGGATGAGGGAAGCGCCAGGGATCTGAAGGAATTGAAATATTGCACGCGCAACAGGGCTGGATTGTAAGTAAAGACCAAAGAAATATATATGTCGCTTCAGTTTCTTATATATGAATTTAGGAGAAATAAAATTACAAACAATGAATTTTACACCACTTGAAGTCAGGATTTCCATGTTAACTTTACATGAAATTAAAAGTGGGTAAACAAAAAAAATTAGTTCTTCCTATGAACTGCATGAATAGCTGGTGTCTGATATATATAAAAACCTCATTAAATATTCATTTCTAAATAAGATATAGGGGAATTAAGCAAAACAACATTGTGTAATCCATATGAAGTTCTTTAAGTAATGTCAAAATAAAATGTGAATTAAAATTCGTAGTTGCAATAATATGGAATGTCTGCATGATAGCAAGAAACTTTGCAATGTTGTTTTCGTACATACTAGAGTGGAAGTCCATAAATAAATGCTTATATGAACTAGATGTCTCTCATATAGTTCCCAGCAACAGATAACATATGCTAGAAATAATAAAGTGGTACGTTATGTAAGAAGAACCGTCAAGTGTATGAGAAAACATGCTGACAAAAACAAGCACATGATGAGAGAGAGAGAGAGAGAGAGGTTTTAAAAATAATGTTGATACACAATGGTTGATTGGCAAATGATATGTACAAATTGGTTTGTTATATATTTATGTGTGAAAATTATAATAGAAGATGCACAAACAAAAAAGCCAGCTCATTACGAACAATGTTGAGGTGGATAGTGTAAGACATAAAATATTTTGATTTCAGGTAAACATTACAAGTCGGATCTAGCAAGAGCTGAAAGAGCCGGCGCTAATTGTTGTTCAAAATCTATGGACACAATAATTATATATGATGTCTTACAAACAACACTATACCTATCATTAGAGATCACTAAAAAACTTAATAAAGTTTTACTACACAACCATGTAAAAAAATACTAAATGATGTTTCACATGAATGTTCTTTGTAAAATATTTTTGTATTATTTTTATTTATGTCACTCACTAGCCTCTCATAAACTAATATGATCAATATTGAAAATGATAATATACTGCTAACGAAACAAAATAAAATAAATCTAGCCGCACATTTGTGCGGGTCACACTGCTAGTTAAGCATAAAGTAGAAGGTAATGGTGCCTTGCTCTTGTAGAGCTTTGTACTAGGGCAACTTGCAAGAATATTAGCTTGCCTTGAGTGGTGTATTGATCAAAGTGATCTTCTTCTTCCTGGAAGTAGACCTCCTCCTCCTGGTACTCCTTGGTACTAGCGTCTATAACGAATACGAGGTATACAATCACCAAACAAAACTTAAGAGCTAGACTAAGCACACAAATGGTTCACACAAGCTATTCTAGCATCACAACATTATTCACATGTTGGTTGACTTTGTTTCTTTTTTTAAGAAAAATAATTTCCTCTCATTGGATGTATTTATGAGGGTTTCCATTTAGTTCTTTGGAGAAATAATTTCCTCTCATTGAATCTTGTTAAGATTTAATCTCCTCAAATAATAAGGTATGAACATATGTTGACCAAGGTCAACACTTCACACTTATCATTTGAGAAACATGATTTAAATGAGGTACTATACCTCATGCAATTTAAATCCTACTTTGATTTAATATCCTCAAGTAAGCAATGATGAGACCATGCAACTAAGGTCATCACTTTACTTCACATTACTTGGGAAGATGAATTAAATGAGATGCTATATCTCATAGATTTGAAATTCCACATTTGAAATGATTTAAATGAGCTAGAAATGACTACATAGCCATTATTTGAATCTAGCTCATGATCATATGAAGCAACCATGTCATATTTTTACCTAATCAATTAGACAATATGAAATGTGATTTAGGAGAGTTGAAATCAACTCAAAATCATTTATGGTTGATTTTTAATAAATGTTTGAATCTGAGAAAGGCTCTGCCTTGTTATTTTTGCTACATTAATTCTATAACAAAACTAGGTATGAGACCAGTGTAGTTAGTTAGATATTTTCACAAGCTTTACAAAGATATAAAGTTCATGAAATTTGGCTCAGTAGATCTTCCTATTTTAAATTTTGAAGTTTGTCTCAGTATTGAATTTGATTTAGAATTATAAATCTGAGTTTGAATTTATGGGCTGCGCGGGAAACGAAGTTGGGCCAGGAGAGGGAAAAACGAGTTGGGCCAGCCTAGCTACGCCCACGATGCACGCGGGCCAACTGACAGTAGACCCCACCTGTCAGTGGGTCTTTAAACCCGAAGCGGTATGCGTGCGTGCGGTGCGTTGGATTAGAAATGGATCGGACGGCTCACAGCCATCGTCATCTCCGGCGAGAGGGTTACTGGCAGCGGCGAAGGTTGGGGTCCGGCGAGCTCACCGGTGGCCGGCGATCGTCGGCGAGGGTGCACGGCGGTGTTGTCGAGGGTGACGAAGCAGGTGGTGGTCTATAACAAAACTAGGTATGAGACCAGTGTAGTTAGTTAGATATTTTCACAAGCTTTACAAAGATATAAAGTTCATGAAATTTGGCTCAGTAGATCTTCCTATTTTAAATTTTGAAGTTTGTCTCAGTATTGAATTTGATTTAGAATTATAAATCTGAGTTTGAATTTATGGGCTGCGCGGGAAACGAAGTTGGGCCAGGAGAGGGAAAAACGAGTTGGGCCAGCCTAGCTACGCCCACGATGCACGCGGGCCAACTGACAGTAGACCCCACCTGTCAGTGGGTCTTTAAACCCAAAGCGGTATGCGTGCGTGCGGTGCGTTGGATTAGAAATGGATCGGACGGCTCACAGCCATCGTCATCTCCGGCGAGAGGGTTACTGGCAGCGGCGAAGGTTGGGGTCCGGCGAGCTCACCGGTGGCCGGCGATCGTCGGCGAGGGTGCACGGCGGTGTTGTCGAGGGTGGCGAAGCAGGTGGTGGTCGCAGGTGGTGCTGAGGTGGTCGCAATCTCCGTCTCGATCTGGCCACCGGAGCGGCGGTCTCCGACTAAATTCCGGCGAGCTGGTGGTTAATCGAAGAGGGGAAGGGGTCGAGGAGGACTAGAGGTGAGAGGGGAGCAAGATAGTGTGCAGAATGGAGGCCGGGGCGCTCTCCTTTTATAGCGGCGCGAGGGTGCCGTGGAGGTGCGGAGCAGGTCATGGTGGCGATGGCGCTACGGGCGGTGAAGGGGCAAGGGAGTGGTTGCGTCCTGTAGGCGACGTCGGGGCGGTGCTAACGCGCATCATGGCGAGGACGGGGGTGGACGGAGGTGTGCAGGCGATCGTCATGTACTGGTGTACCCGTGGCGGAGGACGTCGATGAGGGCGTCGGCGACAGTGCTCGAGCGAGCCAATGGGGTTGTCTGGGCGGCTGCTGGTGTCGTGGGGAGCAGGTGGGTGAGAGGAGAGAGCGTGAGGTGGTCGGGGTCGACGGGACGAGACGGGGCTCTGTCGTGTCCAGAGTGTGCCAGTGCACGCTCTGGCGCGCCGTGGCTGACATGGGCACGTCTGGGCACGTCGTGTCTTGGCAAATGCCGACGTCTCCGTGCTCGATGGCAAGTACCAGTGTGTCCAGTGAGGTGAGGGCGAGCTGAATGACATGGTGAGAGTGACCAGAGGGGGTTGGAGAGGGAGTTGGCATGGTGAGTGCCATGATGGCTCGGCATGGCATGGTCCTGGTCATGATGGTCAAAGGCAAGGGCTGGCAAAGGGTGGCACTGACGTGGAGAGGGTGCAGGGATGCAGAGAGGGTCAGGGTTGGACTTGGTCCAATGATTTTTCCAGCATGGGCACATTTATGAACCCTGCCTGCAAGGTGTTCGACACAATGCCCGCAAGAGATGAACTTTGGAATTTTGCAAAGATTTTTGGTGGAGTTCATTCAAATAATGTTGGGAACACAATGGTGGTAGTGGTGTGCAAAATTGAGTTGATTTGTGTAATTTCAAAATGGGCATAATCTTAATTCTGTTTTGGTGTTGCTACTTTGCTTGATGATACTAAGAAATTGAGAAAGAATTTGCAGGGATGGTCTTGACCAAAGTTGTTCATCTTGATGAGGTCTTGGATGAGGTGCAAAGAATTGGAAATGTTTTGTTTAGAAATTTCTTAATACAAGGGCTCAAAGTGGGTGTCAGGATAAAATGGGCAGATTTGACCATTATCATATGTGAGCTCGTTTTGAATTCTATTTTGATTGGATTTGAGTTTCTTTGATTCAAAAGGGGTTCTTAAGTGTTTAGAAGCACTACCCAACCATTGGCACAAGCCAAATTGGCCTAGGTTAAGGTTTTGCAAATATGGCTATAAACACATGTGTGTGATTATTTGTATTTTTCTATTTCTTTTTCTTTGACTTTCTTTGAACCAAAAGGTGTGGTGTTGTGTTCTTATGTATTATTTGAGTTTAGGATTGTGTTTCATCATTTCAAACAAAGGAGTAGGGCTTAGACTCAAATTTGCAATTTGGCCATATATCCACATATGCCTCTATGTATATATTCATTTTCTTTTTGTTTCACCTTTGATTTAGTTGATGAGTACTAGGTTAGGTTTGTTGAGGCTTTTCAAACCATCTAAACAAGGTAGAACATGGCATAGGTTATTATTTGCATGAATAGCCATAGGCTTACATGAGCTTTTTCTTTTATTTTATTTTATTTTTATTTTATTTCTTGTTGACTTCAAAGAGCAATGTTTAGGGTTTAAGAGCATTGGTGAACATTCAAACAAGTATTATGGCAAAAGTACACATATATGCATAATCACTATGCAACAAACTCAATTTAATTAAAGTTTTTGTTGGTTCCAATTTTTGGAAAAAGGAAATTCATTTTTCTTCTTTGTTTGAAATTTTGGGATGTTACACCTATGGTCAACACAATGCTCTGATACCATCTGTAGAGACCTCACCTTTTAAGGTGCAGATCTCTGTGCTTATCTGTGCTAGTCCCTGGATCAATCGCTAGCACACACAGTACAAGATGTAATATCAAGAAACAAATGTCTTTATTACATCGTATGATCCAGAATTTACACAAAGGATTACAAATTGCATAACACAAAGCTAGCATATCATCAGAGTTTTACAACGAACAAACATATACAGCATGGAGTCCTTCGTCTTCGTGTGCCACAGGCGAGCAAGTTGAGGATAGACTCGTAACCCTAATCATTGTAACTCACTCGTCTATCAAAATATCTGCAACAGGTAAAGTTACAGCCAAAAACATTTGGTCAATACTTTGAATGTATTGGCAAGATGATACTTTGGTGGACACAAATGACGCCTAATATCTACATGCATATTTGGCTGGTTGAATTTATGCTCATTTGCCGAAAGCAAGTTTTCCCCTATCTTTTGCTAATAGTTTTTCATTATCTCATTATATTTTGTCACACCAAACCCCTTTGTTCACCCACCAAGTTTTAACTTAGGAAATTGGGATGAGGAGATTCTCGATCAGTTTCAAAGTCTTGATGCTCAGAATTTTCCGTAACCGGGAACACGGCTAAGTACTTAGTTTTACACTCTCGAGAGGTTTGTGCACTTTGCCCACAAGACTCGGCTTTTCCTTCATCCATACTACTTAGGTGTGGCATGGAAGAGAGAAAGACGAGACAAGACTTTTCAGAAGCAATCCCTTAGGCTAGCACGGACGCGCTCCATCCTACAACACTACCACCCTCTGTTCGCCTGGTTGAGTTCTCGCAACTTACCTGGTCAAGGCAGAGCCCATATTGCCATGTGGCTGCACTGGAAGCTTCTCAACATTTACGGTCTCCAATCTCTTTGTTCCTGGGCGGCGATCCCCACCAATGTCTGCACTCCGCTGACTTATCTTACCAATCCACCCAGGTGGTTCATTAACTTAGTTGTTTTTCACCACACCAAAAAAATAATTTTTCCAACACACGCACATGTATCATGAGATCCCTCCCACGTATCTATTCAGCACGACTAAGCATTCTACACTTACGTTGTTTCTTCTAATAGGATAATTAGGGATACCCTAAATAGGACAAAGCAATGCATAGAACCTACTCATGCATACTAGTGAAAGAAAATAAATACTACATGCATAGTAAAACATTGGGACATTTATGAACAAGAGTGTCACTTGCCTTTTTGGTAGTTGAAGAGAGCGTTCTCTTTTCTTTCAACAAAACACGTCGCTCTCCATACGAATTATAAGATAAAAAAATAGCACAAAATAAACACACCATTCTTAGCAACATATTCAAACAAGACAAAAATCGGAAATCGCTCTATGGTTCTAAGGTGTGGAATGAGGTTTGGCTTGCAAGGTATGAATTTAATAGATTGAAGATCTAAAGTCAAATACTTGGAAATGGATCGTCTAAGATATATTGGAAACAATTGGTAGGATACTTAAGCATAGATGGAATTTGAATGGCCCGTGTGAATAGGATTCAATTTGTCTCAAATGGTGCAACTATAATAGTATTAAATATAGTGTGACAACACTTACAAAAAATAGTACAAGTTTCACATAGGTTTGGGTATGAGCAAATGGTATGTTGAATTACTCAAATAACTCATTTGCCATTTGAATAATTTAACTAGGGAAATAGGATAGATAGGCTTTATATTGAAATAAGGTGGAAGTGTCTAAATGAGATTGGTGGATATGTATGATCAAAGGATTCATTTTATGAAAAAGGAATCATGACAATAGGAAATGTAGAATTTAAGCTGTGACAAAATACTCAATATCCCTCATTTGAGATTTGAATATTTTATGTCTGCAAAACATGAAACTAACGGTTCCATTGGATTCTATATTTGATAACAATTCCAACGATACCAAATTTGTAAAATTTGGATGAACGGAACTCAGGATATGATTTTTCGAAGTTCGCGGCATTTTCTGTTCAAAATGACGAAAATGCAGATTTTAGCAAATATCCAAGATGCGGACTAATATGTTAACCTGGTCGTATGAAAACTGAGTAACATCTGGTCCTCCAGTTAATCTATGTAACATGCTTTCAGGAAAAAGATCTTGAGAAGGAAAAAGGCCATCTTGGGAGAGAGATCAATATTTACTGACATGTACCGAAGACACCGCTTGAAAATATAATTGTGTGTATCAAATTTTCAACTAGCAAGATGTTCGGCAGTTAGATGGCAAACTTGCATTTATACTCTGTATGTTGGGTTACAAGGTGTTTTTCTTAAAGCATATATACCATAGAAAACTATCCAGCTTGTATAGAAAACGAGTTCACATCTTTGAGAATTTGAGATTTGGTTTTAGGGTAATGTATCTACTCCTACACGGCACGCTGCCTTGGATTTCAGTCCATCTCCTAATCAATCTAAACCACATGTATAATAATCCATGGACTAGTAGTACATGAGTTTTGTCCAAATGGTACAGAAACTGACTCCATCTATGTCACGGTCACTTTCCAAACCTTGAAGAAACTTTAGTCAGAAATATTCCTAACAGGTAATAGGTTCAGATATCTGGTTTTACGTGAAAACACGATGTGGATTCGTTGGATCAAACACAAGTACATGTTCCTAATATAAACATGAGCGTTGGAATGAGAAAGAGCTGGCCAGATGGGAATGACCATACGGTCCATACCAGCGATTGTGCACTTGGTCGACGGACGTAGACGCCGGAGGTGTCGGGTGCTTCGTCATGGGTGATCTCCGGGTCGATGGAAAATGCAGAGATACTGGACGTCGAGCTGATACTCCTGGACATGATGGCGAGCTCGCTCGTCTCCTATGGCTGTCTTGATCCTTGGCGGTGCTCGTTGCGGCGGCATGCAGCATACGAACAAGCAGAAAGTCACCTCGAATAATCTTCGTAGAGACTCGCCGGCTGCACAATCGGACGAAGGGCTCAGAAATGTGCGCGGCCAAGGTAAGATGAAAGCAAAAGATTTTGGGGCCTGGTTACCCGTGGACACCTTGTTACATTTCACGGAAAAGACGGCGGCTGGCAAGCTTTGATGAAAAACTGCGTCTACCCGACGAGCAGCGCTGGGGCGTGGTGAGGTGGAGTGGTGGAGTGCGAGAAGGAAAGGTTAGTGCCTCTTTTATAGAAGAGAGAACGGGGCTCTAATTGCTATAGGATTTAGTGGCAGGTTATGACTGCAGTTTCTCGATTTTATGGCCTGCATTTGCATTGGCGTTATTGGCTGGCTGAGCAATGCTGCGATGCTTCTAGGAAAACCGAAAGCCTGGGTTGCTAGCTCGTGTTGCATGATGGAAATAAAACGATTGACTAGATAGTAGTACACAGTACTAGAGGTCACGTAAATGAGAAGGTTGGCAAAGGATAATAGAACAAATATGGCATGCACGTGTGCATGACCTTAGGCAAAAATACCCAAATAGATTATAGGATTGTTGTTAGTGAAAAACAACATAAAGAAAAAAACATTTAATTAACTCAAAGGTTTCAATTCCTTGTGAAATTTCATCCAAGACAAACAATCAAGCATTAAATTTATTTCTATTTTACATTCCAAAAATTTAGAAAATTTTGGGATGTGACAAAAGTTGTCCGATAATTAAAGGTTCACGATCGACGAAGTCGCTGAATATGGCGAACCGATTGCTCCCAAAGCGAACATACATTTATTTATAAATAAATGCGAAGTTATTGTTATGGACAACATCCCGATCAGCACTCGAAAATGGAATAAGCCAAAGGTAGATGGAGTTAGTTATGTCGACCAAAGATCCAAAGATTTGCTTTGGCATACGGTCTTGTCACATTTCAACCTACCGCCAAATCTCACAGAGTCCACGCTATCGAAAGTCATGGAGTGGGCTCTTAAGAAGATGGACACACAATTTCAGACCTTCAAGAAAAGATTATACAATGAGTATATCAAGAAAAAAAAAGAACTCCAACATTCACTGGACCACTAGAGAAGATAAAAAATCACCGTGACGCATTTGTGGAGTACAAGGCATCGTCTGAAGCGGTGCAAAGGTCGGAAACAAATAAGGGAGATGCTAAGAAAAAGAAATATCACCATGTTATGGGGACAGGTGGCTAGAAGAGTGCCGTGCCTAAGTGGGAACAAGCTAAGGCCGTGATTGCTAAAGGGATCACTCCAGCTACAACGGATTGGTCCCAGAGGTCCAAGCCGTGGTTTTACGGGCATGGGGGATTGTTGGACCCACAAACATGGCAGACTATTATTAGAAAGAAACAAATTAAAAAAGTCTCCGAAGATCTTGTTAAAGCAATAACTGATGTTCAAAATGGAACGTTCTAGCCCAAGAGAGAGAACGATGAGCTGGCACGCGCCCTCGGGAATCTTGAACACCCAGGACATACTCGAGGCAAAGGCGGTGCTCCGTGGAGGACTGGGATTTCCGAGTGCAATGACAGTTACAGAATCCATGAGAGAAGAAAGAAGAAGGAGGCAGACTAGTTTCAGAAGATAGAAAGAAAGAAGGAGGAATTGGAACGCATATTAATGTGGCTGCAGGAGCAACTGGACGAAATTAGCAAGCAAGGGGTACCTCGGCTGCAGCAAGATCCTGCATTCGATAGTACCGGCCCATCTCAACAGAAAAGCAGCGTGGCTTCCACGAGGGTCCAGGCTGATGATGCACTGATGGATGCTGCACCGATGGCTTGCTACCCCGTGGATGATATCACGGAGAGGAAAAATTGTGAGCTACATCAGTCAATGAAGAACATATCCATGAAGGTGGCGGTCGGCTTTGCTTTACCTTCTGAACCTGGAGCATGCTTCCATGGCGGTCAGATTCCAGCTGGCTATTCTCGTGTCGGGGTGGATGAAGTTCTGAAGGGATATGAGACACTGGAGATTGACATCCCTGCAGGTGAAGGGGAGACAACACTGGGAGAAGTGACGGATGCTATCATTCTATGGAAAAAGGAATACATCGTGTTTCCAGAATTGGCGCCAAGGCCACTGCCTCCTCCTCCGAGTAGCAATCCATCTCGATCTCCAGCGCATCAGCCGACTCCACCCACTAAGTCCCAGGGGCAAAAGCGGAAGACCACCGCTCCGTCGACAAGTACTACTCGGAATAAAGGTACAACTAAGAAAGCCAAGGAGGCTCCTGCCAAGTTACCTTACGAAATGACTGATGAGTAATGCAAAACGGTGGTGGATGCCAAAGTGAAATGCCATTTTGCACCGGCACAACCCCAGCCAAAGGAGAAAATAGCTCCAAAAACCGTTCAACACTTTGTGGACATGCTTGAGCGACCATCGTCACATCTGGCTAATATGCCATCAGACTATGACCGATGTATTAAGAAGTCATATAACGAAGCGCAGTGGACGAGAAGTAGTACTGCAAGCGGGAAAAAAGTTCCCCAGCTCGGAGAACAGGAAATACAATCGATCCCCCCGCTCAAGGTGTTACCCTTTCAGGACCAATGTGAGAAAATTGCTCGCAATCCTGGTATGAGTGTTGCTCAATTGATAGGCGAACAAGATATCCCCAAGGCTGTTCCAGCATGGAAATTTGCCCCCGGGCAGCCTCTAGTCAGACCTGAGCGGGTCCGGCATCTACCAGCACAAATGTGAAGATTACATGAGTGGTACATGGAAGTCATAAAGGAAGGGCGACAAATGCTCATGGTGGCAGTTAAAAATTAGCATTACTTACGTGAAGACCAGTTATGTATTGAGCTTGAAAAATTGTTTTAGTTATATAATCAAGACGCCTTCGACAAATCTATCGTCAGTTGCTATTGTCTATAAGTGATTTATTTTTGCAATTTAAGTCTCTAGCTCAGCTCGTTCATTTCCTGTAACTATCCTCACTATATTCTTTTGTATGCTATTATGCAGAATGAAGATTCTAGAATGCAAAAGAGAGAGAATCTATGACATTGGGTTCATTGACCCATATATCGTTAATTTTGTTACGATTCGAGACCATGCCAAGGAGACCGAGACTAACTTGCTAAGGTTTTTAATGAAACAAAATACTAGAACGAAAATACTATTTCCTTACAACTTCAGGTGAGTGTTACTGCTTGTACACATTCTATTTTGCTTACTCGATGTTAAGTGTAATTGATGAGTTATCCATGCTTGCGTATATAAACGTGCATAGCTTCCAATGGATTCTGCTAATCATTAAAGTTGACGATGGACAAGTTGAAGTCATGGACTCATTAAATAAAAACCCTAAGGACTACGCCGGCCTAGTTGTAATGCTCCGGAGGTAATTTCAATCATTATCGCACTATATCAGCCTCTTTCATTCATTTCCTGATATCAAGTAATTAATAACTCCTTTATTCATTTTCTTTGCCGGGAAGGTGTTGGAAACGGTTCATCAAGGATGTTGTCGTGAATGGAAACAGGAGCAACGTTTTCCACGGATCTCGGTAAGTAGTACTAGCTAGGTCCGCAAGCATCTCTTTAATTCTAGTTTCAATACTATTATCATGCTTGATTATTAGTTGATTGAATTACATTCTCGTAAAGTGCTTGAGGCAGGAAAAGGGGTTTAATTTATGTGCATACTACGTTTGCAAGTTCATTCACACGACGACCAGTGAGCGGCGTAGAGATCTAAGACAAATTCAAGTACGTAAACACTATTCACAATTTTATTTTATTACCATCAATTGTGTTGAGTTTCATTCATAATTTTTTTTATGATGATTTGATATTATATACACACAACTCATATATTCATATTGATCTCCTTCTTTAAAGATCGAAGATATGCGGGAGAAGCTCCTACCAAAGGACCGCCTACTAGCAATTCAAGAGGAATTGGCGGGATTTTTGCTTACGGAGGTCATAGATGAAACTGAAGAATACCATTGCCGCTAATGCCTCCATGTAAATTAAATGATCTCCATGTAATTAAATGATCTTCATGTGTCAAATCTGAAACCGGATAATACTATTGCAGCTAAGAGAAAATTATATTATATATACATCAACGTGTACAGTATGTAGTAGCGTCGAATATGTACTATAGGAAAACTTGTTTGAAATGAAAAAGAATTGAATGGAAAATACAAAATGAAAAGGAAAACACAAAATGAAAAATAATTGAATGAAAAACACAAAAGGAAAAGGAAAACACAAAAAATCTTTAGTCCCGGTTAGTGTTACCAACACTAGTGGAAAACGGGCTTTTGCACCGGTTGGTGAAGCCCATATTTACCGGCTAGCCAACCGGTGCAAGCCATCCGGTGTTAAAGGCCCACCCCCCTTTAGCACCGGTTCAGTTGCGAACCGGTGCTAAAGGGGCACCACGTGGCCCGCAGCCGAGCGCCCGGGCGGAGGACCTTTTGCACCGGTTCGTAAAAAGAACCGGTGCTAAAGGTTTCTGCCGCGACAGCGTTTTGGGGCCCTTCCCTACCGCGGCAGACTCTGCCGCGGCAGGGAATTTCACCAGAACGGTGCCGCGGCAGGGAATTTCACCAGAACGGTGCCGCGGCAGGGAGTTTCACCAGAACGCTGCCGCGGCAATGCACACATATAGGAAACCATTATATTACATAAAAAACGTAATGAATATATCGATCGAAGTGACACACGTTCATGCATATATGTGTACATCAACTTTCAAAATAATTTCTATGGATCAGCAACCTCCAAAATTGATTGGGCGCTGATGGTATTCTCCGTTTGGATCTATGACTTGGTCAAGTAAGAATCCCGCCAATTCTTCTTTAATTGCTCGTACACGCTCGATTGCTAGAATACCGTCCCACAACAGTTGGATCTAATAATTTCAAGAAGGTGGTCAGTATATATATATGAATGAAGCACAACACAATTGATCGATGGTGATAAAATAAAATTATGAATGTTGTTTACGTACTTCAAGTTGATCTAAAATTCTCCCCATCTGGTGGGTCGTCTGGCGAATGAACTCGCAAACGTAGAATCCGCATAAATTATTCCCGCCTACTTGCCTCAAGCACTTTACGAGAACAGAGTTCAATCAAAATAATAATCAAGGATGGTGATTATGGTATTGAAACTAGAATCAAAGAGATGTGCGGGCCTAGCTAGTAGTACTTACCGGTACAGGTCTAAGTTCAAGCTCTTTTTTCCACACACCCGGAGCCTTCTTGGTGAACCGTTTCCAAGTCCTCTGGAGCATATCAGCCATGTCCCCCCACGCCGCAAGGGGTTTACTTTTCAAGTCCATGACTTCTACTACTCTGGCGTCAGGTTCAATGACTAGCAGGACAAAGTGAAACCTACGCACATGCATAACTCGTCAATTGCACTTAACATGGAGTAAGAGAAAAAGATTTAATGTGTTCAAGACAGTAACACTCACGAGAAGTTGTAAGGAAATAGTATTTTCCTTTTGTATGAGTTTTTCCTTAACGCCAATACCAAGTTATCCTCCGTGTCCTTGGGTAGCGTGTGACACTATACTCATGCACGGTATATGGGTCAACGAACCCAATGTCATAGATTTGTCCAAGTCGGCATTCGTGGATCTTCATTCTGCATAATATAGTGAGTATAGTTATATGCATGCAATGGACAAGCCGCGGTAGAGACTAAATTACATAAATAATACTTACAGACAACAGGCACTCATCAGAGATTTGTCGAGGGCGTCTTGATTGAATAACTGAAATAATTCAGGAAATTCGATGTTTATCACGTCATGTCCACGCCCGTAGTGCTCATCTTTGATTGCCAGCATGATCCAGTTCTGACTTTCCTGACATGCATCCAAGTACCACTTATGCAGTTTTCGCAGTTGTGTTGATAGATACTGCAACTCCTCAGGTCTGACAAGAGGTTGCCCGTGCTGGTACTTGTATGCTAATTGGACATCACCCATGGGCATTTCGATGCGGCTTAAGTACTCAGGAATACTCATACCGGCCGCATCTGCCTCATCTTTGTATAGTGCTACCAGCTCCGGTTCAAGGCAGTCTATGACATTGGGATACACTTGGAGCGGGGGACACGAGTTTTTCTGGTCTCCAAGCTGGGGAACTGGTTTCCCTTTTGCCTTACTTCTTCTCGACCGCTCCTTTGCTGCCTCATTTGACTTGCGAATAGAGCGGTCATAGTTTGATGAAAGACTTGGCTCAGGTTGATGAAGGTTCTTCAACGTTTTCATCAGTTTTTCCTTAGGTATAGGCGGCTCGGGCTCAGGCTCGGGCTTTTTCTTGCCAAAATTGGATTTCATGAACTGTGCCTTTGCGATCTTCGCATTTTCCTCTTTTGTATAGTCGTAAGGTCTCTTGGGAGGAACCTTAGGTACTCCTGGGAGGGGATCTTGTCGGCGTTTGGGTGATCGGTTACAACTCATTGCCGGAGCGCTCCGCTTTTGGCTCTGAGACTTAGTGGGCTGCGGCGGCGGAGAAGGCTGACGCGGCGGCGGAGAAGGCTAGCACGGTGGGGACGGGAGAGGCGACGGAGATGACTGACGCACTGGAGACGGCTACAGCGGTGGAGAATGCTGGCGTGGTGGAGAGTACGGGATAGGCGACGGAGACCTTGCTGGCGCCGTCCAGTTTGGAATCACAATGAATTCCTTTCGCCATAGAATTGCAGTGTTCTTGGCTTCTCCCAGCTCTGGCAAATCCCCTTCACCGGCAGGGTAGTCAAGCTTCAGCGGCGCATACCCATCCATAACTTGATCCACCCCGGCAACAGAGTAGCCATGTGGAACCGGTCAGTAATGGTATCTTTGATCAGGTACAACGGGTAAGGCATAGCCGACCGCCGCCTTGAGCGATAAGTTCATCACTTTGACATGTAGCTCACAAGGTGTCGACTCTGTGATATGATCCACAGGGTAGCGAGGAGCCATCGTCGGATCCACATCTGCATCATCACCCGGCAGCTCCGTGGAAGCCACGCTGCTTTTCCGCTGAGATCCCTGGCCGGTAGCATCGAATGCAGCTTCTATCTGCGGATTAGATTGAGGTTGGTTGACCAATTGGGAGCTTGAGATTATCTGCCTCACTTGCTCTTCTAACTTAGAAACGCGTTCTTGAACCACATCCTTATTTTTCTGATGGCTTCTATCGGGATATTTCTTCGTTTCTGCAGGAAACCCAATATAGACATGGTTTGGAGCCTGGTATGGTTCATGTCCGTCCTGGGTGTTCAGGATTCCCAAGGGAACGTGCGAGCTCGTCCTTCTCTCTGTCGGGATGGAACCTCCCCTCTGCAACTTCCTTTGCAACATTTCTAAAGGCTTCGATGGGAAGTGGGTTTTCCTTATGTCTTTGTGTATATATACAGTTCCCTTGTGAGTCCAACGTGCCCCCATGCGGGTAAAACCAATCCCTTGCCCGCTGGTTCCATTTCAATACCTCTGGCTCGATCCCATTACAAATTAGTTCTTCCTCCATTTTCTTCCACTTAGGCCTGCCAGCCTTGTAGCCTCCTTGCCCTAAGATATGGTAGTATATCTTCTTAGAAGTATTTTTCTTATTGGTTTCTGACATTTTCTTTGCTCTCTCCGATATCTTGTACGCCACAAATTCGTCCCACTGGTCTTTTATCTTCTCATAGGCTCCATTGAAATCCGGAGTCTTTTTTTTTTGACAAACAAGTTGTCCAATTTTTTCTTGTAGCTGTTGAACTGTGTTGCCATCTTCGAAAGAGCCCACTTCTTGACTCTTCGCTGTACGATATTCAGCTCGGGATCCTTAGGGTCTGGCCTGTCATTCTCACGTTCATCCTGAGTTGGCTCCGGTAAGGTGAAATTTACCAGGAGCTTCCTAAACGGCGTAATTTTGGATCTCGTGTCGACATAAGTAACTCCTTCTGTATTTGCAGGTTTCTTCCATTCTTGAGTGGTGATCGGGATGGTGTCCCTAACAAGAACTCCGCATTGACTTACAAACTTTCTTGCGTGAGCCTTGGGAGCAATCGGGTCGCCATCTTCAGCGATTTCCGTGATGGTGAACCTTTCATGGTCTTCTAACCTTCTGGCTGCGCCTCGTTTACTTGCAGTAGATTTGCTTGATCGGGAGGTCTAAAAAAAGAAACAATGTTAATGTACGTATATGCACAAATCTGGAGGCTTAGTTAATTATTATATATACACCTCGCCGTCAGCTTCTCCCTCAACGGAGTCATCGCCTTCTCCCTCACCGGAGCCATCTCCATGGTCTTGCTCATCTCCCTGACCAGAGCCATCTCCACGGTTTTGCTCGTCTCCCTCACCGGATTGGTTCAGATAAAGAGAGGTGACATCGTCAGCATCACGGATAATGTCCTCGACGATGTATTCCTTTTCTGGTCTCGTTCCATAGTTTCTGCAAAGACTTACAAGTTATTCTAATGCAATAAACACAAAGAAGCAGTAATTAAGGATAATGCCCAAAACATGATCAAAGATTAGAGTTACACATATTTATAGATACTAATTAAGGATAATGCTCAATACATGATCAGAGATTGGAGTTACACATATAGCTCGGGTCCATTTTTTATTTAACCCTAATACATCGCTACAACAAAAGTACTCCTCTCAACGTCGACCGGGTGCTGAGCCCCTCCTGGTGGTCATCCAAAGATACGGAACAACAACCGGATCATAGCTGATATGGGATCCCTGCATAACCGCCCATCCGCCCCTATACATGGTGTCCAGCACATAAATGTAACGGCGGACGTGCTCGTCCTCCTCTCTGACACGCTGCTCTACCACCTCCTCGGGGGCCGGCTCCATCCGCACCGATCGTGGCCCACGCGACCGCCACCAAAGAAGATACGGGTCGACAACGGGACCCGAATTCCTCACCAGGCTGCGCACCCCGGAAGGTAACACCTCCCAGTGCCAGCCCGGCGGAGCCCAGTCCCGAACATCGCCGGTCATCTGCTCCGTGACGGTGCCATGGCCCAGTCCAACTCGCCGCGGGTGTGGTATGGGCATCGTAACTATAACTGTATAGCAATTAAATAAAAACTATACATAATGAACTAATAAACAATTTAAACAATTATAGCTTATCAAATGAATGACAAAGTTACTAAATATGAAATATAACTAACTAATATTTACCTAACGGCACGGTGTTGAATGCTTTAGACGGTGTTGCATGCTTATAGGGTTAATGGGCACCGTCTGTTAGCTCACGGCAATTACTTAGGGTTAATCCTAGCAAAACTAACTAATATATACCTAATATATAAACTAATATAAACCAACTAATACCTAATATATACCTAATATATAAACTAATATAAACTAACTAATATATAATATATAAACTAATAACAAATAAACTATAACTAATTAATATATACCTAATATAAACTAACAAATAAACTATAACAAATAAATCAAACTAAAAAAACTAGCAAATAACTATATATAACTAACAATATTCAACTAACTAAAATAAACTAATTAATTAAATAAATAAAAACTAAAAAAAAGCAAAAAAAACCCTCACCTTGCTGCGGCTGCTGGACCGGAGGAGAGAGGCGCGCGGAGGCGCGGATGGCGGCGGCAGCAGCGGCGTGAGGGTCGATGGAGCGGAAGAGGACGCGGCGGCGCGGAAGATCGAGGAGCCGGCGCGGGTCGACGGAGCGCGGAAGAGGAGGCCGACGCACGGAAGAGGAGGCGGCGGCGCGGGTCGATGGAGCGGACGGCGGGCGGCGGCGCGTGCGATGGTGGAGGAAAAAATTGGCTGCCTGACGGCGTGCCTTTGTTCCTCGCGCGAGTCTCGTCCTTAGCAGTTTCGATTGGTGTTCTGGGAAGAAGAAGGAGGCGCGTGCAGGTATTTAAGGCGGAAGCCCTTTAGCACCGGTTCATGGCTGGAAGCGGTGCTAAAGACCCATTGGCACCGGTTCCAACCACAAACCGGTGCTAAAGGTTAAATTTTCAAATAAAATTTTAGATTCCAATCTTTCCCGCCCTTTTAAACCAATAAAATGATAGCTAATAAACTACAACTAATAAATAAATGTAAATTATAAATTATAACTAATAAAATACTATAACTATAACTATAAATTCTAAATTATAACTGATAAATATAAATTCTAAATTACCGCGCGGGATAGGTTCCTGCCACGACGCCGCGCGGGAAAGTTTCCCGCCACGACGCCGCGCGGGATAGTTTCCCGCCACAATGCCGCGCGGAGATTTTCCGCCTACACGCCTCTATAAATAGCTCCTACGTCCCCGTCTCCCACTTCACTCACCGAACCCTAGCCCATTTCACAATGCCCCCGCCGCCGCACCAGCCGCCGGTGGAGGTGGACCCCAGCTCGCGGAGATAGAGGAGTGGGAGGCGCGGCGGCGGCCATAGAAGCATTTGAGAGGCAGAGTCTCCAGGAGCTGCATAAGCGGTGGCGTGTGGCGGAGCTAGATAGTGAGGAGATGCATAAGCGTCGTCGTGAGGAGGAGCTGCAGCAGCAGCTACGGCAGGAGGGCAGCAGCGGATGCGCAGAAGAACTAGTCGAAGTCGTTATTTTAGTTTAAATTTAACGTATCTAGTTAAATTCCAATAAAGTCGTAGTCATTATTTTGGTTTAATTTTAGTTAACATATCTAGTTAAATTTCAATAAACTCGTTGTCCTTGTTTTAGTTTAAATTTAGTTAAAGTAATCTGAGGGAGCCTTATCTGGGGTGGTGACTTCGACCGAGATGGTGGGTTAGTTTATATACTACTTTTATCCCGGGTGGGGGCTCAAACCGGGACAAAAGATGGGGGGGGGGGGGTTTAACCTGGGGAGGCTTATCTGGTGTTTTCCTTATCTGGGGGGGGGCCTTATCTGGGAGGGGGGTGGAAGGGATTATATGGGGGCACGCCGCTATATATCCCCCTTCGGGAGAGCAAAGGAGAGAGAAGGAGGAAAGACCGGGGAGCTTCTCGATGTCTTAGATGGCTTCTTAGACATCTTCGGAAGCTCCGCCCGAGGACATTCGCAAGCTCCCCAAGGAAGGTCCCTAGTATACACCCAACAACCTAGTATACACCAACAACTGGTACAGCAGGAAGCTTCAAGAAGGAGCTGCCATCACCAACGCGACCAAGAAGAGAGATGGCAGGCGAAGATGTCTTAGATGGCTTGTCTAGACATCTTACTCCACTCCCGAGAAGCAGGACTCCCGCCCGGAAGCTGCTAGTATACACCCAACAACCAGTAGCTTAGGGTACAAATTTCCCCGCAATGCCCTGGAAGCCTCCATCTCCTCTAACAGTATTGGTGAAAGGGTTGGGAAATCTCCCATGGCGGAGCTTCTCCAAGATGTCGTTGGTGCACATGCCCTACGACATCTCCGGAAGCTCCGCCTCGGAAAAATTTAGCGAAACTCCGCCCCGAGCAAAGGATCTTCATGCCCGCCGTTTTGAATATAGTTTCAAACGAGCATAACAAATTCAAAAATGATCCAAACAATGTGAAACCTTCGTGTGGTGTCATATTATGTGTCATAGTTGCAAGGAAAAATATTAAACTTGGAGAATTGCAGACATCACAAAAAATCCTTCACAATATGAGCTATCACGTTCGAGGTTTCATGACATTTAGGTCAAACGACCAATGTTATTGATAGAATAGCGGCATAGTTTGTGATAATGTGCCCATATTGTGCACACATGTGCATCTTGGGATGTCTTACGATGTTGCAGGAGGAAGTTTTCCTTTTCATCGTACGAAAAAGCCATTTTCCATTTTCGAGGTGCCGAAAACGGGGTGTTTTGTGAAGCAACCACCAAATTAAAGTTTCACATTGGTACCAACACATTTTTCAAAAATACTAGACCACCTAAGATGGATAATTTCCCAACCGGTGTATCTGGAACCTTTCCGTCCACCCCTCATGAAAAAGACAAATTCCTGCCGAATCGGTAGAAGGCCGGCCAGATTTGAACTACAGGTACATGATATAATGCTCAAGATTTTTTGTAAAATTTTTTCTTGGGTTCACAAATGCTATTTCATCAGAGATCCAGTGCAAGTTTAGTGAAACTCCGCCCCGAGCAAAGGATCTTCATGCCCGCCGTTTTGAATATAGTTTGAAACGAGCATAGCAAATTCAAAAATGATCCAAACAATGCGAAACCTTCGCGTGCTATCATATTATGTGTCATAGTTGCAAGGAAAAATATTAAAATTGGAGAATTGCAGACATCACTAAAAATCCTTCACAATATGAGCTATCACGTTCGAGGTTTCATGGCATTTAGGTCAAACGACCAATGTTATTGATAGAATCACGGCATAGTTTGTGATAATGTGATAGAATTGCAGACATCACAAAAATCCTTCACAATATGAGCTCAAGGTACAGGATAATAATACATTATGATCGCTTCAACCGTAACCATGGAGCATCTTCAGCATTTAACGCGATGGTTGGGTCAATGTTCACTGTGAAGGGCGGAATTTCACCAAACTTATTATAATCTTCTGACATGTCTGTCTTGTCCTCGACTCCCACGATGTTTCTTTTCCCTGAAAGAACTATGTGACACTTTGGCCCATCGGATGAGCTCGTTTGCTTATGTTTTCCTTTCTTCGGTCTGGAGGACATGTCCTTCACATAGAAAACCTGAGCCACATCATTGGCTAGGACGAATGGTTCGTCTCTGTAACCAAGATTGTTGAGATCCACTGTTGCATTCCATACAGCTGGTCTACCTTTACCCAAACTCCATCCAGCTTGACCCATTTGCACCGAAACGAAGGGATCTTAAAAGAAGGTCCATAGTCAAGTTCCCATATCTCCTCTATGTAACCATAATATGTGTCCTTTTCCCCATTGTTGTTTGTTGCATCAATGCGTACACCACTCTTTTGGTTGGTGCTCTTTTTATCTTGGGCGATCGTGTAGAAGGTATTTCCATTTATCTCGTACCCTTGGAAAGTCAGTACAGTCGAAGATGGTGGCCCGGTCAACAAGTACAGCTGATCTCCACCATCGTTGTTATTCATGAGATGTGTTCGCAGCCAACCGCTGAAAGTCTGCATATGTTTATGTGTAATCCAGTCTTCTGACTGCCCCGGGTGTTGGGAGCATAAAATATTCTTGTGTTCAGTGATATACGGGGCTACCAAGGTGGAACTTTGTAGAACTGTGTAGTGTGCTTGAGTGAAAGAAATCCCGTCCATACATATCATTGATTTCTTTCCTAGCGTGCCTTTTCTACTTAGTCTCCCCTCATGCCGCGATTCAGGAACACCAATCGACTTAAGGTCAGGAATAAAGTCAACACAGAACTCAATGACCTCCTCTGTTCCATAGCCCTTGGAGATGCTTCCATCTGGCCTAGCACGGTTATGAACATATTTCTTTAAGACTCCCATGAACCTCTCGAAGGGGAACATATTGTTTAGAAATACAGGACCGATGATGGCAATCTCTTCGACAAGGTGAACCAGGAGATGCGTCATAATATTGAAGAAAGATGGCGGAAACACCAACTCAAATCTAACAATACATTGCAACACATCCTTCTGTAACCTTGGCAGACAAGCTGGATTGATTATCTTCTGAGATATTGCATCGAGGAATGCACATAGCTTCACAATGGGTATTCGAACATTTTCCGGCAGAAACCCCCTCAATGCAATCGGAAGCAACTACGTCATAATAATGTGGCAGTCATGCGACTTCAGGTTTTGGAATTTTTTCTCGGCCATATTTATAATCCCCTTTATATTTGATGAGAAGCTAGACGGCACCTTGATAATGTAAAGGACTTCAAAAAAGATTTCCTTCTCTGCTTTGGTAAGAGCATAGCTGGCAGGACTTAAGTGATGCCCTTTATCCATCTTGTTCTGTTCATGCTTGTATTTTGGGTCTTTCATACGTTGCTGGTCCTCCCGTGCTTCTGGTGTATCTTTTGTCTTCCCATACACGCCCAGGAAGCCTAGCAGGTTCACGCAAAGATTTTTCGTCACGTGCATCACATCGATTGAAGAGCGGACCTCTAGGTCTTTCCAATAGGGTAGCTCCCAAAATATAGATTTCTTCTTCCACATGGGTGCGTGTCCGGTAGCGACGTCATTCGGAACAGATTGACCGCCAGGACCCTTTCCAAAGATTACTTTTATGTCCTTGACCATATCAAGTAAAGCATCACCGTACGGAGGTCAGGCTTCTCCGGTGATCTGCCTCACCTCTGAAATGCTTGCCTTTCTTTCTCACGGCGTGCCTCTTTGGAAGAAATCGACGATGCCCCAGGTACACAACCTTCTTACATTTATCCAAATATGGACATTCGGTCTTCTCTAAACAGTGCGTGCATGCATTGTATCCCTTGTTTGTCTGTCCTAAAAGGTTACTAAGAGCAGGCCAATCATTGATGGTCACGAAAAGCAACGCTCGTAGGTCAAATGGCTCCTGTTTGTGCTCATCCCACGCATGTATACCTGGTTTGGCCCACAACTGTAAGAGTTCTTCAAATAATGGCCTTAGGTACACATCAATGTCGTTGCCGGGGTTGCTTTGGGCCTTGGATGAGCACTGGCATCATAATGAACTTCCGCTTCATGCACAACCAAGGCGGAAGGTTATAGATACATAGAGTTATAGGCCAGGTGCTATGACTACAGCTCTGCTCCCCAAAAGGATTCATGCCATCCGTACTTAGACCAAACCTTAAGTTCCTCGCGTCACCAAAGTCCGGGAACTCTCTATCGATTTTTCTCCACTGCGACCCATCAGCGGGGTGTCTCACCATCTCGTCTTTCTTACGGTCTTCTTTGTGCCATCGCAACAACCTGGCATGCTCTTTTTTTCTGAATAGATGTTTCAACCGTGGTATTATAGGAGCATACCACATAACCTTGGCAGGAACCCTCTTCCTGGGGGGCTCGCCCTCAACATCACCAGGGTCATCTCGCCTGATTTTATACCGCAGTGCTGTGCATACCGGGCATTTTTCCAAATTTTCTTACTCCTCACCGCGGTAGAGGATGCAGTCATTAATGCATGCATGTATCTTCTGCACCTCTAATCCTAGAGGGCAGAGAAGCTTCTTTGCTTCGTACGTACTGTCAGGCAATTCGTTATCCTTTGGAAGCTTATTCTTCATTATTTTCAGTAACTTCTCAAATGCCTTGTCACATATACCAGCCTCTGCCTTCCATTGCAGCAACTCCAGTGTAGTACCGAGCTTTGTGTTGCCATCTTCGCAATTTGGGTACAAACTTTTTTTTGTGATCCTCTAACATGCCCTTTAACTTCCGCTTCTCGTTTGCACTTTCTGCTTCTCTGTGTGCATCAACGATGGCCCGACGAAGATCATCATCAATGAGCTCATCTGATGCCTCTTCATCTTCAGCTTCCCCTGCCTCTTCATCTTCGGCTTCCCCTGCCTCTTCATCTTCATCATGCCCCATTGCAGTATCACCGTAGTTAGAGTACATATCATCATCCTCTTCTTCTTCTTCATTGTCTTCCATCACAACCCCTCTTTCTCCATGCTTGGTCCAACAATTATAGCTGGGCATGAAACCTTTCCAAAGCAGGTGGGAGTGAAGGACTTGCCATTTATGGTATTGTTTTAAGTTCTGGCAATCAACACATGGACAACACATACAACCATCCGCCTGTGGGTTTTCCTCAGCCACACGGAGAAAATCTTTCAGGCCTGCAGTGAACTCAGCTAGGCGTCGGTCAACGTACATCCATTGCCACCGGTTCATCTACATCATATAATTAAGTTTATCAAAAAACCATTACAAAACATCATAATATAAATAGTGAAATGACCACTGTACAAATGAAAGGGTAAAGTTGCATACCTTGATCGAGGAGGAAAGAAAGAGGAGAAAACTTAAGTGTCACTCCAGCACCTCATATCATTTTTGTTTTGTGTGAAACCAAGCGGCATCATTCTCTCAGACATTTCATCGAGCACCTCATGTGCATGGGAAAGAAAAGCAAACAAGCACACAACCTTCACACCTTCCACCAAGAAAAAATAGAGAGATGGCTGGCTGGGGTGAGCTGAATTTATATAGGCAAAGGGGGGCTTTAGCACCGGTTCGTGACACGAACCGGTGCTAAAGGTTTCGCGTCTGGCACGTTGCTAAAGGTTTCGCGTCTGGCACGTGTCTGGCGACAAACCTTTAGCACCGGTTCGTGACACGAACCAGTGCTAAAGATCCCGCAGAAACCGGTGCTAATGCTCTGCTGGTCCCCTGCGACATCCTGGCCGCATGAACCGGTGCTAATGCAACCTTTAGTCTGGGTTCGTACCACAACCGGTGCTAATGCTCTTTGGAGCAAAAAACCAAAGCCCTGTTTTCTACTAGTGCAACCATGACTACCAACCGGGACTAAAGGTATTCCAGCCCCAGCGCTCGACCGCAACCACGTGGAGGGCCTTTAGTCCCGGTTTGTGGCCAACCGAAACTAAAGGACGGGGCCTTTAGTCCTGATTTCGTAGTTTCGGTTTGATAACCGGGACTAGAGCCCGTTCCCAACCGGGACTAGAGGCCCATTTTCTACTAGTGGTGTCTTTCCATTGTGACGCATCACACAACCGTTATATTGACCAACCCACCCCCAGAACAGTGGCAAATTGTAGTTATCCATAGCTCTAGAGGACGGATATGGTAAACCAAAATATGTAGTTGTCCATCGGACATAGCAGATTACTAGGCCAGGTCTGACAAAGTCAAACATGTGGTTGAGAAGAAATGACATGGGCTTATTAACGGTAAGTAATGACTAAGTATCATGTCATTACAGAATAAAGTGTTAATTATTTATCATGCAAGAAACAATTAACTAAACTATTAAAGAATTAATATACTCGCATGTAAGATTAGCATGGAGAAAGGAATGTGACTTGCCAACTATCCCGCCATGTACATATTCTATGTATTTTATCCTTTGGACCTTCGTCTCTCGTGCTACTTCCATCTTCGTCCTCTTTCTGTTCGTCGATGCCTCCCGTGCAACATTCATCTGGTGAACTAGCTTCATGGCGTTGAGATGGTTAAAATGGGTATACTATGTGGTTCTGGGTTTTCTGATGAATAGTAATTGGTCCTATTCCCCGGGTCTTACTGGCACTATTCGAGCTACCTGGTGTTTGCTATCGGGCGAACCTTCTCCGTACCAGGGAAAGATATGGTTGGAATCAGTGTGTTACAGGGATTCCATCTAAAGGTATAATAGATGCCCCCCATAGGGGGTCTTACAGCGTATCCACGTTAGCCACCAGGCGTGCACCGGCTGGGCGATTTCCTCCTCTCACGGTTGGGCCACGTGTCACTTGGAGATTGGGCCTGTGCAAAAATATCTCCCTGCAGTGAGAGAGAAACCAAACCTAATCCCTACGCCTCCAATCCCCTCCCCATCGCCTCCTCCCCATATGCCTGCTCGACCGCCGCCGCAACCGCTCGTGCCGCCTCCCACTCCCTCGCCTCGATCTCATTATGTCCTTGCTCCTGCGTGGAAGTAGCGCCGCTGGCGGAGCATGGTGCGAGCGCGCGGGAGAGGTGCTGCCGGTGGAGCGTTGTAGCTCCTCCTCTCCACCCTCTTCTCCGCGCGCGCCCGCCGTCGCATCTCACTCCGTCCCCTGCTCGTCTTCGTCTTGTTGAGCGGCTGGTCGAGCTCCATCTCTTCGACCCCGGCCAAGCCCGAGCAACGGCAACACATCGCCAAGGCATTCTCCTTCGTCACGTTGCTGCCATCGCCGTCGTGTTCTTCGGCCCAGACGCCGCAAGGAGGGCTCCTCAGTGCCAACAAATTAGGGGAGGTTGCCCTGCTTAGGAGGGGATTAACCTTGTGGAGCGCATCGACCTCGTCAGAGCGATAGACATACAGGTTTGTTTCCTCTGCTTTCTTGCCTATACGAGTGTGTGTGGGTCTTCTGTACAAATTGCCAGTGAGATGCTTGAGCAACATCTGCATATCTACTACGTCTACGTCTATCTGGTTAGTGATGTACCTGCCCGTGAATTGATGGAATTTACATGTCAGGTGGTTCTCTCCATGATGCATACAAGGTGTTTGATGAAAATACAAGCAGACCATAGGTGAAATTAATTTTTTTTTCTTGAATTTAGCGTCAATAAGGATGACTCCCATTTGTGCAACTTGCATGTTTGATATATGACTTTCATGTGCAAGCTACCACTAATGATATGTATGAGTAAATTTCCAAGAAAATAATATGTGCTTGACTGTTTGAGACACCCATCAAATAATATATCTCTCCCTGGAAGCCCATGTACATCTTTCTCAGCTGTTTGAGAAGTACTAGATAATTTAAGTGTCTTTTTTGCTGATCAAGAACAGGGTTGTTGTGTTGATCAAGAGCAAGAGCAGGGTCCTTTAGGCTGCCAACAAATTATCTCTAGGTAACTTATTACGATGCATCTGGTACTTTTTAGCTATATCAAATACATAGACGCATAAGTTCACTGCCTATTTCTCAAATGTTTACGTAAGAGTTGAATTATCTTTTGCAGATTTGCATTCTTTGCCTATATCGTCTCTGTCAACAGCTCGAGCATGGACGGCAAGACTTAAGGACGTGGTCTCCACATTAGTAATCATCTCCCCCTGATCAAGATTTATGTTATTTTCCTCTATTTAGTTCCCACAGGTTACAGATCTATCTTTTTATTTGATTAGGTTTGTGATGCCTGCTAGCCATTTGATCCAGAAATTTAATTAAGTACGGAGCTCTTGGTGTGGCTGCCAATTGTTCTATTGAGAAAATTGATTCCATATATTTCTACAAGTTAGTCATTTGTATGGTGAGGGTTCACGAACAATAAATGGTTGTAGAATGGTTCCATATTTTCTTTGTTTGAGTGCCCAATTCATACATGTTTTGATTCTTTATGTTTCTTTCTAATTTATTCACGAGGTATTCGCAGTTTTCCCCTTGTGGCAGTCTAGTCGTAACTAATTATTCACCACCATCTTTAATTATGCAACAAGTTATGGGAATATTTTCTATCAATATATATGCTGCTGGCCAGTCAATAAAGTGCCTTATTGCTTCTCATCAGATGCTTTGTCAATTATACGCGTGGATGAGGTTTCCGGCAATGAAACTGGTTGGGCAGAACACATTGTTGTCGGCTCTTGGTGCGTGGAGTCCACTCTTCAGGTACCAATGTTGCAGTAGGTAGGATCACAAGCTAGGATGAAGGAGCTATGCAGATATCCAATCATAACAAGTACATTTTTCTGCACTGCATGATCAGTTGTCAATTCCTACTTCTCTTAAAAGATAGTACTTTTTTGGTCTTCAAAGCTATAGGTGTGTATTATGAAAATTGTTAATGTGGCGTGAACCAGAAACCGCTATGAATTTCAAGCCTTTTCATTAATCTTCTTGACTTTTTGTTAAAACGGAAGTGAACTTGGTCCTAAACATGTACTGGCTATGATACTATCTCTTTTGTGTCATGGAGAACTGGAAACCGCTGTGAATTTCAAGCCTTTTCATCAATCTTCTTGACTTTTTGTTGAAACGGAAGTGAACTTGGTCCTAAACTTGCACCGGCTATGGTAGTATCTCTTTTGTGTGATGGAGAACTGGAAACTGCTATGAATTTCAAGCATTTTCATCAATCTTCTTGACATTTTATTGAAACCGAAGTCAACTTGGTCCTAAACTTGCATGGGCTATATCAATATTTTCATATTTGAATGTCTGCACCTTTTGACTAACTAAAATATTATTTTGATACTTTATTTGTATGTGCCCTCTAAAGCCATCGAATTTAAGTGTTTTGTAGATCCTTTTCCGTGAAATATATATGGCCCAACGAGTCGATCTTTGGTGTGTTGTAACATCCCAAGAGTAATACCTAGATCATTTTTACCTTTCTTGCATTGTTGTCATCTCATCATGCATGTTGCATTCATGCATATCACCACCTTTTGGTTTTTATAAAATTGCATTTGGTTTTGGCTCTGCTTTGTTTGCTTGTTGTTCTTCCTCTCTTCCTCTCTCTTGGTTCATCCCCTCCCTCTTGTGATGTTCCAAGAAAAGCTAACAAGCCATACCTATCCCTCTACTTGACCTATATTTTAAATAGGTCATGTCAAAATTCTTATATGGTTTACTATAAGAACCTCCCTCTCTTTGTATTTTGCAATGCACCTAATTTATTTCCTTGAGACGGTTCTCAAATGGTTGAAGCCATTAGGGTTGCCAAATATTTGATTCCAAATATTTTACTCTCTTTTTAATTCTCTTTATCTCCCTCTTATTATTTACTTCTTTTAATCTCAACCACCATAGTTGGTATCCAAGGTTGAGTCTCTCTGATTTCAACTTCCTTTCAAATATTCAAATATTTCTCTTCTCCAATTTTCAGAAAAAGGTTTGGAAAGGAGGAAGAAATAAAAACTGAAAACTGAAAAGAAATAAAAGAAAAAGGCTAACTAATCTAACCCAGCCCAGCTAATCTAACCAGTGGCCAACCTCTCCATTCACCACCACCCCCAGCCCAGCTCATCTCTACCAAATAGTAGCCATGCACCAACCCTCCTCTCACCTTTACACGTCGGCACCTTGCACCATATCTGGTAATGGCTACACTAGTAGAAAAAGAGCCTTCCATCCGCACCCATTAGTCTCCAAAATATACGAACCGCGACTACTGGGGTCTTTAGTCGCGGTTCGGAAGGTGAACCGCGACCAAAGGCCTGTGCCCAGGGTGCTCGGTGGCCAGCTGGCGACGGGAGCTTTAGTCGGTTGGCCTGGCCAACCGTGACTAAAGGTGCCCGAAGGCCTTTAGTCGCGGTTGGCCAGGCCAACCGCGACTAAAGCCCCTCCCCTATATATACCGTTCAGCACACTCACTTAGCCATTTGGTGCCACTTCTCT
Organism: Lolium multiflorum; assembly: GCA_030979885.1. Lineage (NCBI taxonomy): Eukaryota > Viridiplantae > Streptophyta > Magnoliopsida > Poales > Poaceae > Lolium > Lolium multiflorum. The sequence continues at coordinate 17,058,531 of CM061749.1, forward strand.
TCACAATCTTCACAAGTCGGTGGTGGGTTCGATTTTGGTGCCTCTTATGCACACAAGGTGTTCGGTGAAATGCCCGAGAGATTGAAAGAAACATGATATGAAGTGTCCGAGGCACACTTGAGCTTTCTCATTTATTTTTTCTCCTCGATCGCGGTTAGCAACTTGAACCTTTCATGTCTCATCGATAAAATATGCATGTGTGTAGTTCATTGTTTAATTTCTATTATTTCAAGCTAGCTAGTTAGTTTAATAAATGCATGATGGTTAATTATATAATTTATATAATAATAATGCGGATGAATCGGCAATGGATGTACGGTAACCGACTCTCCAGAGAGTTCACTACGGGTTTGAAAGATTTCCTCGTAGTGGCTAATGCGAACAAGAAGGGGGGTTTTGTTATCTGTCCATGTGTTGGCTGTAAGAATAAGCAGGGTTACTCTTCCTCAAGAGAAGTTCACCTGCACCTGCTTCGGCACGGTTTCATGCCAAGCTATAATTGTTGGACCAAGCATGGAGAAAGAGGGGTTATAATGGAAGAAGATGAAGAAGGGGATGATATCATCGATGACAACTATCTTGATCATTTCGGTGATACTTTCATGGAGGATGCTGAAGGTGGGGAAGGGAAGAAGGTGAAGAAGAGGCACGTGATGAGCCCGTGATGATCTTGGTCGGACCATTGCTGATGCACGGAGACGCTGCGAAACTGAAAAGGAGAGGGAGAATTTGGATCGCATGTTAGAGGATCACAAAAGTCGCTGTACCCAGGATGCGATAATGGTCTGAAAAAGCTGGGCTGCACACTGGATTTGCTGAAATGGAAGGCACAGGAAGGTGTAGCTGACTCAGGATTTGAAAACTTGCTGAAAATGTTGAAGAATATGTTTCCAAAGAATAACGAGTTGCCCGCCAATACGTACGAAGCAAAGAATGTTGTCTTCCCTCTAGGTTTAGTGGTTCTGAAGATACATGCATGCATTAACGACTGTATCCTCTACCGCGGTGAATACGAGAATTTGAATGAATGCCCGGTATGCACTGCATTGCGTTATAAGATCGAGGCGATGACCCTGGTGACGATGTTGAGGGCGAGAAACCCAGGAAGAGGGTTCCCGCCAAGGTGATGTGGTATGCTCCTATAATACCACGGTTGAAATGTCTGTTCAGGAACAAAGAGCATGCCAAGTTGTTGCGATGGCACAAAGAGGACGTAAGTCGGACGGGGAGTTGAGACACCCCGCTGATGGAACGCAATGGAGAAAGATCGACGAGAGTTCAAAGATTTTGCAGCTGACGCAAGGAACATAAGATTTGGTCTAAGTACAGATGGCATGAATCCTTTTGGCGAGCAGAGCTCCAGCCATAGCACCTAGCCCGTGACTCTATGCATCTACAACCTTCCTCCTTGGTTGTGCATGAAGCGGAAGTTCATTATGATGCCAGTGCTCATCCAAGGTCCGAAGCAACCCGGCAACGACATCGATGTGTACCTAAGGCCATTAGTTGATGAACTTTTACAGTTGTGGGGCAGACCTGGTGTACGTGTGTGGGATGAGCACAAAGAAGAGGAATTTGACCTACGAGCGTTGCTTTTCGTAACCATCAACGATTGGCCTGCTCTTAGTAACCTTTCGGGACAGACAAATAAGGGATACAATGCATGCACTGCTTACATGAGACTGCAAGTGTATATTTGCCAAATTGTAAGAAGAACGTGTACAGGGCATCGTTGATTTCTTCCCAAAAATCATAACTTAAGAAAGAAAGGCAAGCATTACAACGGCAAGGCAGATCACCGGCCGAAGCCTGCGGACGCACTGGTGCTGAGGTATTTGATATGGTCAAGGATTTGAAAGTCATCTTTGGAAAGGGTCCTGCCGGACAATCAGTTCCGAAGGGAGCTGACGGGCACGCATCCATGTGGAAGAAGAAATCTATATATTGGGAGCTAGAATATTGGAAAGTCCTAGATGTCCGCTCTGCAATCGACGTGATGCATGTTACGAAGAATATTTGCGTGAACCTGCTAAGCTTCTTGGCGTGTATGGGAAGACAAATGATACAAAGGAAGCACGGCAGGACCAGCAACGTTTGAAAGACCCGATGACCGGCATCCGGAATGGTTTCAAGGTCGTGCCAGCTACGCTCTTACCAAAGAAGAGAAGGTCATCTTTTTGAATGCCTGAGCAGTATGAAGGTCCCGTCTGGCTTCTCGTCGAATATAAAGGGAATAATAAACATGGCGGACAAAAAGTTCCAAAACCTGAAGTCTCACGGCCACGTGATTATGGCGCAATTGCTTCCGATTGCTTTGAGGGGCTCCTACCGGAAAATGTTCGAGTAGCCATTGTGAAGCTATGTGCATTCCTCAATGCAATCTCTCAGAAGGTAATCAATCCAGAAGATCTACCACGGTTACAGAACGATGTGGTCCAATGTCTTGTCAGTTTCGAGTTGGTGTTCCCGCCATCCTTCTTCAATATTATGACGCACCTCCTGGTTCACCTAGTCGAAGAGATTTCCATTCTCGGTCCAGTATTTCTACACAATATGTTCCCCTTCGAGAGGTTCATGGGAGCATTAAAGAAATATGTTCGTAACCGTGCTAGGCCAGAAGGAAGCATCGCCAAGGGCTATGGAAATGAGGAGGTAATTGAGTTTTGTGTTGACTTTGTTCCTGACCTTAAGCCGATTGGTCTTCCTCGATCGGCACGAGGGGAGACTAAGTGGAAAAGGCACGATCGGAAGGAAATCAATGATATGTATGGATGGCCATTCTACGACTGAAGCACACCACACAGTTCTGACCAATTCCAGCTTGGTGGCTCCGTACTTCGAGAAACACAAGAATATTTTACGCTCGAACAACCCGGGGATGCCTGAATCCTGGATTAGAAAGGCTCACATGGAGACTTTCGGCAGTTGGTTGAGAAAACATTTAATGAATGACAATGATGTTGTAGATCAGCTGTACATGTTGGCCAAGACACCATCTTCGACTATAACGACTTTCCAAGGGTACGAGATAAATAGGAATACATTTTACACGATCGCCCAAGATAAAAAGAGCACCAACCAAAATAGTGGTGTCCGCTTTGATGCAGCAAACGAGAATGGGCAAAAGGTCACATATTATGGTTACATAGAGGAGATATGGGAACTTGACTATGGACCCTGCTTTAAGGTCCCTTTGTTCCGGTGCAAATGGTTCAAGCTAACAGGAGGTGGGGTAAAGGTGGACCAGCAATACGAAATGACAATGGTGGATTTCAACAATCTTGGTTACCTTGACGAACCATTCGTCCTAGCCAAAGATGTCGCTCAGGTTTTCTATGTGAAGGACATGAGTAGCAAACCGAGGAAATGGAAAGATAAGAAAACGATCAGTACATCATGCGATGATCCAAAGCGCCACATTGTTCTTTCAGGGAAAAGAAACATCGTGGGAGTGGAGGACAAGACAGACATGTCAGAAGATTATAATATATTTGGTGAAATTCCGCCCTTCAAAGTGAACACTGACCCAAGCATTAAGTTAAATGATGAGGATGCTCCATGGATATGGCACAATCGTAAGCAAGCAGGGACACAAGGGAAGAAATGATGTGTAATAATTTATTGTACCAAACTTTGTTGAATGGATCATGTGAATTATATTATCCGTGATGTGTTTGGTGTCCATTTTAGAATGATTCGATTGATTCGAGATACCACTGATGATACATGAAATTTGGAGTGATTTAGTCATACTCCTGCCTAGGCGTATAATATGCATACTCATAGTCTTCATAGTCGCCACCGTTGTACTGGTAGTCGTCGCCTTCTAAGTTGCCGCCGTCATCGTCGCTGCCGTCGTCGCTTGTAACATCCCAACTTTTCAATAAAAGAAGAAAGAAAGTTTCCAAAATACAAAAATAAGAACTAACAAAAACTTTTTATCATCATATAGGGCTATGCATATAGATCACCTTATTAATTAATTGAGTGTGCATTTTGCCATGATGCTTGCTGGTGTGATTACCCTGACACTAAAACCCTAACCATGATCCCTTGATCATCCAAAGACAAAGAAAAAGAAAATAGAAAAGAAATTATAAAAATCAATTCAACACCCACATATGGCTTAGGCCATTTTTACAAATCTTTAATCTAGACCTTTTTGGTTTGCACCACTAGTTGTAAATGGATACTAAACACTTAATAACACTTTTTGAAATCAAAGAAACTCAAATCAAATCAAATTTGAATCAAATTTGAGCTCACATAAAATTATGGTCACTTTGCCCTTTTATAAAATGTTAACCACTTTGCACCCCTGGTTTGAAAGATTCTTAAACCAAACTTGACCAACTCTTTCCACCTCATCCAAGACCATATCAAGGTAAACATTGTTGGTGTTGACCATCAGGGTTGACTCTGCCTAGGTTGACCAGAATAGAGGAGACAAGTAGAGACATTGAAATAAAGAGAAGATTCACCCCAATTTGAAATCTTGCAAACTTTCACCAAATTGACCACCACCACCTCCATTCTACCTCTCTTACTATATCTTTACACTCCACCAAAAATCTTTTCAAAATTCAGAAATATTTTTCTTGCGGGCATTTTATCAAACACCTTGCAGGCAGGGAGTTAAATGGTGCCCATACTGAAATTTGGCTTGGACCAAGTCCAACCCTGGCCACCCCTGCTGCCCTGAAGCCTCACCTCACCCCTCAGCATCAGCTCCAGCACCTGCAAGCACTGGACCTTGGTCATCTTGACCAAAACCCTCCATGCCGGCGCTCACCATGCCATCACCATGCCACTCCTCTCTCTGGTCATCTCAGCACCGCACCACCATGTCACTTAGCTCCCTCTCACTCTCCTGATCATGCCAGACACCAGACTCGACGAATTCGTGCACCGCATTGACCGGAACGAGCCACGCCCAGACGTGCCAGTGACGCGCACGCGCACGCCAGAGCACGCACGGCGAACGCCACGGGCACGCCAGAACGTGACGTCGCCCCAACGCTCCACGCCACCACTTGCCCTCGCCGCTCGTCAGCACATGCGCCAAGCCACCAGGAGACGCCAGGACATGGCCGATGGACCGCGGGAACGCTGTGGCCGTCGTCACCGTCGACGAGACCCGCCACGGCACTGCCCGCTCCCGTCAAGCTCACGAGCTCGCCAGTGCATCGTTTTCCCCGCAATCAAGCCCTGCGTCATCGCCAGGACGTCGCCTGCCCACGTGCATCATCGCCAGTGCTCCTGCGCCACCCTACCACCGACGCCATGGCTTACCTCACCTCAGCCCCGCGGCCTCTCCTCGCAGCTATAAAAGGAGCGCTCCTCGCTCTCAATTGAGCACACACCTCGCCTCCCCTCTTCTCCCTGAGTCGCCTAGCCACCTCGCCGCTCCACATTGCCCACCGCAGCTCGCCAATTGCTTCCTCGCTGCCCGTGCTCCGCCGCAGAAGCTCTCCGGAGCTAGACGCCGTCCCAGGAGACGCCGCTGGTGCCAGAAGACTCACCGTCGTCGACAACCTCCCCGCGCATACTGCCCACCCTAGCTGGAGCCTCGGTGAGCCCGTCGACCCCCTAGCGCCGCCGCGCCAGTAGCCTGTTCTCGCCGGAGACGACGACGTCGCTCGTCCGTCCGATCTCAATCTAATCCTGCGTCCCAAAATCCCCCTTACCGATTCGGCGTTTAACGCCCACTGACGGGTGGAGCCCACCGTCAGACGGCCCACGCGTGCGTGGACGCGTGGTGGGCTGGACTGTGGCCGTTTGAATCGATTGGGCCTGTTAATTTTCCCGCCAAGCCCAACAATTCAAATCCGGGTTAATTCGTTTATTTCAAATTTGAATACTGCTGCCCACTTCAAAATTAAATAGAAAAATATTTACTGAACCAAATTTGGTGAATTTTATATTTCTGGAAACCTTATGAAATTCTCTATCAAACCCCACTGGTCTCACATCTAGATTAATTATAGAATTACGGTGACAAAAATAACAAGGCAGGGCCTTTTTCAACTTCAAACAATTATTAAAAATTAACCAAAAATGCTTTTGAGTTGATTCCAACTCTCAAAAATCACATTTCACATTGTCTATCAGAAAATATAAAAATATTACATATTTGTTTGTATGATCATGGTCTAGATTAGAAAATAGCTCTATGGCTATTTCTAGTCCATTTAAATTGTTCTAAATTAATTATTAAATATTATGGGAGCTGTTCTCTCATCTAAATCTTGTCTCAATTAACCCAACATGAGGTAGAGACCAGGGTCTACCAAAAATCTCATGTTGAATTATTTGATGATATTAAAGCACTGCTATGTAGGTATTAAATTGCCTGAGGGATGTCACCTCATTTAAATCATTTTCCAAAATGATGATTATGAAGAGGTTGACCTTGGTCAACCAAGGTCATATATTATTATTTGAGGAGATTAAATTTTAACCAGATTCAATGAGAGGAAGTTATTTCCTCAAAGAATTAAATAGAAGCCTTAATTAATAATTGTAATGAGAGGAAGTTATTTTTCTTAAGAAGAAAACAAAGTCAACCAACCTAATAATCATGTTGTGATACTAGAATAGTTTGTGTGATGCATGTGTGTGCTTAGACTAGTCTTTGAGCTCGTTTGGTGATTGAATGCATCGTATTTATTTTTAGACGCTAGTACCGAGGAATACCCAGAGGAAGAGGAGGTCTACTACCAGGAGGAGGAAGACCACTTTGACCAGTACACCAACCAAGGCAAGCTAATATTTTTGCAAGTGCAAGGCTCTACGGGAGCAAGGCACCATTACCACTTTATTTTATGTCTAAGGGTCCCATCCCAAGTTTATTCTTTAAAGGCTTTTACTTTATCTATTTAAGCTTACTTTTATAGTTAACTTTGGTCTAAGTATAGTGAAGTACAAGAGCATCAAATTTAGCCTAGATAGCTACAAATTAATTAGCACCCCTCATGACTAGCTGCTAGTGCTAACAAATAAAATTGACTACTCTAGCTGGGAACAGGTGAAATGAAATGACTTTGAAAAGTTTTGAAGGTGAATATGACCTAAATGACATGATGAATCTGACAAAAACTGATGGTTGGGTTCGGATGCGATACCATTCCAATTTACAAGTACCCCCACAATACCTGATTATGGGTAGGGCTTAACTGGAAGTTTATGTATTTTAGTATGGGTTCCCTCTAAACAAGCGTCATAGGGGTTATGCCGAGGCCGCCTCCGGTAAATGTGAAATGACGTGAATTGACGTAAATGAGGTGAATTGTCCGGCCCAAGCCCTGTGCAGTTCCCAGTGACGGTTTGTCTTCACCGGGAGGCCAAGCTCATGGGGAGAGGTGCCTATACTAGGGTATGTAAGTGAAAGGTTTTGGTTGATGATCCGCGTACGGAGTTACGATTATTCAGGGTTACCCCTGACGGATGTAATCAAATGTTGTGGCACAAGTGTGCAACCTCTGCAGAGTGTAAACCTATTCGAATAGCCGTGTCCGCGGTTATGGACGGTTGGATGGCCATACTGTTCCGTTGTCAGATGATTTCTAATAATGAATGAAGAATTGAAAGGTGAATTTGACTTGACCACAACAGGAGTTGTGGGAATGACACTAATGTTCCCACTTGAGTTAGTTAGCATTATGAAGAGTCTTTATGAAATGCTTATGAACTAAAATTGGCTTTATGCAAATAAAACTAGAGCTTAGCACCCCCTGACTAAAATTGATAGTAATTACAATATAGCATTAGTTTGCAAGTAATTTAAAGTACTCACGGCTGTGTCCCTGGCTATTCAAATGGCCAGAATATGAAGAGGAGCAGCAATATGAAGATGACGGCCAGCAGGACGTCTACAACAACTAGGGGTTCGCCTAACGTCAAGCGTTGGCCTGTGGAACTAGATAGTCCACTTTTATTATGCTCCCGCTACTTTGTTGTTCGTTGATCGATAGATCAACTATTTGTGTAATATTGGATCATGTGATCCCCTTTTGTAAGACAATGATGGGTTGTAATGAATGATGACTTATGATATCAACTGTTATGTCTCACAACAACAATCTTCCTGGGATTGCGCTGTATGGCATAATAGGCATCTGGACTTAAAAAGCCGGGTGTCCACAAGTTGGTATCAGAGCCATTGTTTGACCCTAGGAGACCCTAGTTTAGAATGGACGTTCTGGAAAAACTTAGTTTCAAAACAAATGAAGTGAATATTTCTGAAAAACTTATTCTCTTTCTCCTCTTTAAGACCTTTTCAAAAATGATAAGTCATGCTCTTCCTTATAAATCTATCTAAAATTTTGCCACACTTGTCACTTCTCTAACTTACTTCTCCAATTCACTTTCAGATGGAAGGAGCCAACACCAAGTTTTATCAGCTGGGCAATGGTGGGAGCTTGGTTTTCGAGAGGGACTTGGACGCTTTGTCTGACCTTCTTGATCGCCCGCACCCTGAGTTCTACGGAACTGAGGTCCACGACCAGCCCGGAGGGGAACTTCAGTGGGTTATCACCGCTGATCTGAGGGGCAAGATGGAGCCTCCTACTTCTGAGAGGATCCTCTTCTCCATCAGGGAAAGCAACTGGCTGGACGGACTCGCTCGTGCTCTGCAGGAAGCACTTGCCCGCCTGTGCGGACAGCACGTGACTGAGCTCCAGGGGACTCACTTTGCTCACTTTGCAAGGCATGATACCATTGGAGGACCCATGGCACTATCATCACACCCGGTGCTGAAGTACCACGTGGAGCACCTGGACTTTATGCTGCACGAGACCCAGAAGGAGCTGGACAACTCTCGTGTCTACACCAACCAGACTCACCTCCACCTGGCTCAGCATGCCGAGGCCATCAAGATGCTTGCAAAAGACCGCAAGTCACTCCGCCTACAGCGTGCCAAGAAGGACGCTACCATTGCGCGCCTCCGCGCAAAGATAGTATCCCTAGAGGCCACTGTCAAGGCCCAAGAGGACCAGCTGAGGGAGATGGAAGAGGAAGGTGAAGACCTTCAGGGAGGAGAAGCCTTCATGAGTGATGACGAGGACTTCGAGGGGGATGAGTTCACGGATGAGGAGGACTACGAGTTTCTGGAGGCAGGAGAGGATGGATTCATCCCGATCGATGTGGATGATGAGGAGTAGTTGCACTAGTTCACAAGTGTAGGTGTGAGTTTGTATCCCATCCGTTGTATCGTAGCATGAGTAAAATGGTTCTTAAAAACCATTGGTGTGTTAGCTTGTAAGATAGGAATGAATGAATGAATGAATGTTTGTGTGTTATGTTCATCATCAAAAGACTTCAAGTTTTAAAAGTTTTAAACTTACCCAAAACGAGCCATAGAAATTCCCTCTTATCTCATGATCTATCTACCTGTTCAGATGGCTCGTCCGCATCGCAACGCGAACCCGGATGCTATGATAAAACTGCTGCAGACCCTGATGGCAGACAGGGAGACTGACAGAGCTGAACGTCAAGCCAGCATAGCAGCACTGCAACAACTAGCCAACAACCAGCATGGCCATGGGAACCATGATCACCCAGGGTCCAAACTCAAGAATTTCCAAAACACCAACCCTCCTGTTTTCAGCAAGACTGAAGAGCCTTTAGATGCAGATGATTGGCTGCAAACCCTGGAGAATAACCTGGAAGTAGCTGGAGTTGATGAGAATGAGAAAGTGCTGTTTGCCACGCACTACCTAGCAGGACCAGCAAGAGCTTGGTGGACCAGCACCCGTGCTATGAACGCAGGACAGATCATGACTTGGGCGGATTTCAAGCTCAAGTTCAGCAAGTACCACGTGCCCCCAGGTTTGATCAAGAAAATGAGGGATGAGTTCCGGGAACTGAAGCAAGGACGGATGTCGGTGGTAGAATACCGCGACAGGTTCCTCACCCTGTCAAGGTATGCCCCCGATGAGACGGACACCACAGAAAAGAGGAAGGAGAGATTCCTCAACGGTCTGCATGACGAGATGCAGGCAGTCTTATTCAACATCCCCTTCGCCGACCTTGAAGCCCTGGTGGATTCTGCCATCCAGATGGAGGGCAAACTGCACCAAGCAAATGAGAACCGCAAGCGCCGCATGATGCACCAAAGTGGGCCCAGCAATACCCCGTATCGCCCAGCTCAAGCGGTGGTTTCAACCCCAGAAACAACAAGCCCCAGATGCGGGCATCACGCCGGTTTAACCGGAGTGGAGGAAACCCTAGGCCAGGAGGCCACAACAACAACAACCACAGCAATAACTTCAACCGCGCACCACTGAGAGCCCCCGGTAACCACAACCCCAATACTGCTCCAAGGACTGGAAGCAACGCCATCCCCGTCGCCCCCAAGGACAAGTCAACCATAACTTGTTATGAATGCGGAACAGTGGGACACTACTCCAACGAGTGCCCCAAGAAGCTAGCCAAGCTCACCGGCAACACCGCTGCACCTGCTCAGCAGCAACGCCGTGTCTCCACCGGCAAGAAGTTCACCCCCAACAACCCCAACAACCGCAACGGCCGCCTCTTTCAAATGAGTGCGGAAGAAGCACAGGAAGCACCAGATGTTGTGCTGGGTATGTTCTCTGTTAACTCAATACCAGCAAGAGTGTTGTTTGATTCAGGAGCATCGCATTCATTTGCTACAGAAGATTTTGTGTGCACTAGTAAGCTTCAACCAATCAGCTTGAAACATGTCATGATAGTTCAAATACCTGGATCAACAACTAAAGCTAGAAAATTTTGCAAAAATGTACCCATCAGAATTCATGAAATAGATTTTTATGCCAACTTGATTGTTCTGGGAGCCAAAGGTTTGGAAGTAGTACTGGGTATGGACTGGATGTCCAAACACCATGGATTGATTGACTGTGCCCAGCAGGCCATCACCACGACCAGTAGCACCGGAATAGTAGTGAAGCACATATCTGAAAGACTGCCCAGAAAGTTCACCTGCCACCAGAGTTTAGCCAAGCCAACCTTGGATCAGATTAGGGTCGTTTGTCGATACCCGATGTGTTTCCCGATGATCTACCCGGTATGCCCCCGGATCGGGATATCGAGTTCATCATCGAGTTAATCCCTGGAACAGGACCTATAGCCAGAGAGCCTATAGCATGAACCCCACAGAGTTAGTGGAACTGAAGAAGCAACTGGATGAACTGTTAGCCCAAGGTCTGATCCGACCAAGTGCGTCGCCTTGGAGATCCCCAGTTCTGTTTGTGGATAAGAAAGACGGTGCCAGTCGTTTATGTACAGATTATCGTAAGCTTAACGATGTCACCATCAAAAACAAATACCCTTTGCCAAAGATAGAAGACATGTTTGACCAGTTGACCGGTGCCACTGTGTTCTCTAAGATTGATCTTAGGACTGGTTATCATCAGCTGAAGATCCGTGCAACAGATATCCCAAAGACTGCTTTCACCACCAGATATGGGTTGTATGAGTACAATGTCATGTCGTTTGGATTAACCAATGCCCGAGCATACTTCATGAACCTCATGAACAAGATCTTCATGAACTTTTTGGATAAGTTTGTCGTTGTCTTCATTGATGACATCCTTATCTACTCCAAAACCGAAGAGGAACATGAACAGCATTTGGAAACCATCCTAGAAACCCTTAGACAGCACAGTTGTTTGCCAAGTTCAGCAAGTGCGAGTTTTGGCTGAAGGAAGTAGGATTCTGGGACATATATTGTCTGCAGGAGGAATAGCCGTAGATCCCGCCAAGATTAAAACAGTTATGGAAAGCCCCAACCACTCAGACTGAAGTCCGTGCCTTTCTCGGATTGGCCGGATACTATTGTAGGTTTGTTGAAGGATTTTCCAGTATAGCCCGACCAATGACTCAGCTGTTGAAGAAGGACAAGAAGTTTGAATGGACGGAGAAGTGTGAAGAGAGCTTCCAGACACTGAAAACGAGATTGACCTCAGCCCCCATTTTGATCATGCCGGACATCACCAAGCCCTTTGACGTCTACTGTGATGCATCCAAGATTGGTCTCGGATGTGTGTTGATGCAAGAAGGCAAGGTGATATCATATCTGTCAAGGCAACTGAAGCAACATGAGCAGAATTATCCAACCCATGACTTAGAGCTGGCAGCGTCTTAGCCCTGAAAGTATGGCGTCATTACCTCATGGGTAATCGATGCGAGATCTACTCAGATCACAAGAGCCTGAAGTACATTTTCACACAGAAGGAGTTGAATATGAGGCAGCGAAGATGGTTAGAGTTAATCAAGGATTACGATATGGAAATCCACTACCACCCCGGCAAGGCCAATGTGGTAGCTGATGCCCTGAGTAGACTGCCGTGTCAGTTGAACTCCATGATAGCAGAAGAACAACCTAGCCTGTATCAAGAGTTTGAACAATTTAGACTTGAACTAGTTAGTGAGGGATTCCTAGCCAGCATTGAGCTTCAGCCCACCTTGGTTGGCCAGATCAAAGAAGCCCAGAAGGGAAATACTAGTATCAATGGGCTCAAGAGCCAGATAGCTGCAGGGAAAGCACCGGGATTCACCCAAGATGAAGCCGGAGTTCTTTGGTACAACGGACGCCTATGTGTGCCAGCAGATTCAGAGTTGAAGCAAGTCATTCTGAAGGAAGCCCATGATACCCTGTACTCCATCCACCCCGGAGGTACCAAGATGTACCAAGATTTGAAGGAACAATTTTGGTGGCATGGAATGAAGCGAGAGATCGGAAGCTACATCGCCAAATGTGATAACTGTCAGAGAGTCAAGGCAGAACATCAGCGACCCGCAGGACTGCTCCAGCCATTGCAGATTCGTGAGTGGAAATGGGATTCGGTCGGTATGGACTTTATCACCGGATTGCCCAAATCTAGCAAAGGGAATGATTCTATCTGGGTAGTGATCGACAGATTGACCAAGGTAGCCCATTTTATCCCTGTCAAGACCACCTATCAAGGCCCCAAGTTAGCTGAGCTATACATCTCAAGAATAGTCGCACTGCACGGAACCCCGAAGTCAATAGTGTCAGATAGAGGATCTCAATTCACCTCAAGATTCTGGCAGAAAGTACATGAAGGACTAGGAGCCCGGCTGAATTTCAGCACCGCCTATCACCATGATGGACGGCGAAAGAGTCAACCAGATACTCGAAGACATGTTGAGAGCCTATGTACTGGAATATGGATCCAAGTGGGAAGACTGCTTACCTTATGCAGAATTCTCGTACAACAACAGTTACCAGGCCAGCTTACAAATGGCCCCCTTTGAAGCCCTGTACGGAAGGAAATGCCGTACCCTCCTGGTCAGAAGTCGGAGAAAGCCAGGTCTTTGGACCAGATGTTCTCCGAGAAGCTGAAGAAAAGGTTCACAAGATCCGCGAGTACCTCAAGACTGCGCAATCAAGACAGAAGAGTTACGCCGACAAGAGACGCCGAGGGATGACCTTCGAGATCGGAGATTTTGTTTACCTCAAGGTGTCACCCCTCAAAGGAATGCAGAGATTTCAGCTGAAAGGAAAGCTTGCGCCCCGATATGTCGGACCCTTCAAAGTTCTGAGTCGCCGAGGAGAAGTATCTTATCAATTAGAACTGCCGGAAGAAATGTCGGCTGTACACAATGTGTTTCACATCTCGCTGCTCCGGAAATGCTTGGAAGTACCAGAGAAGACCGAAGTGTTCAAGAATATCGATCACAGATCGGTGGATATCAACACGGACTTGACGTTTCGCGAAGTACCTATTCGCATCCTGGAAGAAGCTTACAGAACCACCCGCACCAGGAGTATCAAGTTCCTGAAGATTCAATGGAGCAACCAGACCGAAGAAGAAGCCACCTGGGAGCGAGAGGAAGACATGAAGAAGGAATACCCAGATCTCTTTAGTACCTAGTTTTCTTTAGATCTCGGGACGAGATCTTTTGTAAGGGGGAAGGATTTGTAACATCCCAACTTTTCAATAAAAGAAGAAAGAAAGTTTCCAAAATACAAAAATAAGAACTAACAAAAACTTTTTATCATCATATAGGGCTATGCATATAGATCACCTTATTAATTAACTGAGTGTGCATTTTGCCATGATGCTTGCTGGTGTGATTACCCTGACACTAAAACCCTAACCATGATCCCTTGATCATCCAAAGACAAAGAAAAAGAAAATAGAAAAGAAATTATAAAAATCAATTCAACACCCACATATGGCTTAGGCCATTTTTACAAATCTTTAATCTAGACCTTTTTGGTTTGCACCACTAGTTGTAAATGGATACTAAACACTTAATAACACTTTTTGAAATCAAAGAAACTCAAATCAAATCAAATTTGAATCAAATTTGAGCTCACATAAAATTATGGTCACTTTGCCCTTTTATAAAATGTTAACCACTTTGCACCCCTGGTTTGAAAGATTCTTAAACCAAACTTGACCAACTCTTTCCACCTCATCCAAGACCATATCAAGGTAAACATTGTTGGTGTTGACCATCAGGGTTGACTCTACCTAGGTTGACCAGAATAGAGGAGACAAGTAGAGAATTGAAATAAAGAGAAGATTCACCCCAATTTGAAATCTTGCAAACTTTCACCAAATTGACCACCACCACCTCCATTCTACCTCTCTTACTATATCTTTACACTCCACCAAAAATCTTTTCAAAATTCAGAAATATTTTTCTTGCGTGCATTTTATCAAACACCTTGCAGGCAGGGAGTTAAATGGTGCCCATACTGAAATTTGGCTTGGACCAAGTCCAACCCTGGCCACCCCTGCTGCCCTGAAGCCTCACCTCACCCCTCAGCATCAGCTCCAGCACCTGCAAGCACTGGACCTTGGTCATCTTGACCAAAACCCTCCATGCCGGCGCTCACCATGCCATCACCATGCCACTCCTCTCTCTGGTCATCTCAGCACCGCACCACCATGTCACTTAGCTCCCTCTCACTCTCCTGATCATGCCAGACACCAGACCCGACGAATTCGTGCACCGCATTGACCGGAACGAGCCACGCCCAGACGTGCCAGTGACGCGCACGCGCACGCTAGAGCGCGCACGGCGAACGCCACGGGCACGCCAGAACGTGACGTCGCCCCAACGCTCCACGCCACCACTTGCCCTCGCCGCTCGTCAGCACATGCGCCAAGCCACCAGGAGACGCCAGGACATGGCCGATGGACCGCGGGAACGCTGTGGCCGTCGTCACCGTCGACGAGACCCGCCACGGCACTGCCCGCTCCCGTCAAGCTCACGAGCTCGCCAGTGCATCGTTTTCCCCGCAATCAAGCCCTGCGTCATCGCCAGGACGTCGCCTGCCCGCGTGCATCATCGCCAGTGCTCCTGCGCCACCCTACCGCCGACGCCATGGCTTACCTCACCTCAGCCCCGCGGCCTCTCCTCGCAGCTATAAAAGGAGCGCTCCTCGCTCTCAATTGAGCACACACCTCGCCTCCCCTCTTCTCCCTGAGTCGCCTAGCCACCTCGCCGCTCCACATTGCCCACCGCAGCTCGCCAATTGCTTCCTCGCTGCCCGTGCTCTGCCGCAGAAGCTCGCCGGAGCTAGACGCCATCCCAGGAGACGCCGCTGGTGCCAGAAGACTCGCCGTCGTCGACAACCTCCCCGCGCATACTGCCCACCCTAGCGCCGCCGTGCCAGTAGCCTGTTCTCGCCGGAGACGACGACGTCGCTCGTCCGTCCGATCTCAATCTAATCCTGCGTCCCAAAATCCCCCTTACCGATTCGGCGTTTAACGCCCACTGACGGGTGGAGCCCACCGTCAGACGGCCCACGCGTGCGTGGACGCGTGGTGGGCTGGACTGTGGCCGTTTGAATCGATTGGGCCCGTTAATTTTCCCGCCAAGCCCAACAATTCAAATCCGGGTTAATTCGTTTATTTCAAATTTGAATACTGCTGCCCACTTCAAAATTAAATAGAAAAATATTTACTGAACCAAATTTGGTGAATTTTATATTTCTGGAAACCTTATGAAATTATCTATCAAACCCCACTGGTCTCACATCTAGATTAATTATACAATTAAGGTGACAAAAATAACAAGGCAGGGCCTTTTTCAACTTCAAACAATTATTAAAAATTAACCAAAAATGCTTTTGAATTGATTCCAACTCTCAAAAATCACATTTCACATTGTCTATCAGAAAATATAAAAATATGACATAGTTGTTTGTATGATCATGGTCTAGATTTGAAAATAGCTCTATGGCTATTTCTAGTCCATTTAAATTGTTCTAAATTAATTATTAAATATTATGGGAGCTGTTCTCTCATCTAAATCTTGTCTCAATTAACCCAACATGAGGTAGAGACTAGGGTCTACCAAAAATCTCATGTTGAATTATTTGATGATATTAAAGCACTGCTATGTAGGTATTAAATTGCCTGAGGGATGTCACCTCATTTAAATCATTTTCCAAAATGATGATTATGAAGAGGTTGACCTTGGTCAACCAAGGTCATATATTATTATTTGAGGAGATTAAATCTTAACCAGATTCAATGAGAGGAAGTTATTTCCTCAAAGAATTAAATAGAAGCCTTAATTAATAATTGTAATGAGAGGAAGTTATTTTTCTTAAGAAGAAAACAAAGTCAACCAACCTAATAATCATGTTGTGATACTAGAATAGTTTGTGTGATGCATGTGTGTGCTTAGACTAGTCTTTGAGCTCGTTTGGTGATTGGATGCATCGTATTTATTTTTAGACGCTAGTACCGAGGAATACCCAGAGGAAGAGGAGGTCTACTACCAGGAGGAGGAAGACCACTTTGACCAGTACACCAACCAAGGCAAGCTAATATTTTTGCAAGTGCAAGGCTCTACGGGAGCAAGGCACCATTACCACTTTATTTTATGTCTAAGGGTCCCATCCCAAGTTTATTCTTTAAAGGCTTTTACTTTATCTATTTAATCTTACTTTTATAGTTAACTTTGGTCTAAGTATAGTGAAGTACAAGAGCATCAAAATTAGCCTAGATAGCTACAAATTAATTAGCACCCCTCATGACTAGCTGCTAGTGCTAACAAATAAAATTGACTACTCTAGCTGGGAACAGGTGAAATGAAATGACTTTGAAAAGTTTTGAAGGTGAATATGACCTAAATGACATGATGAATCTGACAAAAACTGATGGTTGGGTTTGGATGCGATACCATTCCAATTTACAAGTACCCCCACAATACCTGATTATGGGTAGGGCTTAACTGGAAGTTTATGTATTTTAGTATGGGTTCCCTCTAAACAAGCGTCATAGGGGTTATGCCGAGGCCGCCTCCGGTAAATGTGAAATGACGTGAATTGACGTAAATGAGGTGAATTGTCCGGCCCAAGCCCTGTGCAGTTCCCAGGCTGACGGTTTGTCTTCACTGGGAGGCCAAGCTCATGGGGAGAGGTGCCTATACTAGGGTATGTAAGTGAAAGGTTTTGGTTGATGATCCGCGTACGGAGTTACGATTATTCAGGGTTACCCCTGACGGATGTAATCAAATGTTGTGGCACAAGTGTGCAACCTCTGCAGAGTGTAAACCTATTCGAATAGCCGTATCCGCGGTTATGGACGGTTGGATGGCCATACTGTTCCGTTGTCAGATGATTTCTAATAATGAATGAAGAATTGAAAGGTGAATTTGACTTGACCACAACAGGAGTTGTGGGAATGACACTAATGTTCCCACTTGAGTTAGTTAGCATTATGAAGAGTCTTTATGAAATGCTTATGAACTAAAATTGGCTTTATGCAAATAAAACTAGAGCTTAGCACCCCCTGACTAAAATTGATAGTAATTACAATATAGCATTAGTTTGCGAGTACTTTAAAGTACTCACGGCTGTGTCCCTGGCTATTCAAATGGCCAGAATATGAAGAGGAGCAGCAATATGAAGATGACAAGCAGGACGTCTACAACAACTAGGGGTTCGCTAACGTCAAGCGTTGGCCTGTGGAACTAGATAGTCCACTTTTATTACGCTTCCGCTACTTTGTTGTTCGTTGATCGATAGATCAACTATTTGTGTAATATTGGATCATGTGATCCCCTTTTGTAAGACAATGATGGGTTGTAATGAATGATGACTTATGATATCAACTGTTATGTCTCGCAACAACAATCTTCCTGGGATTGCGATGTATGGCATAATAGGCATCTGGACTTAAAAAGCCGGGTGTCTACATCGCTATCGTCGGGCGGCGCTCGTGGCTCGAACTGAGGGTAGCGCAAGCGGGGGATATCGCCGGCCGTGATGTAGTCCATGACGCTCTGCAGAGTCCGCCACCATAGCCGACGGCCGGCCTCGTGGATGTTCCAGGAGGCAGTCCGTCCTCCTCATACCGGCGCCCTCTCACGCCGATTGATGAAGAAGGCGTCCCAAGTATGCTGGTTATCGGGATGCCGCGGATTCATCCGCTGCTCCGGCGTGAGGTCGAGGTAGTAGTGGTTCGTGATGGCCGCCCGCGCGCAGTACCCGAGGGACGGGAGGGGACGGCACGCCTCCGGCGCTTAGGCTCCAGCCGGCGGGGACGCGTAGCCCGGTGGGCAAGGGTAGTTCGAGGCGCAAAGCTCCTCCACCCTGGTAGGTTAGAGTGGGTACGGTGGAAGCCATGAGAGAGCGATGAGAGATTGTAGAGATGTGATAATGCTGGCAAGCCGGGCTACATATATGTAGTGAGAAATGGCGGGAAAATGGGAGCGGGAAGACAGGAGGCGGGAAGAAAGTGGCGGGAAGAAAGAGGCGGGAAGAAAGAGGCGGGAAGACAGGGAAGAAATGGCGGGAAGACAGAGACGAAAGTGGCGGGAAGAAAGAGGCGGGAAGACAAGGAAGAAAGAGGCGGGAAGAAAGAGGCGCAGCTTCTCAAAGAAGACAGGGAAGAACTGGCGGGAAGAGGGGGGCGGAAAGACAGAGGCGGGAAGAACTGGCGGGAAGAGGGGGCGGGAGGACAGAGGCGGCCGGGAAATGAATTAGTTTTATTTTTCTAAAAATTTAGATATATTATTTGTATTTTTAAGATTTTGAAATGAATTAGTTTTATTTTTCTGAATTTTTTGATATATTATTTGTATTTTTTAGGATTTTGAAATGAATTAGTTTTATTTTTCTGAATTTTTTGATATATTATTTGTATTTTTAAGATTTTGAAATGAATTAGTTTTATTTTTCTGAATTTTTTGATATATTATTTGTATTTTTTAAGATTTTGAAATGAATTAGTTTTATTTTTCTGAATTTTTTGATATATTATTTGTATTTTTAAGATTTTGAAATGAATTAGTTTTATTTTTCTGAAATTTTCATATATTATTTGTATTTTTAAGATTTTGAAATGAATTAGTTTTATTAAACTGGAAAAGCACCTTTAGTCGCGGTTGGGGTCACCAACCGCGACTAAAGGTGGTTTCCGCGGGAACCGCAAAATTGGCGAAAAAAGGCTTTAGTCGCGGTTGGTATCCCCAATCGCGACTAAAGGTGGTTTCCGCGGGAACCGTAAAATTGGCGAAAAAAGGCTTTAGTCACCAACCGCGACTAAAGAGTACCCGTCCCCAACTGCGACTAAAGGTCAATCCTTATAAATACTCGCGCGCCCGCGCGGTTTCACTTCATCTTGTTCCTCTCGAACACGCCGACAGGCTGCGCGCGCGCCGATCGACCTCCGCCGCTGCGCCCGCGCCGTCCCTCCCCGCGCGCTCCCTCCCTCCGCCGCCTCTCCGCCGCCGCGTCTCCTCGCCGCCCCGTCTCGCTCGCGCCCGCGTCTCCTCCGCCGCTCCTCCTCCCACAACGCCACGCCGCCGCGCGCTACGCCAGCCCGCCGCCGCCGTGCACCTAGCTTCCGGCCCGCCACCGGCGCCGCTCGCGCGTCACAGGCACGGGAGAGGGGCGCGCGTGTACTGGCGCCCCTCTCCACAATTTTTTTTTGTTTAACTTAACAAAATTTTAATTATAAATTTGACTTAACTAAAATTTGAATTAAATCTCTATCTTAACAAAATTAACTCTATAAATTTAACAAAATTTGAATTAAATCTCTATCTTAACAAAATTTTAATTATAAATTTGACTTAACTAAAAAATTAACTTACAAAATTTTAATTATAAATAATTTAGAAAACTAAAGCTCACTAAAGCTCAACCGCGACTAATGCTCACTTCCTATAAATTTTTTACCTAACCACCGCGCGTATATGGAGGGGGTTGTGCGTCGCGCCCCCTCGTCGCCCCCTCCGTATACGCGCGGTGTTTTTTTTGGGATCGAGGGGGGCGGCGAGGGAGGCCCCTATGTGTGTTGTCCTCGGCACCGCCACCGCCCCCCTTTCGCCACCGCCACCGCCCCCCTTCTTTACCGGGATTAATTAGTTTTTACTACTGTTTTCAGGAGTGACACATATGGCGGACGATAGAGCCGACCCGATAAACGAGAACTATAATGCGGAAGTTGAGGCGCATATTTTCGGCATCATAGCAGGCGACATTCCTTATGTGGCGGCCGAAGAAGATGAAGAAGAGGATGTGTCTTCTTATCTGAACCTTGACGGTGACGGTGAAGGTTGTCAACAAGGTGATGACGAAGGAACAGGCACTGTCGATGGAGGTGAACCGTCGACAAACAGCTCCGGCGATGTTGAAAAGCAATTAGCAACCACCTGCGGCGAGGTATATATATACATTGAGCCTCTGGTGATACAAATTTACCGGTTTGAATAAATATGTGTATTAACTCGACTCTCTTTGTTATTTTAGCCCTCGGCCGGATCGTCGAAAAAATCGGTGAAGACAAAGCGTGGCAAAACAAAGACGCTGAAACAAGGAGTAACATATAACATCGATGTTATTTGCAGCACAACCGGCAGGCCGCTGGAGCCCGAAGCGCATTACACCAAGTTCATCAACCAATGCGGAGTCGTTGTTAGAGACGCTGTCCCGATCACCGTCCAGGAATGGCATGAGCCAGTGAAGGCACGTGTTGGTTTCAGTTTGTCACAAGAGAGAAAAAGGAATGCTGGAGAAAGCTTATGGAGCATTTCGTTCTACCTCCGGAATACAGAAAATTCGATGAAGAGGGTAACGAGGTGGAGGGTGGAAAACAGAGGAGGAGGCTAGTCAAAGAGTTCGCTCTTCAGAAGATGGCCACAGCATTCCGGACCTACAAGAGAAATTTACAGGCTCAATATGTCGACAAGGGGAAGACTCCGGATTTCACTGGACAGTATGAGAAGCTGAAAAATGATTGGCCTGAATTTGTGAGGCAAAAGCAATCGGAGCATTTCAAGGCCATATCAGAAAAGAATAAGGCAAATGCGGCTAAGAAAAAGTACAATCATATTATGGGGCCAGGAGGATACCGCCTTTCGGAGCCTAAGTGGCAGAAGATGGAGGACGACCTGAGGCAGCGAGGAATCCCTCTAGGTACAGAGGGATGGGACCCCAGGGCCAAAAGCTGGTGGTACGGGCATGGGGGATCGCTAGACCCGGTGACAGGGGAGTGTACTCACCGAGACACAAAGTTTAAACCCACCCAAGCCCTTATTGACGCAATGAGGGATGCTCAAGAGGGGAAGATCAAGTACAACAGAGAGAATGACGCGCGACAAAAGCCCTCGGGAATCCGAACACGGAGGACGTGTACGAGGCAAAGGCGTCATTCCGTGGAAAGTAGGGTTTTCCCAGGAAAATGACCCCTACGGTTACAGAAGCCGTAAGAGAAAGGCGGATCGGGATGCAGATGTTGTGGCGCGGTTGGTATCGGAATTCGAAGAGATGAAGAAAACCCTGAATGTACTAGTAAAAGAAAGATCAGCTGGGACGCATGAAGATCATCCAGTGGATGTCGGAAGCCAGCAGCGGAGAAGCAGCGTGGCTTCCACGGAGGCCCCGCCGGCTGGTGCTAATGCACCCTTGCTGGAGTCGGCTGGTGCTAATGCACCGGCGACCGAAATTACTGCACCGGAGCCTCCTCGCTACCCCGTGGACGATGTAAAGGAGATGAAAGAATGTCATCTGTATTATCCAGTGGGAACATTTCCATGAAGGTAGCCATCGGCAGTGCTTTACCATGTCTACCTGGAGCACTCCACCACAACAACCCCATTCAAGATGGCTATGCTCGTGTCACGGTGGAGGACATAGTCCAAGGGTTTGAGGACCTGGAGATTGACTATGCTACACCCGAAGGGGAGAGAAGACTTGGAGATGTCAAGCGCCAGTTCATTCTATGGAAAAAGAAGTTTATCAAGTTTCCAGGCGAGGCGCCAAGGCCAACAAGTCCACCCCCCTCCGGTGGTGGTGGTGGTGGTGGTGGTGGTGGTGGTGGTGGTGGTGGTGGTTCACCTACACCTACTTCACGTCAGCCGACGCCACCCCAGAATCCATGGACTATGTCTCCCAGTCATCCAGCGGGTAAGCAGACGCCGCCCCCCAGTCCGCCTCCGGCGGGTAAGCAGCCGCCCCCCAATCAACCTCCGGCGAAGAAGCAGAAGCAGTCCTGGACTATTAACCCAGACCCTTATGTACCTAAGACCTCAAAGGTACCGGAGCCATCACTGAAGCCTCTCATCCCGAGACCTTGGGAACTTAGTGTCGAGGAAAATGCAGCGGCCGTGGCTGCTCAGCTAGAGAAATGGAAGGCAAGAAAAAGAGAGCCCGAGCCCAAGCCAGTATTTTCTGAGAAGGAAAAGAAGTGGGCTAAGTCATTTTTGAGCACACCGTCCCAAGCCGCGAAGAATATGCCTGACGACTATGGACGTGAACTTCGTAGGCAAGCACACATATTGAAGGAGAAGAAAGACTTGGCGGAGAAGCAGCAGAAGAAAGCCTTGGAGGAGGCCGAAAGAAGAAAGTAAAAAAGCGGGAAACAAGTTGCCCAGCTCGGGGAACAAAGTAAACAATCGATCCCCCGCTCATAGTGAAAGCCGCCAGTCCGGATGCTGAACTAATGGACCCCGATATCATAGCAGCTGCGGCAGCACAGGGATTGACTGTAACGGGTGCCAGAGAACAAGCGGCCAACTTCGGTATGACTCTTCGTGCAGTGTTAGGCCTTGAGGAGGCGCCAATGAGTGAGGTAGCAATTACATATGTGCCGAATGGGTCCCTCGTCGAGCCTGCGCAGGAAGAGGATCTGCCAGCACAAATGAAAGATCTGCTACGTTGGTACAAGGGTTACATAAAAACTAACGCCGGCAAAGAATATATTTATGCGGAAGTTAGACATGAGCATCACTTCAAACATTACTATGTAACAATTGGTTTGAGTGAATTGTTCCAGCTGTTCAATCTGCGCGAGCTCGACAAATCTATCATCAGTTGCTACGTTCTGTAAGTGATTTATTTCTACCCCATCTCGTTCATTGCCTGCACTATATATATATATATAAATTGTCCTAACTATATTGTTGTGTACGCTATTATGCAGAATGAAGATTCGGGAAATGCGAATAAGGAACATCCATGATGTTGGGTTCATTGACCCACAAATCGTTAATGGATATGTGTTAGAAAAACACCCCGCCGACGTGGAGGAAGACTTGTACCAGTTTCTTGAAAAGCAGCAACTCAAAAGTCAAATTCTATTTCCTTACCATTTTGGGTGAGTGTTTCTGTCTTGAGCACATTCTCTTTTGTTTACTCCATGCATGGTATGTCTAATCGATGAGTTATTCATGACTGTGCATGTATCGTGTCCGCAGGTTCCACTGGATTCTACTAATAATTGAATTTCACACCGCCAGAGTTCTCATCATGGACTCTCTAAATATGGATCCAAAGCTTTGGGTCAACATGAGAAAAATATTGCAAAAGTAATTATTTTCATTCATTTGCGCTCTATATCGATCGGCCTCTTTCGTTCATTTCCTAATATCAAGTAACTAATAACTCCCTTGTTCACTTAATTTTCTTTGCCTCGTAGGGTTTGGACACGGTTCACAAATGAAACGGTCGGTGAATTCAAAAAAGAGCTAGACTTTAGAAGGTCACTGACTGGGGATATTCAGCCACCGGGGACCAATCTATGTGGATATTATGTTTGTGAGTTCATCCGGAGACACACCTCTGAGCGGTTGCCGTCGGATAACAACGTCAAGAGGAATGCCTTCCGGAAGACGCTTAGTCCAGAAGCTCGCTTCCGACCAATTCAAGAGGAACTAGTAGGATTTTTGATGAGGGAAGTCCTCCATCCTAAAGGAGAACACTATTATGAGGACGTAGAACTTCTGATGCCGTAAATTATGTATCGAAACTTGTTCGAAATTGTATATGGTCATCCGAGATTGAATATATATATATATATATATATTGTATATTCCTCTTGAATTCTTCTTGGTTCTAATTTCAAACTTGTTTCAAATTGTACTTTCATATGCATGTATATAGTAGCGTAGAATATGTGTACTGAAACTTCTTCAACATTAAAATAAAACACAAAATAAAATATAAAAGAAATAAAACAATACAAATTAAAAAGAAACCAGATTTAGGGGGGCTAAACCCTAAACCATGCGGAGGCCTTTAGTCGCGGTTAAGAACTGCGACTAAAGGTCATCTGCCAGACGGACGGCTGAGGCCCACGTGGACGGGCCTTTAGTCGCGGTTCGTAAGCAACCGCGACTAAAGGGGGGCTTTAGTCGCGCATATTTAATACCGGTTGCGCAACCGGTATTAATGGTCGTTGCGAACCGCGACTATTGGCCCTTTTTCTACTAGTGCTATCTCCTGAGCTCCACGTTGCCTCCTCCTCCATCCATCGGCCAGCTGCCCCCTCTCTTTAAGCAACACCAGCGGCTCCAAACCGTACCCCTCTTCCTCCTCCTCCACAAACCGCCGCCACCATCGTTCTCAACCCGGCCACAAAAATTGCTGCAGCCAACACCACGCCACCGGCCACCTCTCCCAAACCATGACCAGCCCCTCTGGTACCTGAGCACAAGGAAAACCACGCCGCCCTCCTCTACACCCTGGACACCTCCCCGGAGCAGCAAGTGCAATGCAGCAGCAGCACATCAAGTTTTCTCGCCGTTGCCAAGACTAGCCCGGCCACCTTCTTCTTCCCCAGCTCCGGCGACCTCCACCTCTCCTCCACCTAGTCACCAACGACCACAAGGTGAGCAAGACCTTCCCCCTCTCCCTTGCATGTCCCATGGCGTCTCTGGTTCGAGTTGAAAAGGGAGAGACGAGATCAAAACGAAAACAAAAGCCAAGACCTTGCACAGTTTTTGCATCGCGACACTCTGACTTTCGACGCATCTCACCACCAGCACAAGTCACGCCCGGAATAGATCTTTGCACCGTTGTAAAGCTATGAGTGTGGGCTACAATTTTGGTTTTGGAAGCGATCCTCTTCATCCCCTGTAAACGAGGCCATCGTCGACGCAAAACAGTGCTGCAAACTGCAGATTTCAGCCGTGTGCCGCCACTTTCTCTGGTCCCATTTTCCGGCGACATTCACCGGCGGCAAAGATCTCTCCAGGACGAGCCGATGGTATCCTTCGAAGTGCACCACCACCAGCTCCAACTCTCTCTTTCGTTCCGCGCCAATCCGACGCCCAGATTCATCGCTACTGTCACTTTAAAATTCGTGCAGAAATCCATCTACAGGAACCAGCGCTGTCCTTTGCTCCAGTCCCAGTTAAAATTGTTTCAGCCAATTTTCAACTCAGAATTCAAATTCAGTTTTGTTCCCTGGTTCAAATCCAAATGATTTAAAACTACACCTGAACAATTCCAATTTTGACAAACTTGATATCTACGTTGCTCAGTTTTTCATGTACTTTCCAAATATGAAGTTTGTTTTAGCTTTTGAATAAATAAAATTTGGACATATATAAAATCTGAATTAAATTGATATAAATGGCATAATCCATAACTTCTATTCCATAACTCCAATTGGGACAAATTTTATATCTATTTGCATCAGAAAAACATGAGGATTTAAAATATTAACTTGCCATGCATCATTGACATCATCCCTGTTTCGGACTAATTAAAATTGCAAGTTGAATTAAATGTTATGTGTGGGTGTTCCATCTTTTCATGCTATATTTGAACACCCCACTTAATTATGCTATGTATGCATCATATTGCGCATTGCATTTTCTTGTATTGATTTGTGCTATTACTTTCTTGTATGTGCTATTTGTTTCTTCTCGAGTAGACGCCGACGCTGAGCAGTACGAGCAGGAGTTCGAGTACCCCCAGGAGGATCGTGTCTGTGCTTCTACCTCTGAGCTGATAGGCGAGCCCACCTCCTTCACCTATTTTATAGTTTCTTACTCTTTGATCTATTGCTATCCCTATGTTGCGATTCTGTTGTGTCACGTGTCCTATTCCACCTGTTACATATATGAGCCGTGTCAAATATCCGCTACCTACCACCGTTGTTTTTTGGTTGAGCCTTGCGAGTCGTAGCGCGAGTTTAGGGTCTTGTTGTTATCTCGATATGTTTGAGATATGTTGGGAAGTTGACACATGATACACCTTATGGATAATGTTGTTGATAATTTGTTACAACTAAAATTGCTAAGGGATAATAATTAATGCAGAGGCATTGGTGAGCCCCTTTGCGAAAGCATCCGATTTTTGTCTCGCTTGAGTCCACTAGGACCCGAGTTCTTGTTATCTGTTCTAAGGCTGAGCGCACTAACCAGTTGCGGGAGGTTTTATCGGGACCCCCATCACCCATTACCATTTCTCAAGTCTGTTGAAAAGGGGGCCACAACCTTGGTTTTATTTGCCTATGCCATGTATGCCATGCTTTACTTACTGTGCCTTCGGGTGTTTACTTCCTGTTGACTTCGGGTGTTTATATTCTGTATTGTACCTTGCTAGACGACTTATCTAGTGCTTGGCCGTAAGTGCCCGCCTAGACGCCTACGCAACCCTGGGTCCGCTTCGGAGTACGTCCGAACTTCGTTATGGGTATTTTAGTGAGGTGGCCCCCCTAGACTTTCTTGTTGATTTGGGAACGGTCTTGTCGGGATATCGCAAGAGTATTCCTATTACCGTTGGTTGCTCGAACGGTTGAACGTGCGTGTATGGGAACAGTAGTGCACCCCTGCAGGGTAAATCTTTTCGGAAAGCCGTGTCCGCGGTTATGGACGACTTGGAGCTGCTTAACTCGATCATAGAACAACTTACACCTAATCTTGTCGCTAATAATTTGCTAATAATCTGCGTAGTAAGTTAGCACTATTACAACGGATACTGAATAAAATTGTCAACTGTGTGAGTGCCTTGCTAGTACTTCTTCGCGAAGGGGGATCGCATCGGCAGGGTTTTGATTGCAGAGTATAGAACTGCTAGTTTATGCGCTCTCTCACCTTCTCTATTAGACGGATGTTGTAGTGTGTCTCTATTGGTTAGTAGCTTTGCTGCCGCTAAACCCCACCATATAGCCATGCGAAGTTTATACCGCCCCCCCGTCGAGCACAGCCGGTCTTTTCACGCAAGTACGTGCCAATGGTACTTACCCTCGTTTTTCTCTCTCTTTTTCCGGAACCCGCTTTTCGACAAACAGGTACGACAGATGATGAGCAGTACGCTGGAGGCTACTTCGTGGAGTTCATGGATGACGACCTCATCGAGTAGCAGGATCGCTCCTAGGCAGCAGCCTGTGGCTTGTTGGTTATGGACCCCGTCTGATTATTTCTGGACTCTTAGTCCTATTTGGATCTTGTCTGTACCCAGACTATTTGCTTCCTCTATGTATGATGTACTGTTGGAACATGTGTCCTTTGCGTGTCATTTGGATATTGCTCATTAGAGCGTTGCTATATAAACATTATTTCCATCTTTTGTGTCATACATGGTTCCGCTATGATATGTAACTCTGTATTCCACCCTTGTAACATGTGCACTATGTGTATATATTGAGAAGTGCACAGGAAGGTGAAGCACTCAGGCCTGGGAACTAACCGTGAGCCTATGAGGTCGGTATTGTGTATGGGCGTGTCGAGCTTTGCTTGGCCTACCCATAAGCTTGGGAATGCGAGGTGACCTCACGGTCCCTTGTAGTGACCTCATACACATAAACTCCTCATACCTGCGCGCTCTTACGTTCCCTACTCCTGGGGCTTACATGTGTCTCGGTTGGACAATATGGGCCTGTGAGGGATCTGTGCTAACATCCGGTCTGAAGTTTTTCAAGAATTATTCTTCCTATGTGGTACCTTACACCTGGACATAAAGTACCCTCAGGTACATCAGTTCCCTCTCTCCCATGATACTTCCTCATTCATGGACATCTATTTTCCCTTATTTGATGAAATCCGTCCTTTTTGTGTAGGTTATTTTTATCCCCTTCTCTTCACGCCCTTGGCAATGCCCACTTCAGTTGTGTAGAGTGGTGTTCTTTTATTTCTGTATAGTTTTGTACTGAGTTGCTTGAGCAACAGTTGTGTTCATTTCCTTCTACATGATTAATAACACTTGATTTGTGATATTCCTGAGGGAAAGGTGTTATATTCTTCATCCGCTACAAAACTGTTTTTTGTTGCTTCGGTCCAAGCTTATGTGTCTGATGGCCAGATCGTCTGATCTGAAGGTACTACACTCTTCAGTAAGTTTTTAACATAGTTGGAGATGAAGTTGAAATGATATGCATATTGTCATCCTACTGCCAAATGAGTAGCTTTGAATACGTTGACCCAAGATGGAGCTCATAGATGCGGTATTGTACTGGTCAATGGTGACATCCCAGTTAATGTAAAGATCAACAACCTCTAGCGCCTACCAGCCGGTACCCTCTTGCCCTAGGTATTTTTTATACTACTCAGCATAAATACATTTTATCATGTATTTGTAGTATATCACATTGTCAGTTTTTCTACACTACCCTCCCTTTGTTTTGATGCAAGTTTGATATCAAAATCTAATCGTGTATGGAGCTCTTGGTGGTTGTAAATTGGTCTATCTAGAAAATAATTGATTTCACCAACTTGGATGGATTTTATTGTTTTCGCATAAATGATTTTTCCCTTGATATATGCTATCATACAAGTATACGGATATGTGTATGCGTGATCACGAGAGAAATCTTGAGTTATTTTATTCAAGAACCATTGGTTCATGTGGTTTACCGTTTCTGTGCCTTTTCTATGCATGTACTGTTATTTCTAGAGCTGCATTTTTAGATTATCAGTGCTTAATCCATGTGGTAAGAAAATGTGTCATGTGTTTTGCTATATGATTATATCATATCAAGCAAAATTAACGGTCTATGTGTTGGAATATACTACAGATAAAGGGGGTTTGATAAGGCTATTTGTTGTAGTGACGTATTGACCAACTGTGTGCTAAACTTTCTGGTGTTATGCACTTCATAATTAGTATTCAGATCCATGGATCAGATGATTATGCTTAATGTGCAATTTGGCACGGAGGCCAAAAGAATTTTATCTGGCTACACTTGATAGCATAAGCTATGACGAGTGTGTGTGTGCGCGTCCGGGCGCGTAGGGATGCTTGTGTGCGTGAGTTCTGTTAGCTGTTAGCGAGTCAGTCAGCTGCAGCCATCCGGCCCCGTCCTTCGCGTTAGCGTGCTTCATACGGCCGGGCGGAGTGTGCGGATCGTGAGCTGAGTGGTGTGTGTGCGTGGGCAAGGTGGGTAACGTCCGTGCGTGCGCATGTATCTTTGCCCTGTATAAGAACCCCTGTGTACTGCTCGTTGGAGCACTGCGAGTTAAAAAAGGAGAAAGGATTCGGGCGTTCGAGCGCCCATGGTGGCGCTCCGTGCGCCGGCCGGCAAAACTTCCTGTGTCTCTACTCTAGTCGTCGTCTCCCACCTCCTTGCCTTGTTCGTGCGAGAGTAGAAGTCCAAGAGAGAGAGAGGGTGCAGCCTCGGGCTGCACCAATAGTTGGTATCAGAGCCTTCATGGCCTGAGGCCGTGAAGCCTGGCCATGCCGTGCGTGCGGGGAGCACGGTGGCCGCGGCGGACCTGCGTGGTGGCGCAGAGGCTGCTGTGGCGCGGCGTGGCTCGGCGGCGTGGAGAAGCCGTTCGTGCAGCGGGTGAGGCAGCTCGAGCAGCCACGTTGTTTGCGTCAGGGCGTGGCATTTGCGTGAGCCGAGGGCGTGCGGATCACCGGAGGAGAACTCGTCCGGCGGAGCGCAGGACGGCCGTATCGATCACGTCAGTGCGTGATCGTGTGCGTGAGCCGGGGCGTGGCGTCATCGAGGAGCTCGGCGTGCGTCGCCAAGGAGCTCGACGTGTGTCGCCGGTGGAAAAGAAGCTCGGCATGCGATCGTCGTGGAGAACATGGAGGCATCATCGGGCGAAGGTGGAGGCCGTTGCAGCGGCGAAGCCGACGACGTCGACGAGCACTAGGTCATGGTTTAGGGCGTGATTGATAGCATAAGCCATGACGAGTGTGTGTGCGCGCGTCCGGGCGCGTCGGCATGCTTGTGTGCGTGAGTTCAGTAAGCTGTTAGCGAGTCAGTCAGCTGCAGCCGTCCCCGTCCTTTACGTTAGAGCGCTTCATGCAGGCGGGCGGAGTGTGCGGATCGTGAGCTGAGTGGTATGTGTGCGTGGGCAAGGTGGGCAACGTGCGTGCGTGCGCATGTGTCTTTGCCCCATATAAGAACCCCTGTGTACTGCTCGTTGGAGCAGTGCGAGTTAAAAAAGGAGAAAGGATTCGGGCGTTCGAGCGCCCACGGCGGCGCTCCGTGCGCCGGCCGGCAAAACTTCCTGTGTCTCTACTCTAGTCGTCGTCTCCCACCTCCTTGCCTTGTTCGTGCGAGAGCAGAGGTCCAAGAGAGAGATGGTGCAGCCTCGGGCTGCAGCAACAACACTAAAATCCATTGTAAGCTACAGTGTATTTTAGAGTTGGGATCTTTTTGTTCAGATTAAAAATTTACGCATTATAGATAAACCTTTATTATGGTGATATAGAGCGTGCTTTAGTTTTCTTTAACTCTGCAAATTCTGCATCTGATTTAGTTATAACACTATTAAAATGCAGGTTCATGGACAACCTAGGGCTTGTCTGATCGCATCTCTGGATATGAACCACATCTTCAAGGCAAATGGTTTAGAGGTCAGGAAGTTTAATGATTGAAACTATAGATTAATAGCTCAAAATGCAAAGCCCCATTCAGTTTGAGCGAATAAATAGTCTCTCATGTAAAAAAATATTGCTCTAGCATGCTACAATATAGTATAATTTTATTTAGGATATTCTGGAGATGCAATTTTAGAAAATAGTTAATTTCTCGTGTTTTTGTTCATGGTGTTTCATGATTAGGATGAGGTCAGTAGACATGTGGATTCCCATGTGTTGTTGTCAAGAGGTAGTCAGCATCATTTACAGCTTGCAGTGTATCTCCCAACTCGGATATAGCATCCTGTGAGGTCAAGATTTACTAAAATGGTTTTACTTGGAGTTGGAGGAGGCATTACTTCTAAGCATCATGTAATCCATCGTCCTTCGCCATTTTATATTCCATAAAGGTCACTGCTCATGTGCCCACTACCCACAAGTGCTGGTGATGTTAAAAAGATGGTCTAAATAAATGGAAATCTTCCATTTGGTTGGGCAGTGAGGTTGAGGTTATACAGTGAGTAAATGTAAGAAGCATGGGCGATATTGCAGGTTATTAATTAAAAGTCCTACTAAAATTCCTAACAACTAAAGAAAGCAGGCGTGCTTACCTTTAGCTGTACTAGCAAGTATAAATGCCATGCACTTTCAGTTTGTGTAGATCTAATCCATCTTCAGAGGCTTTTCCATTTATAAAAAAAGTTTCTCCTTAGAAAAATTAGAGAAGGAAAAGAAAGGGGCACGTTCAACCGTGATAATGATTGCTTACTGCTTGATTCGTGTACAAAGGTCCGTGATTCTAAGCTGAGCACACTACTCAGCAACTCAAGACAAAGGGTTTATTGCTTTATGCATCCTGTATATTATGAAGTTAAGATTATGTGCGTTGACAGATAATCGTGTCTCTGCCTTTTTCTTTTCAGGTGCTACAGTTGTTATATTAGTTTCAAAGATCCACTTCAGTCCTGCTATTATCTTCAGCTACAGCCATCAAAGGAAAGCTCTTGGCTTGCATCGAACAATGATCTGTGAAACATCATATAGAAAAATTGGTTTCTGAAACGTTTGTCCTGCTTAATCCCTGGTGCTATGCATTACTAATGGGGATTATTTCATGATCTTATCTACTTTTACAAACTACTCAAACTGTAGTCATGTTTTCCTATGCCATTTTCATCTGGTGCATAAATGTTATTGCCTAAATAAAATTCATTGGGCCTCTCAGTTTAGCATGCGCTCACTCTAATTAAGCATGTTTAAGTAGTATTTAACCTTTTTGTCACTTATTTGTATGTTCTTATATTTTTAGTGCCATCTCTGCAGTTTTGCGTATGTGGAAAAAAAAGCATAGACATCTTAGATATCAAAATTTAGTAACATTGCTATTAAATATTCTTGCAGAGTTGCTCATTTTCTTGGTATTTTTAGAATATGCTCATATATAGTTACCATACATTATGATTCTTTTTTTTTTGCATGATACGGGAAGTACATATAGTGTTAAAATGTCATGTCCCGTTCTTTGCAGTTCTATAAATGGCTGTTCTTTATCGGTGCTGGAGTGTTGGACATTACTAATGGTTGCCATACTCTTAGTGATGTTGTGTACATTAGCAACTACTGTAGGTTGTTGAGAAGGAAAGGGATGATCAACTTGCATTGAAATTGAAGAATAAGTTGAACATTTCTGTCGAAGGAAACAACAAGGAATCTATTTAATTTGCTGAGGTTAGGCGCATAGACTTTCTAATGAAGGTCCGCATCCATGCCAATCATTTCACCAGTCTCTGAAGTACTTAATTTTTTCAGCTGCTTACTGTTTTGAGTATGTTTTCTTAGAAAACAGTGTCTACTTCTATATGTCTTCTGTACTATTACTCCATTCCACTCTGGAGCTGTTTTACACTTTTGTCCTTTCTTATATCAATTAAACTTGGAGACTCCAAAGAAGCTGTGGCGGTGCAGGGGGTTGGGGAGGTGGTTCCGGTGGCGGATGAATATTTGGTGGGCTGATCAGTACGCTAGCGGAGTGTTTGTACATGAATATGGGTGTATAGATGCCCCTAAATCACAGCGGAGTACATACAAATAATATGTGATACTGGTGGTGCTTGCCTTAGAAATAGATGGCAACATGCTACGGTCTTCTATTTTGTAAAGAACTCATATTTGATTTGATATGACTACGAATATTGTAGTGTTACTTTTGTTTGGTTGTGCGGCTATTGTCCGTGTGTAGCCAGCTTTTTTGTAGGCTCATACCTAGGCTAGGAGACTGACATTTGTAAATTCTGGGCCTGGTGGCATTATCTAATTATTCGTATGAATGTTTTAGACGTCTGAATGCTATGGTTCCTTTTGTTCTTGAAATACCAAAAAACTATCCAACGGAAACCATATCCTTCATTCAGGATCACCTGGTCTCCTTTATCTTGGGAAGTAGAACCCAGCAGTTTCAGTATATCTCCATATATTCTATACATGTGATTACCAGGTAGCTAATTATCTCACAACTTTTGTTTACAAAGTTTACGTTTTTATAGTTAACAGCTTTTTCATGTGAGTTGTCATTGAGCCGCATATACTTGAAAAAAATCTACAACTGAGGTACATTGTCCCATTTTTTGTACTCTGTATTAAACATGAATTGATCTTCAACTCTTAACATTTATTTCAGCTGTCTCACTTTTCAGTGCCAATTAGTTTATCTTCTCATTTACAGCGGTGTTTTCTTTTAGTGGTGTGAACATCTATTATGGCCACGTTTCCTTTGTGTCGTAGCCTTTGAAGACCATGTTGCCACATTGTCCATAGGAAGATTATGTAAATGTTGGCTCTCCCTACTTCTATTACGCTTCATAGAACATTCCCGTATTTCCCTGATTGTATATAAGCTTTTGTTGCTCTCTGTCCACTATTGTCACTCTCTTGTTGTGCTGGTGGTGTGAGTGTAGTGATGTCAGAGAAGGCAAACAGGGAAGATCAAGTGAGGATCTTGCATGGACAGTCCAATACCAACACAAGGAGTCCTGGATGCTTCGCAAGGAGGAGAACAAAAGTGCAGTGGCTGTGACAAAGAAATAGCAGCCGCCTGTAGAGGAACAGATCAAAATCAACGTCTATGGTTGCTTGGGGGCAGTACTGCAAGTTATCACCGAACGAATCAAAGTTTTCATTAGATCTATTTTTTGTGACTTTAAGATCGACCTCTCTTCTATGGGAGTTAGCATTGAACGAAGCAAAGTTTTCATTAGATATAATTTTTGTGACTTTATGATTCTGTACTGCCCCAGAACTTGTAATCGGGTAGCTCATGAGCTGACAGCAAAAGGTGCACAAATGGCTGGAGAGCCTGACTTTCTGTCTGATGGACTTATTCCTTTTGTATCAGGTTTAGTAATGCAATCCATGGAGTTAAAAAAAAGAAATGTATTGTCATATCAGCACTTACTTTTAATTGTTCGTATACAAACTGAATATTAGCAGGATCTTCACGGGATCGTGCGCCAAGGAGCACATCTAAATCTAGTTTTTGCTAAGAGTTGGTGGGGCAGAGGATGAGGTGATGCTTTTCTGGTAGTGCTTGCCTGACGTTCCTGTTTCGAACTGAAAATGATTTGAGGAGGGGTACTTATAGATTTTCGCACTGCTACAATAAATGCTGATAGATATTTCTTGAATGAACATTGCTGGCAGATTTTTGTGCGAATAGTGTTGGGTCTCAAATGAACAGTTTTTTTAGATTTGAGTTTGGCCGGAATCTATTTTTGTTCAGGCTTTAAATGGGTCAAAAACCGGGCCATGACGGTCTATCTCCTAACCTACATCACCTTTCCCTGCCGCGCTACATCCTATCGCATCACTACCATAGACATCACCTTAATTCCTTCTCAGTCTTTGGCGGGTATAGCTGATAGATATGTCATAGCCTCCCACAACACTCATTCGTGTAGACCTGCCCACAACTAGCAATACTGCATTGCCTTCTCGATCGCACCCCAGGCAATCCCTCTTAGCATGATGGATGGAGAAGACGTACCAACTGGACGCACTTGATTGTTTTTCCCTTTTCCTCTTCTCTCCCCATGTCTGCTCTCACCACTACGGTGCTATAGTACCATCACAAAATCTACTCCTGTCAGTCCGACCTTTTTTGTTTTGTTTTACCCTCCCACTCTGCTCGCAATGAATATATAAAATGAACACCCAGCAGATTGGGCTAATAACGTTCACAACTAGCCTTTTTTTTGCAAAAATTATCACAACTAACACTACAGGAAAGGATCAAGGTGCCGACGGCAAAATATCGGGGCCGTCGGCACAGGGCCCATCCACGCCAGCCCACGGAAAGGGCCGTCGGCACAAGCGCTGATTTTTTTCCCTCCACGCACCCCCCCAGTGGATCACCTTTTTAAGTTTCAACCGAATGGCAGAAAATGATAAAAAAATTCAAAAAATAAAATCTTTTGAGATTCTTGTATGTTACACAACCTACTATTAGGGGAAATTAAGAAATTTGAATTTTGACTTTTTTTGCAAAAAAAGTTTATTTCTCAGTAAAATGGCATTATCTTTTGCATACGATGTCAGAAAAAAAAAGTATAACCTATCAAAATGATCATCTCGAAAAGTTAGATCCGAATTCACCAGGGTTTACCCGGTTGCCATTTTTTAGATTCTCAAAATTCCAAAGGAAAATACGAAAGCAGGAAGATTTTAGTTTTTGCTAGAAATTCAGGATTTTATATATTTTTATTTTTTAAAAAAAATTAAAATTAATAATTGCATTCTACATAAAGATTATTATTACTTAATCATTGATGTTTATTTAAATAATTATTTAAAATTCAAAATAATAAAGAGTTGTGATATCACGGTGTAAGGGTTAATAGAATTGATATGGTAGTATTATCAATAATGTTTTGTTTCTTTCATGGAAGCTCAACCGGAAGGAACGAAGATGTTAAGCGTGCTTGACCGTGTAACATTCCAACTTTTCAAATCAATGAAGAAGATCAATCTCTTTTCCCAAATTTTGGAGCCAACAAAAACTTAAATTGTATTGCTTAGGGTGCATAAGTGATCTTGCATGTATGTTGTGCTTTTGCCATGCTTGTTGTGTGAAGTATTTGGAAATGTTCCTAAACCCTAAACCTTGCTCTTTGGAGTCAAAAAGAAACAAAGAAAAAGAAATCAAAATGAAAATGGCATCACATATGAGCCTATGGCCACTTTTGAAAAATCTTAACCTAGGCCATTTTACTTTGTGTAAATGGTTTGGAAACATTACTAAACCCAAAATAGTACCTTTTGTGTCAAAGAAATGCAAAACAAATCAAAAGAAAAATCAAAACCAAGTCACATATGATAATGGTCATATGTGACAATTATCTCAGAGTACCTACTTTAAGCCTCTGTATTAAGCAATTTCTAAACTAAACTGTCCCAACTCTTTTCTCCTCATCCAAGAGCACATCAAAGTGAACCAAATGGGGTTGACCAACCTTGCTGAATCATTTTCAAAATCTTATAAATGGCATTCAAAGTGGAAACTTTGAATCAGATTCTAGATCAACCCTATTTTGATTTTTCACCAAATCTCATCCAAATTTGAAACCAAGGCCATCAATAAGTGCCAAACATTATTTGAATCACACCCAAGAAAAAGTTTGGAAAAATTCAAATTCAAACTTCATGCGGCCATTTCATCAAACACCTGGTGGGCATAAATCTGAGATGATCATACACTCTATTATCCTCTGGGTTTTGGCCTAAACCAGAGATCATTTGTGATCATTACTGTACTTCTTCACCCCCTGGACCAAACCATGCACTTGCAAGCAATGATCAAAGCAAGGATTTGACCAAACCATGGTCGTGCCGTGTACCATGCCACTCCACCATGCCACTCATCACCCTGCGCTCTCCTCTCACCTCAACCATGTCCTGGAGACTCCCCTCTCTCCCCTGATCATGACCACGCCAGCCCTTGGCCAAGGAGAGACGCGCACAGCCCAGCACCGTACGCGCCCAGATCGCCCAGTGATGCCAGCGCGTGCACGCTCGCGATGCACGGACGCGCCAGAGCACGAGCTCGCCCCGTCGCATCAGTCCTCCCCTTGACCTCTGCCTCTGCCCAGAGCATCACCACGACACCAGCAACACGCCAGACATGCCCGCTCACTCCCCCGTGCCATGTCGCTGTCGTCCTCGTCGACGACTTCCGCCGGACCAGTGGCAGACGACGAAGCCGCCCGAGCCATCCCGTCCACCTTTTTCTGTGCCATCAAGCCTGTCCTGATTGCCATGATGCTAGGAACCCCACGCCGTCCTCGCCTTGCCCCTTCGCAGCCCAGAGAGCCGTCGCGATGAACGCCACCGTGAATCCCCGCAGCACCCCTCGCCCGCTATAAATAGAGCACTCCCCCGCTCCAATTCTGCACACCATTCTCCTCGCCTCTCCTCATTGATCCTCCTCGAGCATTCCCTTGTCCCAATTTAGACCACCGTGCCCCAATTCGTCGCCAGAGTACCGCGGAGCCGCCGCAGACGAAGATGAAGCTAGGAGCCACCCCAGGAGACGCCGCCGGTACCGGGAGCTCCACCATCGTCGACAACCTCGCCGCATCACCTCGACGACGATCGCCGGACCTCCGGTGAGTCGCCGACCCCCTACGCTTGCCGCCAGTAGGGTTGCCTCTCATCGGAGAGGACGATGACCCTCCGCCGTTGGATCTCGATCTAATCATGCGGCTCAGTTTAAAACATACCGTTTCGGTGTTGAGTAGCCGCTGACAGGCGGGTCCCGCTGTCAGGCCGCCCGCTCGTGCGAGACACGTAGCTGGGCCGGCCCGTTTTCTTTTCTCTCTCTGGCCCAAGTCGTTTCCCGCCTGAGCCCACTGATTTGAATTCGGTATTTTCGTTTTAAATCAAATTTCAACACTGGTGCTTTGCTAGAAATTGAATAACTTCAAATCTATAAAACCAATTGAGTTGATTCCAATTTTGTGTGAAAGCTTATGAAATTATCTAGGAAACTACAGTGGTCTCAACCCTTGATTTATTGTAGAACTCATGTAGTAAAAATAACAAGGCAGTACCTTTTCAAACTTCAAACATTTATTAAAAATCAACCATAAGTTATTTTGAGTTGATTCCAACTCTCATAATTCACATTTCAAATGCTCTACATGAATATGTAAAAATATGACAGTGGTGTTTACCATGATCATGGGCTAGAGTAAATAATGGCTATGTGGCCATTTCTAGTCCATTTAAACTACCCCAAATTATTTAATAAATAGTATGAGAGGTATCCTCTCATTTAAATAAATGTCCCAAGTAATTCAATATGAGATAATGACCTTGGTCTATAGAACCTCATATTTGATTACTTAGTAATATTAAATCGTTTCCAAAGTAGTGATTAAATGGTATGAGATATTTTATCTCATTTAAATCATTTTCCCAAATGGTAAATATGAAGTGGTGACTTAGGTCAACATGATCTCATACTTATTATTTGAGGATATTAAATCTTAGTAATATTCAATGAGAGGAAATATTTTCTCAAAGGAAACCCTAATAAATATTTCAATGAGAGGAAATTATTTTTCTTAAAAGGAAACAAAGCCAACCACCATGTTAATAATGTTGTGATGCTAGATTAGCTTGTGTGATCCCTTTGAGTGTTAAGACTAGTACTTAAGCATTGTTTGGTGATTGTATACCTCGTATCCGTTTATGGACGCTAGTACCGAAGGCTACGAGGAGGAGGAGGTCTTCTACGAAGAAGAAGAAGAAAACTTTGACCACTGTACCAATCAAGGCAAGCTATACTCTTGCAAGCTACCCTAATGCAAGCTCTACTTGAGGAAGGAACCATTGCAATATTAATTTTGTGTTTAAGGATTTTACTTTCCAAGCCCAAGTTTTTATCTTGCAAAGCTTTTACTTTGGTTATCAAGGTTACTTTTATAGTAAACTTTGGTCTAGATATGAAGTATTACAAGAACATCAAAATTAGCCTAGAGAGTTACAAGTTAGTTAGCACCCCTCATGACTAGTTGCTAGTGCTAAAACTAAAATTGACTACTCTAGGTGGGAAAATGTGAATCAAATGACTTTGAAAACCTTGGAATGATGAGTCATTCTATTGAAAGATTTTGAAGGTGAATATGACTTGAATGACATGGTGAATTTGACAAAAACTGATGATTGGGTTCGGATGCGATACCATTCCAATTTTAGAGTACCCCCACAATTCCTGATTATGGGTAGGGCTTAACTGGAAATTTATGCACTTTAGTATGGGCTCCCTCTAAACAAACGTCATAGGGGTTATGCCGAGGCTGCCTCCGTGAAAGGTGAAATGACGTGAAAATGAGGTGAATGTCCTACCCAAGCCCTGTGCAGTTCCCAGGATGACGGATTGTCATCACTGGGAGGCCAAGCTCATGGGGGAGGTGCCTATACTAGGGTACGTAAGTGAAAAGTTAATGGTTGATGATCCGCATACTGAGTATGATTATTCAGGGCTATCCCTGACGGATGTAATCAAAAGTTGTGGCACAAGTGTACAATCTCTGCAGAGTGTAAACCTATTCGAATAGCCGTGTCCACGGTCATGGACGGTTGGATGGCCATACTGTTCCGTTGTCAGATGTTTTCTAAAAATGACTTGTGACTCGAAAGGTGAATTTGACTTGATCACAAAAGAGTTGTGGGAATGACACTAATGTTCCCACTTGAGTAAATTTAGACAACCAAAGAGTCTTTGACTTTTAAGTATTTATGAAATAAAACTAGCTTTATGCAAATGAACCTAGAGCTTAGAATCCCCTTGCTATAGTTATAGTGCTTACACTAGTATTAGTTTGCGAGTACTTTAAAGTACTCATGGCTGTGTCCCTGGCTATTCAAATGGCCAGACTATGAAGAGGAGCACCAGTACCTGGAAGATGGACAGCAGGACGTCTATGATAACTAGGATCACCTCCCGACGTCAAGCGTTGCCTGTGAAATAGATGGACCATTACTATGTTTCAAGATCCTTGCCAAGGAGCGCAAGACTCTTTGCCGTCAGCATGCGAAGAAGGACTACACCATTGCTCGCCTCCGTGCGAAGATAGCATTCCTAGAGGAGACTGTCAAGGCACAGGAGACCCAACTGAAGGATCTGGAAGGAGAAGGTGAAGACATCCAGGGAGATGGAACATCCTACCTGAGTGATGATGATGACTTTGAGGAAGATGAAGACCTGGTTTTCCACCCCTATGTGGATGGCTATGAGTTCATGGAAGCCGGAGTGGATGACTTCATCCCGATAGATGTTGATGAGGAGTAGTATCACTAGAGCACTTGCATAGGTGTGAGTTTGTATCTGTCCCTGTGTATCGTAGAATGATGAAATGGTTCTTAAAACCATTGGTGTGTTAGCTTGTAATGTTGTGTGGAATGAATGAATGAAAGTTTTGTTTGATTTCAAGATGACAAGTACTCAAGTTTTAAACTTTTTAAACTTTACCCAAACAAGCCATAGAAAATTCCCTCTTATCTTATGATCTACCTCAATGTTCAGATGGCCCCTCCAACCTGCAACAGCAACCAAGATGCACTGATGCAGATGCTACAAATGATGGTAGCAGATAGAGAGGTTGAAAGAGCTCAACGACAAGCCAACCTTGCCGTACTGCCGCAGATAGCCTAGAACAACCAAGGACATGGACATAATGATCATCCTGGATCTAAGTTGAAGAATTTCTAGAACACTAACCCTCCAATGTTCAGCAAGACTGAAGAGTCGTTAGATGCAGATGACTGGCTCCAATCAATGGAGAACAACCTGGAAGTTGCAGGAGTCGATGCGGCTGAGAAGGTGTTGTTTGCCACTCACTATCTGTCAGGACCTGCCAGTGCCTGGTGGAACAGTGCCCGCGCAATGAATGGAGGACAAATGATGACCTGGGAAGACTTCAAACTCAAGTTCAGCAAGTACCATGTGCCCCCGGGTCTAATCAAGAAGATGAGGGATGAGTTCAGGGAACTCAAACAAGGAAGGATGTCCGTGGTGGAATACCGTGACAGATTCCTCACTCTGTCTAGGTACGCCCCGGATGAAACCGCCACCAACGAGAAGAAGAAGGAGAGATTCCTGAATGGACTGCACGATGAGATGCAGACTGTACTTGTGAACATCCCGGTTGCTGACCTAGAAGCCCTTGTGGACTCTGCCATCCAGATGGAAGGGAAGCTGCATCAAGCCAATGAGAACCGCAAGAGCAGAATGATGAACCAGAGTGGGCCCAGCAATACCTCAAGGTATCGCCCCAGCTCAAGTGGAGGATTTGCCCCAAGACACAACAAGCCACCTGTGCCGCTATCACGTCCAGGTTTCCCCAATCGGAGTGGAGGACACCCAAGGCCAGGAGGCCACCACAACAACCATGCCAACAACAGCCACTTCAACCGTGCCCCGATGGGAGCCCCCGGCAACCACCACAACACCAACACTGCTCCAAGGACTGGGAGCAATGCTGTCCCCATCACCCAAAAGGACAAGTCAACTGTGACTTGTTATGAGTGCGGAGTTACCGGGCATTACTCCAATGAGTGCCCCAAGAAGCTAGCAAAGACTGCCCCCAACACTACTGCACCTGCCCAGCAACAACGCCGTGTCTCACCTGGAAGAAAGTTTGCCCCAGGCAACCCGAACAATCGCAACGGCTGCCTCTTTCACATGAATGCCGAAGAAGCCCAGGAAGCGCCTGATGTCATGCTGGGTATGTTTTCTGTTAATTTAGTACCTGCAAGAGTTTTGTTTGATTCTGGAGCATCGCACTCGTTTGTTACTGAAGATTTTGCATGCACTAGTAAGATCCAACCAATCAGTTTGAAGCATGTTATGATAGTTCAAATACCTGGTTCAACCACAAAAGCTAGATAAATTTGCAAAGCTGTGCCGATCAAAATACATGAAGTAAATTTTTATGCAAATTTGATAGTTCTG
The DNA here is from genome assembly GCA_030979885.1 of Lolium multiflorum. Taxonomy (NCBI): domain Eukaryota; kingdom Viridiplantae; phylum Streptophyta; class Magnoliopsida; order Poales; family Poaceae; genus Lolium; species Lolium multiflorum. Next base: position 17,100,554 of record CM061749.1, read on the forward strand.
GGAGCCAAAGGTTTGGAAGTAGTGCTGGGTATGGATTGGATGTCGAAACATCATGAATTGATTGATTGTGCCAAGAAGGCCATCACCATGACTAGTAGCACCGGAGTGTTAGTAGAACACGTGTCCGAAAGATTGCCCCGACAATTCACCTGCAATACAAGTTTAGCCAAGCCAACCTTGGATCAAATCAGGATAGTCTGCAGATACCCCCGATGTGTTTCCTGATGAATTACCCTGTATGCCCCCAGATCGGGATATCGAGTTTATCATTGAGTTAATTCCTGGAACTGGACCCATAGCTCAGAGACCCTATAGTATGAACCCGACAGAACTAGTGGAACTGAAGAAACAACTGGATGACATGCTGCACAAAGGTCTGATTCAACCAAGTGCCTCGCCATGGAGATCACCAGTTTTGTTTGTGGATAAGAAGGACGGTGCCACTCGTTTATGTACGGATTACCATAAGTTGAACGATGTCACCATCAAGAACAAATACCCCCTGCCGAAGATAGAAGACCTGTTTGACCAGCTGACCGGTGTCAGAGTGTTCTCTAAGATTGATCTTAGGACTGGTTATCATCAACTGAAGATTCGCGCAACAGATATCCCCAAGACTGCCTTCACCACCAGATATGGATTGTATGAGTACAATGTCATGTCATTTGGATTGACCAATGCCCCCGCTTATTTCATGAATCTCATGAATAAGATCTTTATGAACTTTTTGGATAAGTTTGTCGTTGTCTTTATCAACGACATCCTAATCTACTCCAAGTCCGAAGAAGAACATGAGCAACATCTTACCATTATCCTGGAAACCCTTAGGGAGCATAAGTTGTATGCCAAGTTTAGCAAATGCGAGTTCTGGTTAAAGGAAGTACGATTCCTGGGACATATCTTGTCCGCAGGAGGAATTGCCGTGGATCCTACGAAGATCAAGACCGTTGAAAAATGGAAAGCCCCAACCACTCAAACTGAAGTCCGTGCATTTCTTGGATTGGCGGGATATTACCGCAGGTTTGTTGAATGATTTTCAAGCATAGCAAGACCCATGACTCAACTATTGAAGAAAGACAAGAAGTTTGAATGGACTGATAAATGTGAAGAGAGTTTTCAGAAGCTCAAGGGAAGATTAACCTCAGCCCCAATTTTGATCATGCCTGACATTACCAAACCATTTGACGTCTACTGTGACGCCTCCAAGATTGGTGTTGGATGCGTGTTGATGCAAGACGGCAAGGTGATATCATATCTGTCCAGGCAACTGAAGCAACATGAGCAGAATTACCCAACCCATGACTTAGAGCTAGCAATAGTAGTTTTAGCCTTGAAGGTATGGCGTCGTTACCTCATGGGTAATCGCTGTGAGATCTATTCAGATCATAAGAGCCTGAAATACATTTTCACCCAGAAGGAGCTAAACATGAGGCAGAGAAGATGGATAGAGTTGAACAAGGACTATGACCTGGAGATTCACTACCACCCCGGCAAGGCCAATGTGGTAGCGGATGCTCTAAGTAGACAGCCATGTCAGTTGAATTCCATGATTGCAGAAGAGCAGCCTAGCTTGTATCAAGAATTTGAACAGTTTAGACTGGAGCTAGTTAGTGAAGGATTCCTAGCAAGCATTGAGCTCCAGCCTACCTTGATTAGTCAGATAAAGGAAGCACAGAAAGGAAATGCCAGCATTGATGGAATCAAGAGCCAAATAGCTGCAGGAAAGGCACTTGGATTTACCGAAGATGAAGAAGGAGTTCTCTGGTACAACGATCGCCTCTGCATACCAGCAGATTCAGAGTTGAAACAAGGCATTCTGAAGGAAGCTCATGATACCCTATATTCCATTCATCCTTGAGGAACCAAGATGTACCAAGATTTGAAGGAACAATTTTGGTGGCATGGAATGAAAAGAGAGATTGGAAGTTACATAGCCAAGTGTGACATCTGTCAGAGAGTTAAAGCAGAACATCAGCGACCCGCAGGATTACTGCAGCCATTGCAGATCCCTGAATGGAAATGGGATTCTGTAGGAATGGATTTCATCATCGGATTGCCCAAGTCAAGTAGAGGAAATGATTCTATTTGGGTAGTGATTGATATGTTGTCCAAGGTAGCCCATTTCATACCAGTCAAAACCACCTACCAAGGCCCTAAGCTAGCAGAGTTGTACATCTCAAGAATAGTTAGTCTGCATGGAACTCCAAAGTCAATTGTGTCAGATAGAGGATCCCAATTTACCTCAAGATTTTGGCAGAAGGTACACGAAGGATTAGGAACCCGGCTGAATTTCAGTACAGCTTATCACCCACAGACTGATGGACAAACTGAAAGGGTCAACCAGATCCTCGAGGATATGTTGAGAGCCTATGTGCTAGAGTATGGATCCAAATGGGAAGACTGTCTACCTTTCGCGGAGTTTTCTTACAACAACAGCTTTCAAGCCAGCTTGCAAATGGCCCCATTTGAAGCATTGTACGGAAGGAAGTGTCGTACCCCTTTGAACTGGTCGGAAGTCGGAAATAGTCAGATCTTTGGACCCAAAATTCTCCGAGAAGCTGAAGAGAAGGTTCACAAGATCCGTGAATACCTCAAGACTGCCCAATCTAGACAGAAGAGTTATGCTGACAAGAGACGCCGAGAAATGACCTTCAATATCGGAGACTTTGTGTATCTCAAAGTATCACCCCTCAAAGGAATGCAGAGATTCCAACTCAGAGGAAAGCTTGCCCCTAGATATGTTGGACCCTTCAAGGTTTTGAGTCGCCGAGGAGAAGTATCATATCAGCTGGAACTGCCGGAGGAAATGTCAGCTGTGCATGATGTGTTTCACATCTCGTTACTTCGGAAGTGTTTGGAAGTTCCCGAGAAGACGGAGGTTTTCAAAAACATCGATCACAGATCTGTGGATATCAACAAAGACTTGACCTATCGTGAAGTACCCATCCGTATCCTGGAGGAAGCATTCAGAACCACCCGCACCAGAAGTATCAAGTTTCTGAAGATTCAGTGGAGCAACCATACTGAAGAAGAAGCCACCTGGGAGCGAGAAGATTACATTAGGACTGAATTCCCTGATCTCTTTAGTTCCTAGTTTTCTTTAGATCTCGGGACGAGATCTTTTGTAAGGGGGAAGGGTTTGTAACATCCCAACTTTTCAAATCAATGAAGAAGATCAATCTCTTTTCCCAAATTTTGGAGCCAACAAAAACATAAATTGTATTGCTTAGGGTGCATAAGTGATCTTGCATGTATGTTGTGCTTTTGCCATGCTTGTTGCGTGAAGTATTTGGAAATGTTCCTAAACCTAGAGCTTGATCACAATAGAGTGGTGGGAATGACACTAATGTTCCCACTTGAGTTAGTTAGACAACTAAAGAGTCTTTTATTACTAAGTGCTTATGAAATAAAACTGGCTTTATGCAAATGAACCTAGAGCATAGAACCCCCTTACTATAGTTGATAGAGCTTATTTTTGTATTAGTTTGCGAGTACTTTAAAAGTACTCACGGCTTTGTCCCTGGCTATGCAAATGGCCAGACTATGAAGAGGAGAACCAGTACCAGGAAGATGGACAGCAGGACGTCTATGATAACTAGGACTACCTCCTGACGTCAAAAGTTGCCTGTGGAACAGATGGACCGCTACTACGTTTCTTCCGCTGTGTGTGTTTTGTAATTGATCCTTAGATCAACTGTTGTTGTAAGACTTGGATCATGAGAGCCTTTGTTATAAGACGATTATGGTTTGTAATGAATAATGTTCTATGATATCAATCTATTATGTCTCGCAAAAACAATATTCCTGGGATTGCGATGTATGGCATAATAGGCATCTAGGACTTAAAAATCCGGGTGTTGACAAGTTGGTATCAGAGCCATTGTTTGACCTTAGGAGGCCCTAGTTAGAATGGACGTCTGAAAAACTTAGTTTCAAAACAAAGGAAGTGCATATTTATGAAAACTTATTCTCACTCTTATCCTTTAGATCTTTTCAAAATGAGAAATCCATGCTCTACTTTTCCTGGTAATTCTACATAAAATTTTGCACACTTGATTATCTTAGTAGAATTTACACCTACACAGGAGAGCACTAGTGTGAGTTTGTATCTATCCCCTTTGTATCGTAGAACGAGGAAATGGTTCTTAAAACCATTGATGTGTTAGTTTTGTTAAGTGTGATGTTTGGTATGAATGAAAAACTGTTGTTGGTTTTTACCACCTCAACACTACTCAAGTTTTAAACTTTTACAAAATTTAACCAAACAAGCCATAGAAAATTCCCAGATCTCTTTAGTTCCTACTTTTCTTAAATCTCGGGACGAGATTTTGTTTAAGGGGGGAAGGTTTGTAACATCCCAAAAATTGAAATGTTAATTATCAAGAATTCAAGAAGCCAAAATTAAGAATAAACAAAAACTTTTATTTTAATTACTAATATTGTTTGAATGAGTGTTTTAATTATTTATTGCCATAATAATTGCCTTGCTCCATTAAATATAATTTGGTACTTAAATTAAGAAAAGAAAAGGAATCAAACAAATCAATTAAAACTAGAAGCAACAAGAATCAAAATATCTCAATTCCACACTTAGCCATAATTTGGGGATCTAGTGAAAGATAACAATTACACTACTTCACCCCTCTGGTTATAAAAATCCTATTGATTAACCTTTAGATCTTTTTGGCTATCATCCAAGATCATGTATCAAAGATGCAAGGCCTGGTCCTACTTCCCCAAAATAACTTTTACATTCCTTATTTTGATCAATCACACTTTGAATGTTCTAATAGGGACATTCCCAAAACTATATTAAAATAAATATTTTCAAAACCATTTTGGACCAAACTAGGTTCATTGGAAACCTTATTTCATATGTTGACAAACAATCAAAAGCTATTTCCAAAATTTGGAGCCAACCAAACACTTGAATTAAAGTTAAAGTGTGAAGCATAGTGATCATGCATTTATATTGTGTGGTTGCCATAATGCTTGCTTGAGTGTTTACCAATGTTGCTAAAACCCTAAACCATGACACTTTGATCAAAGAGAAACAAAGAAAATGGAAAAGAAAATAAAAATGACATCACATATGAGCCTATGGCTATTTTTGTAAAACTTTAACCTAGGCCATCTTACCTTGTGTCAATGATTTGGAAACCTTAATAAACTCATAATAACAACATTTGAATCAAGGAAATGCAAAACAAATCAAAAGAAATATCAAAACCAAGTTACATGTGATAATGGTCAAATCTGCCATTTTTTACATGATACCTACTTTGAGCCCCAGTATTAAGAGATTTCTAAACTAAACTTGCTCAACTCTTTGCACCTCATCCAAGACCTCATCAAGGTGAACATATTTGGTGTTGACCAACTATACAAATTCTTTTTCATTTGCTTAATATAATCAAGCAAAGTTGCAACACTAAATCAGATTCAAGATCATACCCATTTTGAATTTTCTCAAACTAACTCCATTTTGCAAACCAACACCACCAATGGAAGCCAAACATTATTTGAATCACACCCATAAAAGGATTTGGCAAAATTCAAAAATAATTTTCTTGCGGCCATTGTGTCGAACACCTTTGGTGCACAAATCGGACAATTTGAGACATGCTATGATCTGTTGGGTTTTAGCCTAAACTATCGTGCCTAAGTCAGCACACATACTCTCCTCAACCCCCTGGACCAAGCCAAGACCTTTCCACCACTGTGCCAAGTACAATTTTGACCAAATGATCACCATGCCGTGGCATCATGCCATCACCATGCCCATTTCCTCTCCTCTCACTTCTGGCCGACCTCAGCATGTCCTTCAGCTCGCCCTCACTCCACTGAGCATGACCATGCACGCCCTGGGCACAGGAGACGCTGGCATTGGCCATAACGCGACGCGCCCAGGACACCTAGAACGTGCCAGGATGCGCATGGTGACGTCCCTGGACGCGCCAGAGCACCGCCTCGCCCCGTCGCGTCAGCCCTCCCCTCGCTCTCTCCTCTCACACGCACACTCAGCACGTCACCAGCAACCTCCTAGACAACCTCACCTGCCCGCGCGAGCCCTGTCGCCATCGTCACGGACGATGACCATCCGCCACAGTACTCCCAGGACCCCGACGTCACCGCACGCTCCCGTCCCCCTCCTGCTGCGCCATGACGCGCATTAGGACCGCCTTGACGTCGCCAACAGGACGCACCCACTCCCTTGACCTCTAGCGAACTCTAGCACCGTCGCCACCATCCACCTGCCCGCACCCCCTCGGCCACCCCTCGACCCTATAAATAGAGCCACTCCCAGCCTCTTCCAAGCACTCCATCTTCTTCTCCTCTCCTCAGTGAAGCTTCTAGAGCCCTTGCCCTTCCCAATTAGCTACCACGCCGCCCCAATTTCACCGCCGGAGGCCGCCGGAGACACTGAAGACCGAGCTGAAGTTTCCGAGCCTCCCTGGAGCCACCGCGACCCTCGCTGGACTCGTCGTCGTCGACCAGTTCGTTTGCCCGCCTCGCCGGCCTCGCTGGACGCCGGTAAGGACCCTCCCTGGACCCCCATGGCCGCCGGTAGGGTTTGGTCTCCGGCGAGCTCTGCTCGTGGACGGGGACGACCCAGAACCGTCGATCTTGCTTTTAATCCTACGGCCCCCATTCACGCGTACCGCTTCAGCGATTATAACACACTGATGTGTGGGGCCCTCTGTCAGGCGGCCCGCTGAGCACTGGAGCACAGTTGGGCCGGCCCAGTTAGTTTTCCCGCGCGCCCGTTTAATTTGAATTCGTTTAATTCAATTTACCCAAAATTTGAATACTGCTGCCCACTTCAAATTTAAATAGAAAAATATCTACTGAGCCAAAATGGATGAATTTTATATTTCTAGAAAACTTATGAAATTCTCTATCAAACCCCACTTGTCTCAACCCTTGTTTCTTTGTAGATCACTTGCACTAAAAATAACAAGGCAGTAGGTTTTCAGATTTCAAACAATTATTAAAAATCAACCATAATGAATTTTGAGGTGATTCCACCTCTCATAATTCACATTTCAAACCCTCTAATTGTTTATGCAAAAATAGAACATGTTTGTTTCAAATGATCATGGGCTAGAATCAAATAATGGCTATGTAGTCATTTCTAGCCCATTTAAATTATTTCAAATGTAATAATTCAAATCTATGAGGTGTAGCATCTCATTTAAATCACTTTCACAAGTAATTCAATGTGAGGTGATGACATTAGTCTTCATGACCCCATATGTTACTACTTGAATATTAAATCTTTTCCAAAGTAGTAATTAAATTGTATGAGATGTAGTATCTCATTTAAATCATTTTCCCAAATGGTAAATATGAGGTGGTGACCTTGGTCAACATGATCTCATACTTATTATTTGAGGATATTAAATCTTAGTAATGTTCAATGAGAGGAAATTATTCCTCAAAGGAAATAAATAGAAACCCTAATAAATATTTCAATGAGAGAAAGTTATTTTTCTTAAAAGAAAACAAAGCCAACCACCATGTTAATAATGTTGTGATGCTAGATTAGCTTGTGTGATCCCTTTTAGTGTTAAGTCTAGTACTTAAGCATTGTTTGGTGATTGTATACCTCGTATCCGTTGATAGACGCTAGTACCGAAGGCTACGAGGAGGAGGAGGTCTTCTACGAAGAAGAAGAAGAAAACTTTGATCACTGTACCAATCAAGGAAAGCTATTACTAATCCAAGATATCACGATGAGCAAGCTATACTCTTTCAAGCCACCCTAATGCAAGCTCTACTGGAGCAAGGCACCATTGCAATACCAATTTATGTTTTACTTTCCAAGCCCAAGTTTTTATCTTGCAAAGATTTTATTTTGGTTACCAAGGCTCACTTTTATAGTTAACTTTGGTCTAGATATGGAATATTACAAGAACATCAAAATTAGACTAGAGAGCTACAAGTTAGTTAGCACCCCTCATGACTAGTTGCTAGTGCTAAAACTAAAAGTGACTACTCTAGATGGGAACATGTGAATCAAATGACTTTGAAAACCTTGGAATGATGAGTCATTCTATTGAAAGATTTTGAAGGTGAATATGACTTGAATGACATGGTGAATTTGACAAAAACTGATGATTGGGTTCGGATGCGATACCATTCCAATTTTAGAGTACCCCCACAATACCTGATTATGGGTAGGGCTTAACTGGAAATTTATGCACTTTAGTATGGGTTCCCTCTGAACAAGTGCCATAGGGGTTATGCCGAGGCTGCCTCCGTGAAAAGTGAAATGACGTGAAATGAGGTGAATGTCCTACCCAAGCCCTGTGCAGTTCCCGGGTTGCGGTTTGCCCACCGGGAGGCCAAGCTCATGGGGGAGGTGCCTATACTAGGGTATGTAAGTGAAAGGTTAATGGTTGATGATCCGCATACTGAGTATGATTATTCAGGGCTATCCCTGACGGATGAAATCAAATGTTGTGGCACAAGTGTACAACCTCTGCAGAGTGTAAACCTATTCGAATAGCCGTGTCCCCGGTTATGGACGGTTGGATGGGCATACTGTTCCGTTGTCAGATGTTTTCTAAAAATGAATGGTGACTTGAAAGGTGAATTTGACTTGATCACAACAGAGTGGTGGGAATGACACTAATGTTCCCACTTGAGTTAGTTAGACAACTAAAGCGACTTTTATAACTAAGTGCTTATGAAATAAAACTGGCTTTATGCAAATGAACCTAGAGTTTAGAACCCCCTTACTATAGTTGATTTAGCTTACTTTGGTATTAGTTTGCGAGTACTTTAAAAGTACTCACGGCTTTGTCCCTGGCTATTCAAATGGCCAGACTATGAAGAGGAGAACCAGTACCAGGAAGATGGACAGCAGGACGTCTAAGATAACTAGGACTACCTCCTGACGTCAAAAGTTGCCTGTGGAACAGATGGACCGCCACTACGTTTCTTCCGCTGTGTGTGTTTTGTAATTGATCCTTAGATCAACTGTTGTTGTAAGACTTGGATCATGAGATCCTTTGTTATAAGACGATTATGGTTTGTAATGAATAATGTTCTGTGATATCAATCTATTATGTCTCGCAAAAACAATATTCCTGGGATTGCGATGTATGGCATAATAGGCATCTAGGACTTAAAAATCCGGGTGTTGACAAGAACCACGCCGCCCTCCTCTACACCCTGGACACCTCCCCGGAGCAGCAAGTGCACCGCAGCAGCAGCACATCAAGTTTTCTCGCCGTCGCCAAGACTACCCCAGCCACCTTCTTCTTCCCCAGCTCCGGGGACCTCCACCTCTCCTCCACCTAGTCACCAATGACCACAAGGTGAGCAAGACCATTCCCCTCTCCCTTGCATTTCCCATGGCATCTCTGGTTCGAGTTGAAAAGGGAGAGATGAGATCAAAACGAAAACAAAAGCCAAGACCTTGCACAGTTTTTGCATCGCAACACTCTGACTTTCGACGCATCTCACCACCAGCACAAGTCACGCCCGGAAGAGATCTTTGCACAGTTGTAAAGCTATGAGTGTGGGCCACAATTTTGGTTTTGGAAGCAATCCTTTTCATCCCCTGTAGACGACGCCATCGTCGATGCAAAACGGTGCTGCAAACTGCAGATTTCAGCCGTGTGCCGCCACTTTCTCTGGTCCCATTTTCCGGCGACGTTCACCGGCGGCACAGATCTCTCCAGGACAAGCCAATGGAATCCTTCGAAGTGCACCACCACCAGCTCCAACTCTCTCTTTCGTTCCGCTCCAATCCGACGCCCAGATTCATCGCTACTGTCACTTTAAAATTCGTGCAGAAATCCATCTACAGGAACCGGCGCTGTCCTTTGCTCCAGTCCCAGTTAAAATTGTTTTAGCCGATTTTCAACTCAGAATTCAAATTCAGTTTTGTTCCCTGGTTCAAATCCAAATGATTTAAAACTACACCTAAACAATTCCAATTTTGACAAACTTGATATCTATGTTGCTATTTGCTTCTTCTCGAGTAGACGCCGACGCTGAGCAGTACGAGCAGGAGTTCGAGTACCCCCAGGAGGATCGTGTCTGTGCTTCTACCTCTGAGCTGACAGGCAAGCCCACCTCCTTCACCTATTTTACAGTTTCTTACTCTTTGATCTATTGCTATCCCTATGTTCCGATTCTGTTGTATCACGTGTCCTATTCCACCTGTTACATATATGAGCCGCGTCAAATATCTGCTACCTACCACCGTTGTTTGTTGGTTGAGCCTTGCGAGTCGTAGCGCGAGTTTAGGGTCTTGTTGTTATCTCGATATGTTTGAGATATGTTGGGAAGTTGACACATGATACACCTTATGGATAATGTTGTTGATAATTTATTACAACTAAAATTGCTAAGGGATAATAATTAATGCAGAGGCATCGGTGAGCCTCTTTGGGAAAGCATCGGATTTTTGTCTCGCTTGTGTCCCTAGGACCCGAGTTCTTGTTATCTGTTCTAAGGCTGAGCGCACTAACCACTCGCGGGAGGTTTTATCGGGACCCCACATCACCCATTACCATTTCTCAAGTCTATTGAAAAGGGGGCCACAACCTTGGTTTTATTTGCTTATGCCATGTATGCCATGCTTTACTTACTGTTGCCTTCGGGTGTTTACTTCCTGTTGCCTTCGGGTGTTTATATTCTGTATTGTACCTTGCTAGATGACTTATCTAGTGCTTGGCCGTAAGTGCCCGCCTAGAAGCCTACGCAACCCTGGGTCCGCTTCGGTGTACGGCCGAACTTCATTATGGGTAGCTTAGTGGGGTGGCCCCCCTAGACTTTCTTGTTGATTTGGGAATGGTCTTGTCGCGATATCGCAAGAGTATTCCTATTACCGTTGGTTGCTCGAACGGTTGAACGTGCGTGTATGGGAACGGTAGTGCACCCCTGCAGGGTAAATCTTTTCGGAAAGCCGTGTCCGCGGTTATGGATGACCTGGAGCTACTTAACTCGATCATAGAACAACTTACACCTAATCTTGTCGCTAATAATTTGCTAATAATCTGCGTAGTAAGTTAGCACTATTACAACGGATACTGAATAAAATTATCAACTGTGTGAGTGCCATGCTAGTACTTCTTTGCGAAGGGGGATCGGATCGGCAGGGTTTTGATTGCAGAGTATAGAACTGCTAGTTTATGCGCTCTCTCACCTTCTCTATTAGATGGATGTTGTAGCGTGTCTCTATAGGTTAGTAGCTTTGCTGCCGCGAAACCCCACCATATAGCCATGCGAAGTTTATACCGCCCCCCCGGCGAGCACAGCCGGTCTTGTCTCGCAAGTACGTGCCAAGGGTACTTACCCTCGTTTTTCTCTCTCTTTTTCCGGAACCCGCTTTTCGACAAACAGGTACGACAGATGATGAGCAGTACGCTGGAGACTACTTCGTGGAGTTCACGGAAGACGACCTCGTCGAGTAGCAGGATCGCTCCTAGGCAGCAGCATGTGGCTTGTTGGTTATGGACCCCGTCTGATTATTTCTGGACTCTTAGTCCTATTTGGATCTTGTCTGTACCCAGACTATTTGCTTCCGCTATGTATGATGTACTGTTGGGACATGTGTCCTTTGCGTGTCATTTGGATCTTGCTCATTAGAGCGTTGCTATATAAACATTATTTCCATCTTTTGTGTCGTACATGGTTCCGCTGTGATATGTAACTCTGTATTCCACCCTTGTAACATGTGCACTATGTGTGTATGTTGAGAAGTGCACAGGAAGGTGAAGCACTCAGGCCTGGGAACTAACCGTGAGCCTATGAGGTCGGTATTGTGTATGGGCGTGTCGAGCTTTGCTTGGCCTACCCATAAGCTTGGGAATGCGAGGTGACCTCACGGTCCCTTGTAGTGACCTCATACACATAAACTCCTCATACCTGTGCGCTCTTACGTTCCCTACTCCTGGGGCTTACAGACTTGGTATCAGAGCATGGACTGCCTTTAGGGGCCCTTGCAGCGGACGTGGTTGTGTCTAGATCTAATAATTTTGGTAGCTATATAGGAAAATATGCGTGAGAGTAGGAATTCTTTTTACTTCTTACCCCACCCACCCTCCCTCTAGTAAGGAAGTGTAACGGTTTTAATCTGTTCTTACATGTTTCACCTAGGTTTGGACGTGTTCGGGGAAACCGTAGTGCCATAGGGAAAAATTGTTTTTCAAAATTTCTGTACTACGGTTGCTTCAATATCATCCGTTGTCAATCTCCACATATAATCTGTTCTTTTGCAAATGTTGGTATTTTCATACTAACGTGCTCTCTCCGTTGTTCCGTTGTGGTCCTGACCACTTCCTTGTTCCGGCACCTTTTTTCGATCAAGCTTCATTCTTTTACGGTGTTGTTTTCTTCCACCAAGTTCTTGTTCATCTTGTTCTTTTTCCAATAAGCATAACTTGGGTCATGTTGACACTTGCTATTGCAAAAACTTCTGTATAGCTGCACTTCATAAACCTCGCAAGGTATCTTTGTGCAGTATTGTTGCTGATATCGTTCTAATCTTTTACATGTTATGGCTACCTCTCGTGTACTTGAATTCTTGTACCTTGAAGATATCTTGTCATATTCATGTTTCCTCTGAAGTTCTCGTTAGCACTAATATTGGGTTTTGTTAAATTCGATAAATGTGTTGATCTTGTTGTTCCGGCGCAACCCACCTACGTGCCTCGTCCGAAGGTTTTGTTTCCCGCCCTCCCACCCCTCTTTCTGTTCCACGGAGATCTCAAGTTCAGCAAAAGTTCTGTTTCAGCTCTACAAGACAAATGGTTCCTCGTCCTTCCTATCAACCCTTTTTTAGCTACAATTCTGTTTGATACCGGAGCGTCACATTCTTTCATCTCTCAAAGTTTCGCACATGCATGAGTTTGTTGTGTTTTCCTTGCCGTCTAATCTCGTGGTTCTCTCTCCCGGTGGACAAATGTTATCTTCGAAGATAAGTCATGGCAATCAAATTCAGATTGCAAGCCATGTGTTCCTTGCTTCCCTCATCGAGCTAAGATCTTCTGGCATTAATGTCATCCTTGGCATGGATTGGTTGAAGGCCAACAAAGCTGTTATTGATTGCGCCGAGCATTCAGTTTCTCTTCCTACTTCGACAGGCCACTTGACCTACACACCTTCATAGACACCTTCCGTTCAGCTCTTTGCTTTGAATCCTAGCTCTCTTCCAGAGCTTGAATCTATACCAGTGGTTTGCGACTTTCCTGTCGTCTTTCCTGAAGAACTTCCAGGTATGCCACCTGACAGGGCTGTTGAGTTCGTCATTGAACTAGAACCTGGAACAGCTCCTATCTCAAAGCGGCCATACAAAATGGGTCCAAATGAGTTGGCTGAACTCATGAAGCAGCTTGATGAGTTGCAAAAACTTGGTTTCATTCAGCCAAGCAATTCTCCTTGGGGATGTCCTACCATCTTCGTCAAGAAAAAGGATAAAACTGATCGATTGGTGGTTGACTACCGCCCTCTCAATGAGAAAACGATCATGAATACATATCCTCTTCCTCGCATCAATGAGCTCTTTGATCAGCTTGCGGGTGCAACTGTGTTCTCTAAGATGGATTTGAGAAGCGGTTATCACCAAATCAAAATCCGCAAAGAGGATGTACCCAAGACAGCCTTCAAAACTCGTTATGGCCTCTACGAATACACCGTTATGTCTTTTGGCCTCACAAATGCTCCTGCCACTTTCTCTCGTCTGATGAACTACATTTTCATGGAGTATCTCGATAAGTTTGTGGTAGTCTATCTCGATGATATCCTTGTCTACTCCAAATCCAATGAGGAGCATGAAGAGCACCTTCGCCTCATTCTCCTGAAGCTTCGTGAACATTGCCTCTATGCCAAGTTCTCTAAATGTGAATTCTGGCTTCCTCAAGTCGTCTATCTTGGCCATGTTATTTCTGGAAAAGGCATCGCTGTCAATCTTGAAACCGTCAAGGCAATCGTTGATTGGCTTCCTCCAAAGAATGTCAAGCAAGTGAGAAGTTTCCTCGGTTTGGCAAGTTACTGCCACCGCTTCGTTGAGAATTTCTCCAAGATCGCCAAGCCTCTTACCGATCTTCTAAAGAAAGACAAGAAGTTCCGTAGGTCTCCACAATGGCAAGAAAGTTTTGACCTCCTCAAACAGAAGCTCACTTCAACACCAGTTCTTGTTCTACCAGACACTTCCAAACCTTTCCAGATCTTCTGTGATGCCTCTCTTCATGGTCTAGGCGCTGTTCTCATGCAAGAATGTCAAGTCGTGGCGTATGCTTCTCGTCAGTTGAAAAAGCATGAACTCAACTATACCACACATGATCTCGAGCTTGCAGCCGTCTTACATGCTTTAATTACATGGCGCCAATACTTGTTGGGCAACCGTTGTGAGATCTTCACTGTGGCACCCCCGGGATCAGAGTTAGACAAATACCAGATCTTCGTCTGACATAAGCCTAACCTAGAGCTCGAGAGACTACAGTGAGATAATCGGTAACACAACAGTGACTCTACGACTCAAGAAGTAATACAAGCTCATAACTGAGCGAAGAACCAAAGTATTACAAGCAGAGGTCACTGACCTGGCATACATCAATCAACGAAGCGAAGTTATGCTATTAGACATAGCAATATAGCAAAAGGCCTAAGAGGCCAGGAGCATAACGGCGACGTCCCAGCCCATAGATTCCAGGCTGCCACCGGGAACCCCAAGCTACTCGTCGATGTCGACTAGAAACCACCATTGGAGCAACTTCAACAAAAGCATGCAAAGCTGAGTACGGGACTCAGCAAGACTTAGTACAACCTTTTAGCAAAGCGGGTATGCGGGCTTTCGTGGAGCTTCTTTTGCGTAAAGCCAGTTTTCCTTTGTTAAACAAGAGGAGAAGAAGCTCGACTACTCAGAACCTTTAAAAGGGGATAAGAGAGCGATATCTCTAGCTCTATTGATCATCATATAATATCCACCAATCTTCATCATCTCAAACCACTATCCTCGGATTACCCCCTCAAAGCCCGAAGAAGGTATCCGTAAACACACATTGTTTGCCAAGTTTTACGATTAGGTTCATGTTCTCTATGGTCACAGAATCCATTCCCAAGTCGTCCATAACCGCGGACACGGCTTTTCGAAAAGATTTAACCCTGCAGGGGTGCACAACTTTATCCACACGTGCCAACCGATTCTTAGTGCCATTAGCTCTCTTCCTTGGAAAGCCGGCAGAGAGTGGTTGACCACGACCTTTACCTTTGTCGCCGAGACCATGAGTCACGCGCTAAGGATTGTTCCGCCGTAACGGGTCAAGTCCCGAAGTCGGTCCTTAACGATGTGAGGCGAGGTGGGTTTCCCCAGGGACTCTAACCCCAGCCACCACGGCCACGCTTACCTACCTGTTATGTACCTTTTCCCCAAAGCAGAATGCAATGCATATGTCCAGATAACGCGCAAACTATGTGACTCATGGAATCTACTAGGCAAGTTAGTGAGTCGAGAGGGTACCATAATAGGGCCTCGTGTGGTTGTACGCTCAGTCTTGGTTCAAGAGGCGAGAACTCGCATTCTAGGGTCGGCAGAAACGAAACAACCCACCACATCCCAATGTGGCCTTTCGTCTGAGCCTTTAATCATGTTTAACACTCATCTCTATACTTACCACGTCAACTGTCATGCTAGATTCATTTCATTGTAAGGCTCCAGTCCGAAGACCGGAGTAGCAGCGTAACAAACTAAGCATGGCTAAGCATAAAGAGATAAAGGCTCTAGCGATGCACACATGCCAAACCTAGGTATGCTAGGAGCAGTGGATCATGGATTTGAGGCTACAAGGGTGGAACATGCAATAGATAGGATAACTCTACCTATCGATAAAAGACAGTTGAATCGCATGCAATATGTAGGAACCAAAGATAAAAGCATTTGGAAATCATATATGAACCAGGCTAGGGCTTGCCTTTGTCCCTGACAAACCGAGGTGGATCTTCGAAGATCCCAAGCTTGAATTGTTCGTCGATGGACAACTATTGATCTGTGTCGTTGTAGATCTCCATCGTCTCGGGCACGTGCTCTATCGATCGCGAAGAAGCAAACACTAGAAATAGAGAAATAACATTCAATACATGGCATAATGCAATGCACAGTCAAGGATGATGATATGTCATATTAATGGAATTGAATAAACCCTAGGTGCATCATCAGATTAAAGGGGTTCCGGCATCGGACCCCGACATATGAGAGGGGTGTATTAGGGTTTTCTACTAAGCTCCACATTTAATGGGTTCAATCATGTATGAAACATGTATAAACAAATAGGAAATGTTTTTCTGATCAAACTGATATATAATTTTATATTTTTCTGATTTAATACGAATTATTTACCAATTACTGGAAATAACACAGAAATAAGAAAAAGAAAATAGGGCGTCACGCTGACGTCAGCATGACGTCAGCGCGTCCATGAGCTCTCTGGGAGCTCTGGTCGAGCTCCAATCGAGCGAACCAGCCCGCGATTGAGGCGCGCGAGGAGGGGGAAAGGCCCAGGGCGATGCGGGGAACCATTTGGCGGTGGCGCCGCCCGCCAATGGTCGCCGGAGCCGGCCGGCGGCGAGCTCGCGCGGCGGCAGACATGGGCGCGCGCGGCGGGAACGGTACAGGGGGAGAGGGAGAGGGCGGCGGTGTGCATGAGCACCAGAAGCTCACCAGGAGCGTCGTGGAGGGCTCAGCTCGGCCGGGGGAGGCCTGCAGGCGCCGCGGCGGCCGTCGGCTTTCTCGCTGGCCGCGGGGAAGACGAGGCCGTGGCGTCGATTCTGGCCCTCCCCCGTCGATTCCTTCGACGAGGAGGCTCAGGGAGGCGAGGCAGAGCGAGCGGTGGTCGCGGCTGGGTGCGGGGGTGGCCGGAGCGACGGCAGCGACTAGCGCCGGTCGGGGCCAGGGTTTGCCCGGGCGTGAGCTCGCAGAGAGGAGGGGAAAAGAGAGGGCGCGCCAGGGAGGAGGAGATAGGGGAGAAGGAGAGGGCGCCGGGGTCCTTATCCCCTCGTCCAGGGACGGCGAGCGGCGGCGAGGATCCTGGCGAGGATCGACGGCCGGAGCGAGCACACGCAGGTGTCTGCCTGCGT
Organism: Lolium multiflorum; assembly: GCA_030979885.1. Lineage (NCBI taxonomy): Eukaryota > Viridiplantae > Streptophyta > Magnoliopsida > Poales > Poaceae > Lolium > Lolium multiflorum. The sequence goes on from CM061749.1 coordinate 17,117,645, forward strand.
GGTGGAAGAAGACAAGGGCATATTTGCCCAAAACCCCCTGTCCTTTGAGGATTTCCCTGGAATTTTTAAAACAGGGTTTAAACAAATAGATTTTGGCACTTTGCAACCCTTTAGGGATCCAAAATAACCCAAATATTTTATGGGAAATATTTAGTGGCCTTCCTAATATAATTGAAAGTCCACATAATTTTGTTTTGAAAGTTTGAAACATTTGAACACATTTTAAATAGAGGAAGACTTGTATATATTAGGGTTTCCACTTTAATTTTATTTGCAATTTTTCTTAATGCAATTTACATGATGCTCATGAATGCACAAACAAATCCTAATTAAGGTTTAGCAAAACAGGGATGTTACAACTCTATCCCCCTTACAAGAATCTCGTCCCGAGATTCCTAAGGTAAGAAAAGAGAAAGTAACAAGGACTACACCGGTCTTCAACGAGCTTGTTGATACCACGACGATCTTCTTTGTTGAAGGAGTTGATCCACGACACCATGAAGAGGTTGACCACAACACCATGAAGAGGTCTTCATTTCTTTCTTCACTCTAAAGGAAAGAGGGAATAACACGAGAAAGATGGATCTTCGAAAAGATCGACTATCTCATGGTCAACTCAAGGAAGGAGTGCTTAGAAACAACTCTTGAACTGACAAACATGAAACACGTCAAGGTAACGAAGGAGACGAAGAAGTTCCAAATTTTGGTAGGCAATTGCTCCACGCTTGTCAAGAATACGAAAGAACAAAGTAACGAAGAGTTAAATTGCCTTTGATACCATGACGGGGCACTGTTAGAGAGGGTGACCCGTAGAAGCACGGATGATTATCCGACGAGAGCAACTTTGGATTTCAAAATCATAGTCACTCTTTTGGTATGGGTACCTGAAACGATTGAAGCGTACTCAAAAGGCTGGGGACCATAGATGGCTGACGAATTCACACAACGTGTGAATTGATTAGAACTTCAGGTACAAACCAAACGAAGGGGAGGAGCACTAGCTAGTGAAGTGTCAATGATCAGCGGGGAGTGAAATTTCTCCGAACGAAGTTGTTGTCACCAGAGAAATGATTTAGATGGATTGACCGAGAGACATTTAGCAACTCTGCTGATAAGGTTCTCCTTGATGTTATAAACACCAATTTTAGGCTATTGATGAGCCTTTAATAGGTCATTGAGTCAAGGTTGGACTTCGGAATTGAAAAGACATCATAAGGGCAACTCCTAGAATAAGTCACACAAGATCCTTATGGAGAGTGGTTGTTCTTGATAATTCAAGAGATTATGGCATTAGGCCTTCCGACTAATTGTGTTAACCACGACATCAATCTTGCCGGATTTGCAAAGAGACCTATGTCAAAAATCCTTGAGGAACACCAACCATCATGGTTGCTTGAGATTCAGCTTAGGTTAGGTGTAAAGATATTTCGTACTCAGCATGTCCAATTAGATAATTTTCAACAGTTACCACCAAGGTAAAGTCGATAGATTCTCAAGATATGGACCACAATGTCAAGCTCCAAAGGATTGAGCTAGATTGCGTAATACATGTGGTTGCGACTGCAGAGGCAATTGCGTGCACATGAATTTTGCAATGTAACACAAGTGAGTCCTGGTGGGGACATCAAAGAAGATTTTGAAGTTCTTAAGCTTCTTTTATTTCTTGAACAAATCAGTCAGTGGCTTAGGGTGCATAGAGGAACGTTTCAAGCATTGAAGGTAACAACCTTCCATCTCAAGAATACTTCGCACATGCATGGCCGACTTGCAATGATTCCCGAGGAAAGCAAAGAAAACTCGACTCAGATCCACGGCGACATCTTTCAGCAAATGCACGTGAACCAGAGAAGGTCACTTCTAGCATCCAGAACACATACTTCATGATAACACAAAGATGGTTCTTAAAAGTTTCCAACATTAGTGCCAGTTGTTAAATATGAATCTCTTTAGACATGGAGAGAATAAGAATGTCATCGATGGGCTCAATAACAAACTTATCAAGATACTCCAATGAGAAACTCATATTTTGCATGAACGAGGCAGAAGTATTGGTCAGACCAAAGGACATGAAGGTATACTCAGATGAGACACCATGAGTATAAACATCATCAAGATAGTCCTTCGAACTGAGTTTGATTTGACGATAGCCCAAACTCAAATCAAATATGGGGAAGATAGCATATCCATAAAGGAGATACTTCTTGACTTCAACACGAGCAAAACTAGACATCCCTTTAAAAAGGATCAAGTCGAATAGAGCTTTGTCCTTCAACTCTCCAAGTTGTTGTTTAAGCTCAACCAACTAGTCCAGGATATCCAGTACGGTTTCTTGGAGAAGTAGTGATTTAGAGAACGAACTTACTCATGAACTCGATAACACGGTCATGTGGCAACACGGCGATACTTCTAGAAAGACATCCAGAATATCACGAACCACCGGTATATCACTGAGTTCGAGAAGGGATATTGCTTTACAAAGCAACCGATGTGGTCTGAAGAGCTTTGGCATAACCTAACTCTTTGACCAAAGATGTGCCAGAATAAACAGACTTGGCAAAACAATCAAACTTCGCTTAATAATTGGCGAACCAATTATGCTAAGAATGACACAAAGTCTTTGGATTTCAAAGCAATAAGAATTGCTAAGAATCTTAGATGGCCACATCAATACATGCACCCTAACCTTCCCAAGTACAGACAACTCGGAGGAAGGGCGAGGAAAGACGTGCAAGAGAATCACTTCATCAATAAGGCCATGATACACAACACGACCACATGATATAGAAGAGTGTGATGCTCTAAGGTAGAACAGAATAGAAGCTCACGAGACTTCTTAATCTGCGGAATACAACACTTTGACCAAGTCTTAGAAATGGACGAGGTACTGGAGTTTGTTTCTCCTGACATAACGAAGTGGAATGTATTGACGAACCACAAGAGTAATATACACTGGAAAACACCAATGCACATTTACAACTTGGCTGCTAACTAGCAGACAAAGGTCGGGAAGCAACTAAGAAGAAGAACACGATCAGGATCAGAATTTCCGAGAGGTAGATGCACAAGTTAACACCCTTGGGAAACTCATGCTGAAAAGGGAGGTGTGGAAGAGTCACAGACATAGATGTGAGACTCACAAAGAGCACTCTTGTCGTGGTCCATTTGGTTCAATGAAAGAACCTCTGCGATAGCTAGTGGAAGGGAAAGATCTTTATTGCCGTAGTTCAACACGACAATAACCACAAGCTTGAAGGCTAGGTTGATTTGAATTTAGCCATCATGGTGTAATGTATGAACATTAACACTAGTGTTTAATGGCATGGATCTTGGGTTAAAGGCCAGCTTCATGTACTAAGATTCGTATACTAGAATCCAGCACAATCGGGGACCTTCGGTTCAAGTCCAAGGGTTAAAACCCGAGAAAAGAGTAACCACCAAATGAGTGACACGGAGGACACTACGAGGTAGTGATCACGGTGTAGCTTCTAGAAGACATGCATAGCTTCCGAAGTACCAAGCAAATAGAAAGGAGGCATTCAAAGCGAAAGGAAACCTCGAAGCCTAGAACAGAATGATGTGGAACCCACAAAATAGAGAGATCATGATGGAAAGGAATCTCTCTGTTAAAACAAAACAAGGATGATGCACAGAACACACACGACTCTAGAGAACTATGCACTAGGTCAACTGGTTTAGAAACGACATGCCCTAGAGGCACCTAAGTTTGAAAAACTTTCAAATCAACACAAGGTAAGGCACATTAGAATTAGAGCGATACCAGATAAGGAGTAAAAAGAATCCTACTCAGATTTTTGCAAATAATTTTAGCTTTCAAATAGTTTTCACAAACACTAGACTCAACATCGACTAGTAGAAAGGGCTTCCTACAGGCAGTCCTGCTCTGATACCAAAACCTGTGGCACCCCCGGATCGAGTTAGACAAATACCAGATCTTCGTCGACATAAGCCTAACCTAGAGCTCGAGAGACTACGGTGAGATAATCGGTAACACAACGGTGACTCTACGACTCAAGAAGTAATACAAGCTCATAAGCGAGCGAAGAACCAAAGTATTACAAGCGGAGGTCACTGACCTGGCATACATCAATCAACGGAAGCGAAGTTATGCTATTAGACATAGCAAGATAGCAAAAGGCCTAAGAGGCAGGAGCATAACGGCGACGTCCCATAGATTCAGGCTGCCACCTGGGAACAAGCTACTCGTCGATGTCGACTAGAAACCACCATCTGTTGGAGCAACTTCGTGAAACAAAAGCATGCAAAGCTGAGTACGGGACTCAGCAAGACTTAGTACAACCTTTTAGCAAAGCGGGTATGCGGGCTTTCTGTGGAGCTTCTTTTGCGTAAAGCCAGTTTTCCTTTGTTAAACAAGAGGGAGAAGAAGCTCGACTACTCAGAACCTTTAAAAGGGGATAAGAGAGCGATATCTCTAGCTCTATTGATCATCATATAATATCCACCAATCTTCATCATCTCAAACCACTATCCTCGGATTACCCCCTCAAAGCCCGAAGAAGGTATCCGTAAACACACATTGTTTGCCAAGTTTTACGATTAGGTTCATGTTCTCTATGGTCACAGAATCCATTCCCAAGTCGTCCATAACCGCGGACACGGCTTTTCGAAAAGATTTAACCCTGGGGGTGCACAACTTTATCCACACGTGCCAACCGATTCTTAGTGCCAGTACATTAGCTCTCTTCCTTGGAAAGCCGGCAGAGTGGTTGACCACGACCTTTACCTTGCTGTCGCCGAGACCATGAGTCACGCGCTAAGGATTGTTCCGCCGTAACGGGTCAAGTCCCGAAGTCGGTCCTTAACGATGTGAGGCGAGGTGGGTTTGGGGACTCTAACCCCGCCACCACGGCCACGCTTACCTACCTGTTATGTACCTTTTCCCCCCAAGCAGAATGCAATGCATATGTCCAGATAACGCGCAAACTATGTGACTCATGGAATCTACTAGGCAAGTTAGTGAGTCGAGAGGGTACCATAATAGGGCCTCGTGTGGTTGTACGCTCGGTCTTGGTTCAAGAGGCGAGAACTCGCATCCTAGGGTCGGCAGAAACGAAACAACCCACCACATCCCAATGTGGCCTTTCGTCTGAGCCTTTAATCATGTTTAACACTCATCTCTATACTTACCACGTCAACCTGTCATGCTAGATTCATTTCATTGTAAGGCTCCAGTCCGAAGACCGGAGTAGCAGCGTAACAAACTAAGCATGGCTAAGCATAAAGAGATAAAGGCTCTAGCGATGCACACATGCCAAACCTAGGTATGCTAGGAGCAGTGGATCATGGATTTGAGGCTACAAGGGTGGAACATGCAATAGATAGGATAACTCTACCTATCGATAAAAGACAGTTGAATCGCATGCAATATGTAGGAACCAAAGATAAAAGCATTTGGAAATCATATATGAACCAGGCTAGGGCTTGCCTTTGTCCCTGACAAACCGAGGTGGATCTTCGAAGATCCCAAGCTTGAATTGTTCGTCGATGGACAACTATTGATCTGTGTCGTTGTAGATCTCCATCGTCTCGGGCACGTGCTCTATCGATCGCGAAGAAGCAAACACTAGAAATAGAGAAATAACATTCAATACATGGCATAATGCAATGCACAGTCAAGGATGATGATATGTCATATTAATGGAATTGAATAAACCCTAGGTGCATCATCAGATTAAAGGGGTTCCGGCATCGGACCCCGACATATGAGAGGGGTGTATTAGGGTTTTCTACTAAGCTCCACATTTAATGGGTTCAATCATGTATGAAACATGTATAAACAAATAGGAAATGTTTTTCTGATCAAACTGATATATAATTTTATATTTTTCTGATTTAATACGAATTATTTACCAATTACTGGAAATAACACAGAAATAAGAAAAAGAAAATAGGGCGTCACGCTGACGTCAGCATGACGTCAGCGCGTCCATGAGCTCTCTGGGAGCTCTGGTCGAGCTCCAATCGAGCGAACCAGCCCGCGATTGAGGCGCGCGAGGAGGGGGAAAGGCCCAGGGCGATGCGGGGAACCATTTGGCGGTGGCGCCGCCCGCCAATGGTCGCCGGAGCCGGCCGGCGGCGAGCTCGCGCGGCGGCAGACATGGGCGCGCGCGGCGGGAACGGTACAGGGGGAGAGGGAGAGGGCGGCGGTGTGCATGAGCACCAGAAGCTCACCAGGAGCGTCGTGGAGGGCTCAGCTCGGCCGGGGGAGGCCTGCAGGCGCCGCGGCGGCCGTCGGCTTTCTCGCTGGCCGCGGGGAAGACGAGGCCGTGGCGTCGATTCTGGCCCGTCGATTCCTTCGACGAGGAGGCTCAGGGAGGCGAGGCAGAGCGAGCGGTGGTCGCGGCTGGGTGCGGGGGTGGCCGGAGCGACGGCAGCGACTAGCGCCGGTCGGGGCCAGGGTTTGCCCGGGCGTGAGCTCGCAGAGAGGAGGGGAAAAGAGAGGGCGCGCCAGGGAGGAGGAGATAGGGGAGAAGGAGAGGGCGCCGGGGTCCTTATCCCCTCGTCCAGGGACGGCGAGCGGCGGCGAGGATCCTGGCGAGGATCGACGGCCGGAGCGAGCACACGCAGGTGTCTGCCTGCGTGGTGGAAGAAGACAAGGGCATATTTGCCCAAAACCCCCTGTCCTTTGAGGATTTCCCTGGAATTTTTAAAACAGGGTTTAAACAAATAGATTTTGGCACTTTGCAACCCTTTAGGGATCCAAAATAACCCAAATATTTTATGGGAAATATTTAGTGGCCTTCCTAATATAATTGAAAGTCCACATAATTTTGTTTTGAAAGTTTGAAACATTTGAACACATTTTAAATAGAGGAAGACTTGTATATATTAGGGTTTCCACTTTAATTTTATTTGCAATTTTTCTTAATGCAATTTACATGATGCTCATGAATGCACAAACAAATCCTAATTAAGGTTTAGCAAAACAGGGATGTTACATTCACCGACCACAAGAGCCTCAAATACATCTTCACCCAACCCAACTTGAACCTCCGTCAAACGAGATGGATGGAAACCATCAAGGACTTTGATCTATCTATCAACTACACTCCAGGCAAAGCTAATGTCATGGCTGACGCCCTTAGTCGCAATTCCTATTGCAATAACCTCATGATTCAAGAAAGTCAACCTGCTCTTTATGAAGAATTCAGGAAATTGAATCTCGAGCTTGTTCAACAAGGCTACCTTGCAAACTTGGTGATCACGCAAACTCTTGAAGATAAGATAGGAACCGGACAATTACGAGATGGTTGTATCAAAAACATCAAAGAGAACATGCAAAAGCCCAAGTACAAGTTTTTCTCTATCGACGACAAAGGAACTCTGTTCTTCCAAGGTCGAATCGTTGTTCCGAAGGATCCAAACCTGAGAAGCCTCATCCTCAAAGAAGCTCATGACACTCCTCTTTCTATCCATCCTCGCAGCACAAAGATGTATCTCGACATCAAGTCTACCTATTGGTGGACTAGGATGAAAAGTGATATTGCTCGATATATCTCAGAATGTGATGTCTGTCGCCGTGTCAAAGCAGAACATCAGAGACCTGCTGGTGTCCTCCAACCCTTGAAGATTCCTGAGTGGAAATGGGATAAGATTGAGATGGACTTCGTAACTGGTTTTCCAAAGTCTCGCAAAAGGCAATGATGCTATCTTCATGGTGATCGACCATCTTTCCAAGGTTGCTCACTTCCTCCCTGTCAAAGAGACAATATCTGCTAGTCAATTTGCTGAACTCTACACAGCAAAGATTGTTTCTCTTCATGGTGTTCCCTTGGAAATAAGCTCTGATCGTGGAAGCATCTGCACTACAGATTTTGGGCAAGCTTTCAGAAAGCTATGGGAACTAATCTGCTCTTCAGCACAGCTTACTATCCGCAAACGAGTGGGCAAGTCGAAAGAGTCAATCAGATGCTTGATGACATGCTCCGTGCCTGTGTTATCTCCTTCGGCATGAAATGGGAAGAATGCCTTCCATTCGCTGAGTTCTCTTACAACAACAGCTATCAAGCCAGTTTGGGCATGGCACCTTTTGAAGCTCTCTATGGTCGCAAATGCAGAACACCTCTAAACTGGTCCGAAACTGGTGAAAGGAAAATCTTTGGCCCTGATGTTATCAATGAGGCTGAAGAAAAGGTGCGAATCATTCGTGACAATCTGAAGATAGCACAATCTCGGCAGAAAAGCTATTATGACAGCAAGCACCGGGATATGATCTATCAACCTGGAGATCAAGCCTATCTCCGTGTTACTCCAATGAGGGGCACACATCGTTTTGGTATCAAAGGCAAGTTGGCGCCAAGATACATTGGTCCCTTCAAAGTTCTAGCAAAGCGTGGTGAAGTCGCTTACCTCCTTGAACTTCCTGAGAAGCTCTCCAAAGTGCACGATGTCTTCCACGTGTCACAGCTCAAGAAGTGTTTCAAAGATCCGGACCGTGCAGTTGATCACGAGTCCATTGACCTCCAAGAAGATCTTTCCTACAAAGAGCACCCCGTTCGGATTCTTGATGAAGCTGAACGTTGAACTCGCAACAACTCTGTCAAGTTCCTCAAGGTGCAGTGGTCGCACCATTCTGATAAAGAAGCAACTTGGGAACGGGAAGATCAACTCTGTTCCGAGTACCCTTCCTTCTTCACTTCTTCCTGAGAATCTCGGGGCGAGATTCCTTCAAGGGGGGCATTTGTAACATCCCAAGAGTAATACCTAGATCCTTTTTTACCTTTCTTGCATTGTTGTCATCTCATCATGTTGCATTCATGCATATCACCACCTTTTGGCTTTTATAAAATTGCATTTGGTTTTGGCTCTGCTTTGTTTGCTTGTTGTTCTTCCTCTCTTCCTCTCTCTTGGTTCATCCCCTCCCTCTTGTGATGTTCCAAGAAAAGCTAACAAGCCAAACCTATCCCTCTACTTGACCTATATTTCAAATAGGTCATGTCAAAATTCTTATATGGTTTACTATAAGAACCTCCCTCTCTTTCTATTTTGTAATGCACCTAATTTATTTCCTTGAGATGGTTCTCAAATGGTTGAACCCATTAGGGTTGCCAAATATTTGATTCCAAATATTTTACTCTCTTTTTAATTCTCTTTATCTCCCTCTTATTCTTTACTTCTTTTAATCTCAACCACCATAGTTGGTATCCAAGGTTGAGTCTCTCTGATTTCAACTTCCTTTCAAATATTCAAATATTTCTCTTCTCCAATTTTCAAAAAAAGGTTTGGAAAGGAGGAAGAAATAAAAACTGAAAACTGAAAAGAAATAAAAGAAATAAAAGAAAAAGGCTAACTAATCTAACCCAGCCCAGCTAATCTAACCAGTGGCCAACCTCTCCATTCACCACCACCCCCAGCCCAGCTCATCTCCACCAAATAGTAGCCATGCACCAACCCTCCTCTGACCTTTACACGTCGGCACCTTGCACCATATCTGGTAATGGCTATCTCCTGAGCTCCACGTTGCCTCCTCCTCCATCCATCGGCCAGCTGCCCCCTCTCTTTAAGCAACACCAGCGGCTCCAAACCCTACCTCTCTTCCTCCTCCTCCACAAGCCGCCGCCACCATCGTTCTCAACCCGGCCACAAAAATTGCTGCAGCCAACACCACGCCACCGGCCACCTCTCCCAAACCATGACCAGCCCCTCTGGTACCTGAGCACAAGGAGAACCACGCCGCCCTCCTCTACACCCTGGACACCTCCCCGGAGCAGCAAGTGCACCGCAGCAGCAGCACATCAAGTTTTCTCGCCGTCGCCAAGACTACCCCGGCCACCTTCTTCTTCCCCAGCTCCGGCGACCTCCACCTCTCCTCCACCTAGTCACCAACGACCACAAGGTGAGCAAGACCTTCCCGCTCTCCCTTGCATGTCCCATGGCGTCTCTGGTTCGAGTTGAAAAGGGAGAGATGAGATCAAAACGAAAACAAAAGCCAAGACCTTGCACAGTTTTTGCATCGCGACACTCTGACTTTCGACGCATCTCACCACCAGCACAAGTCACGCCCGGAAGAGATCTTTGCACCGTTGTAAAGCTATGAGTGTGGGCTACAATTTTGGCTTTGGAAGCGATCCTTTTCATCCCCTGTAAACGACGCCACCGTCGACGAAAAACAGTGCTACAAACTGCAGATTTCAGCCGTGTGCCGCCACTTTCTCTGGTCCCATTTTCCGGCACCTTTTTTCGATCAAGCTTCATTCTTTTACGGTGTTGTTTTCTTCCACCAAGTTCTTGTTCATCTTGTTCTTTTTCCAATAAGCATAACTTGGGTCATGTTGACACTTGCTATTGCAAAAACTTCTGCATAGCTACACTTCATAAACCTCGCATGGTATCTTTGTGAAGTATTGTTGCTGATATCGTTCTAATCTTTTACATGTTATGGCTACCTCTCGTGTACTTGAATTCTTGTACCTTGAAGATATCTTGTCATATTCATGTTTCCTCTGAAGTTCTCGTTAGCACTAATATTGGGTTTTGTTAAATTCGATAAATGTGTTGATCTTGTTGTTCCGGCGCAACCCACCTACGTGCCTCGTCCGAAGGTTTTGTTTCCCGCCCTCCCACCCCTCTTTCTGTTCCACGTAGATCTCAAGTTCAGCAAAAGTTCTGTTTCAGCTCTACAAGACAAATGGTTCCTCGTCCTTCCTATCAACCCTTTTTCAGCTACAATTCTGTTTGATACCGGAGCGTCACATTCTTTCATCTCTCAAAGTTTCGCACATGCATGAGTTTGTTGTGTTTTCCTTGCCGTCTAATCTCGTGGTTCTCTCTCCCGGTGGACAAATGTTATCTTCGAAGATAAGTCATGGCAATCAAATTCAGATTGCAAGCCATGTGTTCCTTGCTTCCCTCATCGAGCTAAGATCTTCTGGCATTAATGTCATCCTTGGCATGGATTGGTTGAAGGCCAACAAAGCTGTTATTGATTGCGCCGAGCATTCAGTTTCTCTTCCTACTTCGACAGGCTACTTGACCTACACACCTTCATAGACACCTTCCGTTCAGCTCTTTGCTTTGAATCCTAGCTCTCTTCCAGAGCTTGAATCTATACCGGTGGTTTGCGACTTTCCTGACGTCTTTCCTGAAGAACTTCCAGGTATGCCACCTGACAGGGTTGTTGAGTTCGTCATTGAACTAGAACCTGGAACAGCTCCTATCTCAAAGCGGCCATACAAAATGGGTCCAAATGAGTTGGCTGAACTCATGAAGCAGCTTGATGAGTTGCAAAAACTTGGTTTCATTCAGCCAAGCAATTCTCCTTGGGGATGTCCTACCATCTTCGTCAAGAAAAAGGATAAAATTGATCGATTGGTGGTTGACTACCGCCCTCTCAATGAGAAAACGATCATGAATACATATCCTCTTCCTCGCATCAATGAGCTCTTTGATCAGCTTGCGGGTGCAACTGTGTTCTCTAAGATGGATTTGAGAAGCGGTTATCACCAAATCAAAATCCGCAAAGAGGATGTACCCAAGACAGCCTTCAAAACTCGTTATGGCCTCTACGAATACACCGTCATGTCTTTTGGCCTCACAAATGCTCCTGCCACTTTCTCTCGTCTGATGAACTACATTTTCATGGAGTATCTCGACAAGTTTGTGGTAGTCTATCTCGATGATATCCTTGTCTACTCCAAATCCAATGAGGAGCATGAAGAGCACCTTCGCCTCATTCTCCTGAAGCTTCGTGAACATTGCCTCTATGCCAAGTTCTCTAAATGTGAATTTTGGCTTCCTCAAGTCGTCTATCTTGGCCATGTTATTTCTGGAAAAGGCATCGCTGTCAATCTTGAAACCATCAAGGCAATCGTTGATTGGCTTCCTCCGAAGAATGTCAAGCAAGTGAGAAGTTTCCTCGGTTTGGCAAGTTACTGCCACCGCTTCGTTGAGAATTTCTCCAAGATCGCCAAGCCTCTTACCGATCTTCTCAAGAAAGACAAGAAGTTCCTTTGGTCTCCTCAATGCCAAGAAAGTTTTGACCTCCTCAAACAGAAGCTCACTTCGACACCAGTTCTCGTTCTACCAGACACTTCCAAACCTTTCCAGATCTTCTGTGATGCCTCTCTTCATGGTCTAGGCGCTGTTCTCATGCAAGAATGTCAAGTCGTGGCGTATGCTTCTCGTCAGTTGAAAAAGCATGAACTCAACTATCCCACACATGATCTCGAGCTTGCAGCCGTCTTACATGCTTTAATAACATGGCGCCAATACTTGTTGGGCAACCGTTGTGAGATCTTCACCGACCACAAGAGCCTCAAATACATCTTCACCCAACCCAACTTGAACCTCCGTCAAACGAGATGGATGGAAACCATCAAGGACTTTGATCTATCTATCAACTACACTCCAGGCAAAGCTAATGTCATGGCTGACGCCCTTAGTCACAATTCCTATTGCAATAACCTCATGATTCAAGAAAGTCAACCTGCTCTTTATGAAGAATTTAGGAAATTGAATCTTGAGCTTGTTCAACAAGGCTACCTTGCAAACTTGGTGATCATGCAAACTCTTGAAGATAAGATAGGAATCGGACAATTACGAGATGGTTGTATCAAAAACATCAAAGAGAACATGCAAAAGCCCAAGTACAAGTTTTTCTCTATCGACGACAAAGGAACTCTGTTCTTCCAAGGTCGAATCGTTGTTCCGAAGGATCCAAACCTGAGAAGCCTCATCCTCAAAGAAGCTCATGACACTCCTCTTTCTATCCATCCTGGCAGCACAAAGATGTATCTCGACATCAAGTCTACCTATTGGTGGACTAGGATGAAAAGTGATATTGCTCGATATATCTCAGAATGTGATGTCTGTCACCGTGTCAAAGCAGAACATTAGAGACCTGCTGGTGTCCTCCAACCCTTGAAGATTCCTGAGTGGAAATGGGATAAGATTGAGATGGACTTCGTAACTGGTTTTCCAAAGTCTCGCAAAAGGCAATGATGCTATCTTCATGGTGATCGACCGTCTTTCCAAGGTTGCTCACTTCCTCCCTGTCAAAGAGACAATATCTGCTAGTCAATTTGCTGAACTCTACACAGCAAAGATTGTTTCTCTTCATGGTGTTCCCTTGGAAATAAGCTCTGATCGTTGAAGCATCTGCACTACAGATTTTGGGCAAGCTTTCAGAAAGCTATGGGAACTAATCTGCTCTTCAGCACAGCTTACTATTCGCAAATGAGTGGGCAAGTCGAAAGAGTCAATCAGATGCTTGATGACATGCTCCGTGCCTGTGTTATCTCCTTCGGCATGAAATGGGAAGAATGCCTTCCATTCGCTGAGTTCTCTTACAACAACAGCTATCAAGCCAGTTTGGGCATGGCACCTTTTGAAGCTCTCTATGGTCGCAAATGCAGAACACCTCTAAACTGGTCCGAAACTGGTGAAAGGAAAATCTTTGGCCCTGATGTTATCAATGAGGCTGAAGAAAAGGTGCGAATCATTCGTGACAATCTGAAGATAGCACAATCTCGGCAGAAAAGCTATTATGACAGCAAGCGCCGGGATATGATCTATCAACCTGGAGATCAAGCCTATCTCCGTGTTACTCCAATGAGGGGCACACATCGTTTTGGTATCAAAGGCAAGTTGGCGCCAAGATACATTGGTCCCTTCAAAGTTCTAGCAAAGCGTGGTGAAGTCGCTTACCTCCTTGAACTTCCTGAGAAGCTCTCCAAAGTGCACGATGTCTTCCACGTGTCACAGCTCAAGAAGTGTTTCAAAGATCCGGACCGTGCAGTTGATCACGAGTCCATTGACCTCCAAGAAGATCTTTCCTACAAAGAGCACCCCGTTCGGATTCTTGATGAAGCTGAAAGTCGAACTCGCAACAACTGTGTCAAGTTCCTCAAGGTGCAGTGGTCGCACCATTTTGATAAAGAAGCAACTTGGGAACGGGAAGATCAACTCTGTTCCGAGTACCCTTCCTTCTTCACTTCTTCCTGAGAATCTCGGGGCGAGATTCCTTCAAGGGGGGCGTTTGTAACATCCCAAGAGTAATACCTAGATCCTTTTTTACCTTTCTTGCATTGTTGTCATCTCATCATGTTGCATTCATGCATATCACCACCTTTTGGCTTTTATAAAATTGCATTTGGTTTTGGCTCTGCTTTGTTTGCTTGTTGTTCTTCCTCTCTTCCTCTCTCTTGGTTCATCCCCTCCCTCTTGTGATGTTCCAAGAAAAGCTAACAAGCCAAACCTATCCCTCTACTTGACCTATATTTCAAATAGGTCATGTCAAAATTCTTATATGGTTTACTATAAGAACCTCCCTCTCTTTCTATTTTGCAATGCACCTAATTTATTTCCTTGAGATGGTTCTCAAATGGTTGAACCCATTAGGGTTGCCAAATATTTGATTCCAAATATTTTACTCTCTTTTTAATTCTCTTTATCTCCCTCTTATTCTTTACTTCTTTTAATCTCAACCACCATAGTTGGTATCCAAGGTTGAGTCTCTCTGATTTCAACTTCCTTTCAAATATTCAAATATTTCTGTTCTCCAATTTTCAAAAAAAGGTTTGGAAAGGAGGAAGAAATAAAAAGTAAAAACTGAAAAGAAATAAAAGAAAAAGGCTAACTAATCTAACCCAGCCCAGCTAATCTAACCAGTGGCCAACCTCTCCATTCACCACCACCCCCAGCCCAGCTCATCTCCACCAAATAGTAGCCATGCACCAACCCTCCTCTGACCTTTACACGTCGGCACCTTGCACCATATCTGGTAATGGCTATCTCCTGAGCTCCACGTTGCCTCCTCCTCCATCCATCGGCCAGCTGCCCCCTCTCTTTAAGCAACACCAGCGGCTCCAAACCCTACCCCTCTTCCTCCTCCTCCACAAGCCACCGCCACCATCGTTCTCAACCCGGCCACAAAAATTGCTGCAGCCAACACCACGCCACCGGCCACCTCTCCCAAACCATGACCAGCCCCTCTGGTACCTGAGCACAAGGAGAACCATGACGCCCTCCTCTACACCCTGGACACCTCCCCGGAGCAGCAAGTGCACCGCAGCAGCAGCACATCAAGTTTTCTCGCCGTCGCCAAGACTACCCCGGCCACCTTCTTCTTCCCCAGCTCCGGCGACCTGCACCTCTCCTCCACCTAGTCACCAACGACCACAAGGTGAGCAAGACCTTCCCCCTCTCCCTTGCATGTCCCATGGCGTCTCTGGTTCGAGTTCAAAAGGGAGAGACGAGATCAAAACGAAAACAAAAGCCAAGACCTTGCACAGTTTTTGCATCGCGACACTCTGACTTTCGACGCATCTCACCACCAGCACAAGTCACGCCCGGAATAGATCTTTGCACCGTTGTAAAGCTTTGAGTGTGGGCTACAATTTTGGTTTTGGAAGCGATCCTTTTCATTCCCTGTAAACGACGCCATCGTCGACGCAAAACAGTGCTGCAAACTGCAGATTTCAGCCGTGTGCCGCCACTTTCTCTGGTCCCATTTTCCGGCGACGTTCACCGGCGGCAAAGATCTCTCCAGGACGAGCCGATGGTATCCTTCGAAGTGCACCACCACCAGCTCCAACTCTCTCTTTCGTTCCGTGCCAATCCGACGCCCAGATTCATCGCTAGTGTCACTTTAAAATTCGTGCAGAAATCCATCTACAAGAACCAGTGCTGTCCTTTGCTCCAGTCCCAGTTAAAATTGTTTCAGCCTATTTTCAACTCAGAATTCAAATTCAGTTTTGTTCCCTGGTTCAAATCCAAATGATTTAAAACTACACCTAAACAATTCCAATTTTGACAAACTTGATATCTATGTTGCTCAGTTTTTCATGTACTTTCCAAATATGAAGTTTGTTTTAGCTTTTGAATAAATAAAATTTGGACATATTTAAAATTTGAATTAAATTGATATAAATGGCATAATCCATAACTTCTATTCCAGAACTCCAATTGGGACAAATTTTACATCTATTTGCATCAGAAAAACATGAGGATTTAAAATATTAACTTGCCATGCATCATTGACATCATCCCTATTTCGGACTAATTAAAATTGCAAGTTGAACTAAATGTTATGTGTGGGTGTTCCATCTTTTCATGCTATATTTGAACACCCCACTTAATTATGCTATGTATGAAACCTTTGCATCTCATGCATCATATTGTGCATTGCATTTCCTTGTATTGATTTGTGCTATTACTTTCTTGTATGTGTTATTTGCTTCTTCTCGAGTAGACGCCGACGCTGAGCAGTACGAGCAGGAGTTCTAGTACCCCCACGAGGATCGTGTCTGTGCATCTACCTCTGAGCTGACAGGCGAGCCCACCTCCTTCACCTATTTTACAGTTTCTTACTCTTTGATCTATTGCTATCCCTATGTTGCGATTCTGTTGTGTCACGTGTCCTATTCCACCTGTTACATATATGAGCCGTGTCAAATATCCGCTACCTACCATCGTTGTTTGTTGGTTGAGCCTTGCGAGTCATAGCGCTAGTTTAGGGTCTTGTTGTTATCTCGATATGTTCAAGATATGTTGGGAAGTTGACACATGATACACCTTATGGATAATGTTGTTGATAATTTGTTACAACTAAAATTGCTAAGGGATAATAATTAATGCAGAGGCATCGGTGAGCCCCTTTGCAAAAGCATCGGATTTTTGTCTCGCTTGTGTCCCCTAGGACCCGAGTTCTTGTTATCTGTTCTACGGCTGAGCGCACTAACCACTCGCGGGAGGTTTTATCGGGACCCCCCATCACTCATTACCATTTCTCAAGTCTGTTGAAAAGGGGCCACAACCTTGGTTTTATTTGCCTATGCCATGTATGCCATGCTTGACTTACTGTTGCCTTCGGGTGTTTACTTCCTGTTGCCTTCGGGTGTTTATATTCTATATTGTACTTTGCTAGATGACTTATCTAGTGCTTGGCCGTAAGTGCCCGCCTAGACGCCTACGCAACCCTGGGTCCGCATCGGAGTACGGCCAAACTTCGTTACGGGTAGCTTAGTGGGGTGGCCCCCCTAGACTTTCTTGTTGATTTGGGAACGGTCTTGTCGGGATATCGCAAGAGTATTCCTATTACCGTTGGTTGCTCGAACGGTTGAACGAGCGTGTATGGGAATACTAGTGCACCACTGCAGGGTAAATCTTTTCGGAAAGCCGTATCCGCGGTTATGGATGACTTGGAGCTGCTTAACTCGATCATAGAACAACTTACACCTAATCTTGTCGCTAATAATTTGCTAATAATCTGCATAGTAAGTTAGCACTATTACAACGGATACTGAATAAAATTGTCAACTGTGTGAGTGCCTTGCTAGTACTTCTTTGCGTAGGGGGATCGCATCGGCAGGGTTTTGATTGCAGAGTATAGAACTGCTAGTTTATGCGCTCTCTCACCTTCTCTATTAGACGGATGTTGTAGCGTGTCTCTATTGGTTAGTAGCTTTGCTGCCGCTAAACCCCACCATATAGCCGGGCGAAGTTTATACCGCCCCCCCGGCGAGCACAGCTGGTCTTGTCTCGCAAGTACGTGCCAATGGTACTTACCCTCGTTTTTCTCTCTCTTTTTTCGGAACCCGCTTTTCAACAAACAGGTACGACAGATGATGAGCAGTACGCTGGAGGCTACTTCGTGGAGTTCACGGACGACGACCTCGTCGAGTAGCAGGATCGCTCCTAGGCAGCAGCATGTGGCTTGTTGGTTATGGACACCGTCTGATTATTTCTGGACTCTTAGTCCTATTTGGATCTTGTCTGTACCCAGACTATTTGCTTCCGCTATGTATGGTGTACTGTTGGGACATGTGTCCTTTGCGTGTCATTTGGATCTTGCTCATTAGAGCGTTGCTATATAAACATTATTTCCATCTTTTGTGTCGTACATGGTTCCGCTGTGATATGTAACTCTGTATTCCACCCTTAACATGTGCACTATGTGTGTATGTTGAGAAGTGTACAGGAAGGTGAAGCACTCATGCCTGGGAACTAACCGCGAGCCTATGAGGTCGGTATTGTGTATGGGCGTGTCTAGCTTTGCTTGGCCTACCCATAAGCTTGGGAATGCGAGGTGACCTCACGGTCCCTTGTAGTGACCTCATACACATAAACTCCTCATACATGTGCGCTCTTACGTTCCCTACACGTGGGGCTTATATGTGTCTCGGTTGGACAATATGGGCCTGTGAGGGATCTGTGCTAACATCCGGTCTGAAGTTTTTCAAGAATTATTATTCCTATGTGGTACCTTACACCTGGACATAAAGTACCCTCAGGTAGATCAGTTCCCTCTCTCCCGTGATACTTCCTCATTCATGGACATCTATTTTCCCTTATGTGATGAAATCCGTCCTTTTTGTGTAGGTTATTTTTATCCCCTTCTCTTCACACCCTTGGCAATGCCCACTTCAGTTGTGTAGAGTGGTGTTCTTTTATTTCTGTATAGTTTTCTAATGAGTTGCTTGAGCAACAGTTGCGTTCATTTCCTTCTACATGATTAATAAAACTTGATTTGTGATATTCCTGAGGGAAAGGTGTTATATTCTTCATCCGCTACAAAACAGTTTTTTGTTGCTTCGGTCCAAGCTTATGTGTCTAATGGCCAGATCGTCTGATCTGAAGGTACTACACTCTTCAGTAAGTTTTTAACATAGTTGGAGATGAAGTTGAAATGATATGCATATTGTCATCCTACTACCAAATGAGTAGCTTTGAATACGTTGACCCAAGATGGTGCTCACAGATGCGGTATTGCACTGGTCAATGGTGACATCCCAGTTAATGTAAAGATCAACAACCTCTAGCGCCTACCAGCCGGTACCCTCTTGCCCTAGGTATTTTTTATACTACTCAGCATAAATACATTTTATCATGTATTTGTAGTATATCACATTGTCAGTTTTTCTACACTACCCTCCCTTTGTTTTGTTGCAAGTTTGATATCAAAATCAAATCGCGTATGGAGCTCTTGGTGGTTGTAAATTGGTCTATCTAGAAAATAATTGATTTCTGGAAATTTTGTTGGTCTCAAGTCACCAACTTGGATGGCTTTTATTGTTTTCGCATAAATGATTTTTTCCCTTGATATATGCTATCATGCAATTATACGGATATGTGTATGCGTGATCGCGAGAGAAATCTTGAGTTATTTTATTCAAGAACCATTGGTTCATGTGGTTTACCGTTTCTATGCCTTTTCTATACATGTACTGTTATTTCTAGAGCTGCATTTTTAGATTATCAGTGCTTAATCCATGTGGTAAGAAAATGTGTCATGTGTTTTGCTATATGATTATATCATATCAAGCAAAAATAAGGGTCTATGTGTTGGAATATACTACAGATAAAGGGGGTTTGATAAGGCTATTTGTTGTAGTGACGTATTGACCAACTGTGTGCTAAACATTCCGGTGTTATGCACTTTATAATTAGTATTCAGATCCATGGATCAGATGATTATGCTTAATGTGCAATTTGGCACGGAGGCCAAAAGAATTTTATCTGGCTACACTTGATAGCATAAGCTATGACGAGTGTGTGTGCGCGCGTCGGGGCGCGTAGGGATGCTTGTGTGCGTGAGTTCAGTTAGCTGTTAGCGAGTCAGTCAGCTGCAGCCGTCCGGCCCCGTCCTTCGCGTTAGCGCGCTTCATGCGGGCGGGCGGAGTGTGCGGATCGTGAGCTGAGTGGTGTGTGTGCGTGGGCAAGGTGGGCAACGTCCGTGCGTGCTTATGTGTCTTTGCCCTGTATAAGAACCCCTGTGTACTGCTCGTTGGAGCACTGCGAGTTAAAAAAGGAAAAAGGATTCGGGCGTTCGAGCGCCCACGGCGGCGCTCCGTGCGCCGGCCGGCAAAACTTCCTGTGTCTCTACTCTAGTCGTCGTCTCCCACCTCCTTGCCTTGTTCGTGCGAGAGCAGAGGTGCAAGAGAGAGAGAGGGTGCAGCCTCGGGCTGCACCAACAACACTAAAATCCATTGTAAGCTACAGTGTATTTAAGAGTTGGGATCTTTTTGTTCAGATTAAAAATTTACGCATTACAGGTAAACCTTTATTATGGTGATATAGAGCGTGCTTTAGTTTTCTTTAACTCTGCAAATTCTGCATCTGATTTAGTTATAACACTATTAAAATGCAGGTTCAAGGACAACCTACGGCTTGTCTGATCGCATCTCTAGATATGAACTACATCTTCAAGGCAAATGGTTTAGATGTCAGGAAGTTTAATGATTGAAACTATAGATTAATAGCTCAAAATGCAAAGCCCCATTCAGTTTGAGCGAATAAATAGTCTCTCATGTAAAAAAATATTGCTCTGGCATGCTACAATATAGTATAATTTTATTTAGGATATTCTGGAGATGCAATTTTAGAAAATAGTTAATTTCTCATGTTTTTGTTCATGGTGTTTCATGATTAGGATGAGGTCAGTAGACATGTGGATTCCCATGTGTTGTTGTCAAGAGGTAGTCAGCATCATTTACAGCTTGCAGTGTATCTCCCAACTCGGATATAGCATCCTGTGAGGTCAAGATTTACTCAAATGGTTTTACTTGGAGTTGGACGAGGCATTACTTCTAAGCATCATGTAATCCATCGCCCTTCGCCATTTTATATTCTATAAAGGTCACTACTCATGTGCCCACTGCCCACAAGTGCTGGTGATGTTAAAAAGATGGTCTAAATAAATGAAAATCTTCCATTTGGTTGGGCAGTGAGGTTGAGGTTATACAGTGAGTAAATGTAAGAAGCATCGGCGATATTGCAGGTTATTAATTAAAAGTCCTACTAAAATTCCTAACAACTAAAGAAAGCAGGCGTGCTTACCTTTAGCTGTACTAGCAAGTATAAATGCCATGCACTTTCAGTTTGTGTAGATCTAATCCTTCTTCAGAGGCTTTTCCATTTATAAAAAAATTTCTCCTTAGAAAAATTAGAGAAGGAAAAGAAAGGGGCACGTTCAACCGTGATAATGATTGCTTACTGCTTGATTCGTGTACAAAGGTCCGTGATTCTAAGCTGAGCACACTACTCAGCAACTCAAGACAAAGGGTTTATTGCTTTATGCTTCCTGTATATTATGAAGTTAAGATTATGGGCGTTGACAGATAATCGTGTCTCTGCCTTTTTCTTTTCAGGTGCTACAGTTGTAATATTAGTTTCAAAGATCCACTTCAGTCCTGCTGTTATCTTCAGCTACAGCCATCAAAGGAAAGCTCTTGGCTTGCATCGAAGAGTGATCTGTGAAACATCATATAGAAAAATTGGTTTCTGAAACGTTTGTCCTGCTTAATCCCTGGTGCTATGCATTACTAATGGGGCTTATTTCAGGATCTTATCTACTTTTACAAACTACTCAAACTGTAGTCATGTTTTCCTATGCCATTTTCATCTGGTGCATAAATGTTATTGCCTAAATAAAATTCATGGGCCTCTCAGTTTAGCATGCGCTCACTCTAATTAAGCATGTTTAAGTAGTATTTAACCTTTCTGTCACTTATTTGTATGTTCTTATATTTTTAGTGCCATCTCTGCAGTTTTGCGTATGTGGAAAAAAAAGCATAGACATGCTGAAAAGCTGGTCTTAGATATCAAAATTTATTAACATTGCTATTAAATATTCTTGCAGAGTTGCTCATTTTCTTGGTATTTTTAGAATATGCTCATATATAGTTACCATACATTATGATTCTTTTTTTTTTTTGCATGATACGGGAAGTACATATAGTGTTAAAATGTCATGTCCCATTCTTTGCAGTTCTATAAATGACTGTTCTTTTTCGGTGCTGGAGTGTTGGAAATTACTAATGGTTGCCATACTCTTAGTGATGTTGTGTACATTAGCAACTACTGTAGGTTGTTGAGAAGGAAAGGGATGAGCAACTTGCATTGAAATTGAAGAATAAGTTGTACATTTCTGTCGAAGGAAACAACAAGGAATCTATCTAATTTGCTGAGGTTAGGCGCATAGACTTTCTAATGAAGGTCCGCATCCATGCCAATCATTTCACCAGTCTCTGAAGTACTTAATTTTTTCAGCAGCTTACTGTTTTGAGTATGTTTTCTTAGAAAACAGTGACATAGGCATCCCCAATGGGCCTGCCGAAGAAGGTACCCGGGGTTTATTGAAGGCCCATGATCCGAAGTTTTACAAAGCCCGGAAGCCCAATCGAGATATAGTTTGGAAAGATAGAATTGTATTAGGAATATTGATTTGCAATTATCACGGGACGGGTCAGAATCCCTCCCGGACTTTGTAAACTTGTGTATTACGAAACCCTCGGCTCCGCCTCCTATATAAGGGGGAGTCGAGGGACAAAAAAAGGATCGATTCATTGTTTCACGCAACCCTAGTTTTCATAGCAGTCGAGTACTTTTCCGGCTAAAACCTTCGAGATCTACTTGCCCTCTACTTCCGACTAAACCCTAGTCTACAACCCGTAGGCATTGATAAGTTAATCCCTTGTCAATTGGCGCCGTCTGTGGGAATTAGAGGCGACAAGGATCTGATCTCGATGGCACGTTCGACATCATCAACGTCTTCGGTAGCAAGCAACGCGATGGATCGAGGTAAACAGATTGAAACCGCTCTAGTCGATTTTGTTGCTCACCCATCTTCCCGTGTGGATGCATATGCGTATCTGGAGGAGCCTATGGAGATGACGTTCGGGAAGTTCCACTTCCACGTTGGAAAAGAGGGATCGCATCGTCTTGAGGTTCCGGTCTCGTCGAGATCGTCGACGGCTGACTCCGATTTCTCGGAATCGTCATTACCATTCAAGATCGACGCCGAGAAAGTCTCGTCGTCACGTTTCACTAAATCAGCAACAAGCAAAAAACTCGTCAAGATCTTTGGCAGCACACCCTTCGAATCGTCTGCGGACTCCAATATAAGCAGCGACTCAGACAACGTCGACAGCTCCAACTTCATCGACAGATCTACTTCTATTCGGGAGGTTTTCGCCGATCTGTGTGACGGTGTCACCAATCCAGAAGGGGGAAATAAAGTTACAAGATATCACCAAGTTTGCGCAATCGGCGAGCCGAGTCGCCAAGAGGAGGAAACATCAGAGGCTTTCGATGATTTGGGTAATCCATACGTCGATCCCGCTGACCTCACACGAGGACTGGGAACCAAATATACCGGAACCACACCTCGCCAGAAAGTGCAACTACCGCAAGTAGCCTGGGATAGAGCATCGGGAGCCTTGAACGGTACAGATCCAATGACAACCACGGCCACGGCAGAGGAGTTACAAGCATATCAATATAGACTCGCACGAGCTGGCCGAGAATTGGAAAAACAAAGGGTGATACTCGAGCAGAGAAAAGCCGCAGCCTCCGCGTCAAGTAGACGAAGGGCGGAGTTGAGCCGACAATCAGGCACTTCAGGAGATAGTCACAGAGCAGCTCGAAACAGAGCAAGATCTCGGCTGCAAAATATACCTGAGGGAGAGCATTTAATCCAAAACCTCGACATGTCCTTCATGTCGATTGACACACGAGGGAATATTATCCCAAAAACCCCGGAAGCAGGATATATGGCGACACAGGCCTTCATACTGGCGAACAGGCCACCTGCAGGAGATCCAAGAGAGGCATTGTATAACATGGCTTTGGCAGGAGTCGGAGTCATGGGGACTGCGTTTGCAAGTACGAGCACACCTCCTGAAGGTGCCGCAAGACAAAATAGTCCACGACCTGCAGGGGCAGTCCAACCACCCCCAAGAACGTCGGCTAGGGACACAGTAGTACAGACACGGGTTGACAGGGCACGGCAAGAAAGGAGAGAACGTCGGCACTCACCAGAAGTAGATGACGAAGATTTGTGCGGACTCCCTTGTTTTACTCGACGAGTTCGCAAAACGCGAGTACCATCAGATTTCAAGTTGCCTGATAGTTATAAGAAATTCGACGGATTGCAGGATCCCGAGGATTGGTTGGTTGATTACCTAGAGACAGTAAAGCTGACGGGTGGAACTAAGGCGACAGCTATGCAAAGCATACAAGTATATCTAAGTGGCGCAGCTCGATCATGGATCAAGAAGTTACCACCTGGGTCTATCGATAGTTGGGAAACCTTCGAGGATCTGTTCGTAAAGAATTTCTTGTCCACGTGCAAGAAACCCGCGTCAATAGAGGAGCTGAGAGCCTGTCGACAGAAGTATGACGAGTCGATGAGGGCGTACATACAGAGGTGGAATATTATCAAAAACTAATATCTGACGAGAGAGCGATAGATGCTTTTGTCGGAGGGATCCGAAGAAAGGACTTCATCGAGGACCTCGGGAGGACCAATCCAAAGACAATAGCAGCACTCATGGAGATAGCAAATCGCTGGGCAGATGGAGAGGATGCTGTCAATAATAAGCGGCATAGGTCGCCCGAGGAGGATCGTAATAGAAACTTCCAAAATAGATGGCGTTTTCCTCGACAGTACTCCGATCATAACGGTCCCGGCCAAATATCGGCCAGCTTCCGTGGAAATAATGAAGGAAACAATCGAGATGATTATCAAAAAAGCAGCGAGCAGCGGGATGGTTCCCGCCCAAATAGACAAAATAATGGTCCAAGGTTCCAGAGGCCGTACATATCTCCCGAAGATATGATGAACGGACCGTGCCAGACGCACTTTTATCTCGACAACAATGGAAAAAGACAGTACGGACATTTGCAGAAAGACTGCCGAACTTTTCAGGCGTTGAACAGATTCGCAGGGCACGCCAACGCACAAGCAGCAAACAGATACCCTCAGGGGCCAAGGAGCGAGGTTCACCTTCCGCCTCCTCCCGCAATTACGGACGAAAATCGGCACCAGTTTAGAATAGCGGCAGCACCTCACCCACCTCCATATATCGACACCAATGGTGCGGTCTCGATGATTCAAAAGGCCAGGCCATCCAACAGAGCTCAGAAAGTGATCTCGCGACAAGTTTTTATGACAAGTTTTTCGGAGCCAAACCGCAAAGCTATGCTATCGTAAATCAATCGACTCAGAGAAGCTGGGTTCATCAAAGAAATACACACAGAAGCCACGTGGGTAGCAAACCCAGTGCTGGTCCCGAAGAAAAACACGGAGGTCCTTCGCATGTGCGTCGACTTCACGTGTCTAAATAAACATTGTCCAAAAGATCACTTTCCCCTCCCGAGGATCGATCAAATTATCGACTCCACGGCAGGCTGCGAACGTCTTTCTTTTTTGGACGCATACTCTGGTTATAACCAGATCCGACTGAAGGAAGAAGACGAAGTCAAAACAGCTTTTATCACCCCTTACGGCGTATTTTGCTACAGAACAATGCCTTTCGGGTTAAAAAACGCGGGTGCAACCTACCAGCGGATGATGCAGAAGTGCTTAGCCACATAGATTGGCAAAAACGTACAAGTGTACATTGACGATGTCGTCATAACAACAAAGGAAGGATCAACATTGATCGGCGATCTTAGAGAAACCTTCGACAACCTCGATAAATTCTGTCTAAAGTTAAACCCGACAAAGTGCTCTTTTGGCGTCCCTGCAGGAGAACTTCTCGGGTTCCTGGTGTCAGCAAGAGGAATCGAGGCTAACCCGGAGAAAATTCAGGCTATCGTGACGATGTGGAAACCAACAAAGCTAAAAGAGATACAACAGCTAACCGGACGAGTCGCAGCTTTGAGCAGATTCGTCGCCAGGCTAGGTGAAAGGGCGTTGCCATTTTACGCCCTGATCAAACAAGGAGAAAAGTACGAGTGGAACGAAGAAGCAGACAGAGCTTTTGAAGATCTCAAGCGCATAATCTCGACACCTCCAATATTGGTGACGCCTAAGGAAAAGGAACCTCTCCTGTTATACATTGCGGCCACACCTCAGGTGGTTAGCACGGTACTCGTGGTCGAGCGAGAGGAGGAAGGAAAACTACACGGAATACAGAGGCCGGTATACTTTATCAGCGAAGTTTTATCGCCTTCAAAACAGAGGTACCTGCATTATCAGAAGCTAGCATATGGAGTATTTACAACAGCAAGAAAGTTACGACACTATTTTTCGGCACATCCGATAATAGTGGTCAATGAGGCACCATTGTCAAATATACTGAATAACCCGGAAGCTACGGGCCGTGTCTCCCTTTGGGGAATAGAACTTTCCCCTCGGGACATCACATACGAAAAAAGAAAAGCGATTAAGTCGTAGATCTTACCAGACTTCGTCGCAGAGTGGATGGAGCTACAAAACACGGGACCGCCCGATTTATCAAGAACCTGGACTATGAACTTCGACGGGTCTAAGAGGTTAGAGGGAGCAGGAGCTGGCGTGATATTGGTTTCACCTCAAGGAGACAAGTTAAAGTATGTGCTACGGATGACGTTTCCCAACGCATCTAACAACGAGGCAGAGTACGAAGCGCTGATACATGGGATGAAGATGGCGAAGGCCTGTGGTGCGACCCGGTTAAAAATATACGGTGACTCCCAGCTGGTGGCTCAGCAAGTGATGAATCAATGCGACGCAGTCAATGATAGCATGATAGCATACAAAGAGTTATACAATGAACTCGAGAAGCTTTTCGACGGATGCGAGGTAAATCATGTTAGCAGGCTCAGCAATGATGAAGCTGATATTCTAGCAAATATCGGGTCGCAGTGTCTAGCAATACCACCCGGAGTATTCTGGGAAGAGATAAGTGAAAGATCGACTAAGGCAAGAAAGCAGCTAAAGAAGAAAGAAAAGGTCGAGAAAGGCTCGGGGGCTTCGACAGCCTTCGAGGCAGGCACACTTGGAGATGAGGAAGAGTCGCACGAGGTGATGGTAGTAGAAGTACCGTGGATGCAAGCCTATATTGCATATATCTCAAGGCAGCAAATACCCGATGATCCAGTGGAAGCAAGGCGAATTATTCGACGATCGAAAGCTTTTACTGTGGTTAAGGGCGAGCTATACAAGAAAAGTATATCGGGAGTCTTGCAGCGATGCGTCACAGCTGAAGAAGGTCGGATGCTTTTAAAGGATGTGCACGAGGGAATATGCGGACATCATGCCAGCAGTCGAGTTATTGCAGCCAAGGTTTTCAGAGCAGGATTTTATTGGTTAACAGCCATCGAGGATGCAAAGGACATAGTGCGCACCTGTGATGCGTGTCAAAGGTTTGCTGCAAAACCTCACTCTCCGGCAGCGGAACTAATGCCAATACCTTTATCATGGCCATTTGCTCAATGGGGTCTTGATATGGTGGGCAAATTGCACAAGGCGTGGCCAGGAGGATACGAGTATATGCTTGTAGCTGTCGACAAGTTTACCAAGTGGGTTGAAGCGAAGCCGATAAATTCGCCGAATGCAGCATCGGCAGTCAAATTCATCAAGAGCATCATTTTTCGGTTCGGAGTTCCTCATAGCATCGTTACAGACAATGGTAGTAACTTCACGTCAAAGGAATTCAAGGCTTATTGCGCAGAAGTAGGCATCAAGTTAAATTTTGCGTCAGTTGCGCACCCGCAAACTAATGGTCAAGTCGAGAAAGCAAACGGCGTCATCTGCAACGGCATCAAGAAGCGCTTATTAGGACCATTGGAAAAAGCTCGGCATACTTGGCCAGAGGAATTACAGAATGTGCTATGGAGCATAAGAACAAGACCCAACACAGCAACTCAGGAAACCCCGTTTTTCTTGGTCCATGGAGCAGAAGCAGTGTTGCCAATAGAAATAGAACACAATTCTCCAAGTGTAGCGGAGTTTGATGAAGAAACCTCGAGAAAGGCACGGGAAGACGACATGGATGCACTCGACGAGGCTCGCGATGAAGTATTGTCACGAGTCGCCAAATACCAGCAGGATATGAAAAACTATCACAGTCGACGATTACGACCAAGATCTTTTCAAGTTGGCGACCTAGTTCTTCGACTTACGCAAGACAGCCATGAGAAATTCGAGTCGCCATGGCTAGGCCCCTATATTGTCACTGAAGTAATCGAAGGAGGAGCTTACAGGATAAAGGACAAGAAGACAGGGGTTGTGGAGCCAAACCCCTGGAACGTGGCGCAACTTCGGCGTTTCTACGCTTAAGTCAAGATATATATGTAAACATACAATGTACTGAAACGCCCGCGAGTTTTCAGACGCACTCTTTTCCTTTCAGGGCACCGAGTGGGGCTGGAAGGTTTTTAATGAGGCGGGCTCGCGGTGCTGCAATGAAATAAAGATATCGGAGATATACATCCTTTTCTTCGACAGGCTCGGGGGCTCGTACCCGCAAATACAATATACACTCAATAAATTTTATTTGCCTTGGTTCAAAAACCTCGCAAACATAAAATAAAAATAAAGACATTGGCTGATGTCTACGTTCCCCCTCCTTTCCTGTAGACAGTGTTGGGCCTCCAAGAGCAGAGGTTTGTAGAACAGCAGCAAGTTTTCCCTTAAGTGGATCACCCAAGGTTTATCGAACTCAGGGAGGAAGAGGTCAAAAATATCCCTCTCATGCAACCCTGCAACCACAAAGCAAGAAGTCTCTTGTGTCCCCAACACACCTAATAGGTGCACTAGTTCGGCGAAGAGATAGTGAAATACAGGTGGTATAAATAAGTATGGCAGTAGCAACGGTGCAGGAAATAAGCGGCGTGTAGTTGATGGTGGTAGTATTGAGTAGTAACACAAGAAAACAGTAAACAAGCAGCGATAGCGTATTTAGGAACAAGGCCTAGGGATTACACTTTCACTAGTGGACACTCTCAACATTGATCACATAACAGAATAGATAAATGCATACTCTACACTTTTGTTGGATGATGAACACATTGCGTAGGATTACACGAACCCTCAATGCCGGAGTTAACAAGCTCCACAATAATGCTCATGTTTTAGTAACCTTTAGTGTAAGATAGATCAAAAGACTAAACCAAGTACTAGAATAGCATGCACACTGTCACCTTCATGCATATGTAGGAGGAATAGATCACATCAATATTATCATAGCAATAGTTAACTTCGCAATCTACAAGAGATCATGATCACAGCATAAACCAAGTACTAACACGGTGCACACACTGTCACCTTTACACACGTGCGGGAGGAATAAAACTACTTTAATAACATTGCTAGAGTAGCACATAGATAAATTGTGATACGAACACATTGCAATCATAAAGAGATATAAATAAGCACCTCACTATGCCATTCAACAGTGAATAAGTATTCTGTGAAATATAGCCTAAGAGACCCACACGGTGCACACACTGTCACCTTTACACACGTGGGACAAGGAGTCTCCGGAGATCACATAAGTAAAACTCACTTGACTAGCATAATGACATCTAGATTACAAGCATCATCATATGAATCTCAATCATGTAAGGCAGCTCATGAGATTATTGTATTGAAGTACATAGAGAGATTAACCACATAGCTACCGGTACAGCCCCGAGCCTCGATGGAGAACTACTCCCTCCTCATGGGAGCAGCAGCGGTGATGAAGATGGCGGTGGAGATGGCAGCGGTGTCGATGGAGAAGCCTTCCGGGGCACTTCCCCGCTCCGGCGCGTGCCGAACAGACTCTGTCCCCCAGATCTTGGCTTCGCGATGGCGGCGGCTCTGGAAGGTTTCTGTGGGTTTCGTCGTTCGCATCGAGGTTTTTAGGTCAGGGGCTTTAAATAGGCGAAGAGGCGGCGCAGGAGGGGGCCTGGGGTGGCCACACCATAGGGGGGCGCGGGCCCCCCCTAGGCCGCGCCAGGGTGTGGTTTGGTGGGCCTGTGGCCCCCCTCTGGTCCCTCTGGTGTGTTCTGGATGCTTGGGATTCTAAGATCTTTGGCGTTGATTTCGTCCGATTCCGAGAATATTTTGTTACTAGGATTTCGAAACCAAAAACAGCAGAAAACAGGAACGGCACTTCGGCATCTTGTTAATAGGTTAGTTCCGGAAAATGCACGAATATGACATAAAGTGTGCATAAAACATGTAGATATCATCAATAATGTGGCATGGAACATAAGAAATTATCGATACGTTGAGACGTATCATCCCCAAGCTTAGTTCTGCTCGTCCCGAGCAGGTAAAACGATAACAAAGATAATTTCTGAAGTGACATGCCATCATAAACTTGATCATATTGTAAACATATGTAATGAATGCAGCGATCAAAACAATGGTAATGACATGAGTAAACAACTGAATCATAAAGCAAAGACTTTTCATGAATAGTACTTTCAAGACAAGCATCAATAAGTCTTGCATAAGAGTTAACTCATAAAGCAATAATTCAAAGTAAAAGCATTGAAGCAACACAAAGGAAGATGAAGTTTCAGCGGTTGCTTTCAACTTGTAACATGTATATCTCATGGATAGTTGTCAATGCAAAGCAATATAACAAATGCAATAAGCAAGTATGTAAGAATCAATGCACAGTTCACACAAATGTTTGCTTCTTGAGGTGGAGAGAAATAGGTGAACTGACTCAACATAAAAGTAAAAGAATGGTCCTTCAAAGAGGAAAGCATCGATTGCTATATTTGTGCTAGAGCTTTTATTTTGAAAACATCAAGAGAGTATAAAAGTAAAGTTTTGAGAGGTGTATGTTGTTGTCAACGAATGGTAGCGGGTACTCTAACCCCCTTGCCAGACAAACCTTCAAAGAGCGGCTCCCATTTTATTTTATTTTTGGGTGGCACTCCTTCCAACCTTTCTTTCACAAACCATGGCTAACCGAATCCTCGGGCCTGCCAACAATCTCATACCATGAAGGAGTGCCTTTTTATTTTAGTTTTATTATGATGACACTCCCCCAACCTTTGCTTACACAAGCCATGGCTAACCGAATCCTTCGGGTGCCAACCAACAATCACATACCATGGAGGAGTGTCTATTTTTGTTAATTAATTTGGGCTGGGAATCCCATTGCCAGCTCTTTTTGCAAAATTATTGGATAAGCGGATGAAGCCACTAGTCCATTGGTGAAAGTTGCCCAACAAGATTGAAAGATAAACACCACATACTTCCTCATGAGCTATAAAACATTGACACAAATCAGAGGTGATAAATTTTGAATTGTTTAAAGGTAGCACTCAAGCAATTTACTTTGGAATGGCGGAGAAATACCATGTAGTAGGTAGGTATGGTGGACACAAATGGCATAGTGGTTGGCTCAAGTATTTTGGATGCATGAGAAGTATTCCCTCTCGATACAATGTTTAGGCTAGCAAGGTTATTTGAAACAAACACAAGGATGAACGGTGCAGCAAAACTCACATAAAAGACATATTGTAAACATTATAAGACTCTACACCGTCTTCCTTGTTGTTCAAACTCAATACTAGAAATTATCCAGACCTTAGAGAGACCAAATATGCAAACCAAATTTTAGCATGCTCTATGTATTTCTTCATTAATGGGTGCAAAGTATATGATGCAAGAGCTTAAACATGAGCACAACAATTGCCAAGTATCACATTACCCAAGACATTATAGCAATTACTACATGTAGCATTTTCCAATTCCAACCATATAACAATTTAACGAAGAGGAAACTTCGCCATGAATATTATGAGCTAAGAACACATGTGTTCATACGAACCAGCGGAGCGTGTCTCTCTCCCACACAAGCATTTATTCAAACAAAAACAAAAACAAAAGCAAACAGATGCTCCAAGTAAAGTACATAAGATGTGACCGAATAAAAATATAGTTTCAAGAGAAGAAACCTGATAAGTTGTCGATGAAGAAGGGGATGCCTTGGGCATCCCCAAGCTTAGATGCTTGAGTCTTCTTGAAATATGCAGGGGAACCACGGGGCATCATGACGCCCCGGAACCGGTACAATGAGGATTCCAGCGAACCGCCGAAATCCGCACGATATCGATTCAGAGACGCCCTCCGACACGACGTGCGCGACGAATCACACACGTGATGCCAGAGGAATTAACACGAGCGGTAACATTACAACAGGATTACAATAGAGCCCACAAGATACATATATTACAACAACGACTCCAACGAGTCAAGATACAAAAATATACAATACAAAGATCCAACACATACAGAAGATCAAAGGGTCCGAGTACGGACAAGATATAAATTGGACTAAGAGTCCTGCAGATAAACGATGGCGTCCATAACCCTGCCCAGGCCAAGCCGGAAGGGTAAACTTGCTAACGTCGTCTTCAGCGAACATATCTTCATACCTGCCCGGTTATATCCCGTAGAAGCAGCAATAAGTACGGGTTCGTACTTAACAAGACTTCAAGACGTATAAGCATTCGTCAACCAGTCGTCCTTTGTACTTGAGGCACGCAGGAGACTTAGAGGACGCAAGAGGAACGTCATAGGCAATATGGTGGGGTTAAGCGGCAGCGCGCAAGCACTAAAAACCTATAGAGACACTCTACAACATTCGTCTAATCAGAGAGGATGAGAGAGCGCATAAACTAACAGTTCTATACTCTACAAACATAACACAGCCGATGCTTTCCCCCTTCGCAAAGAGGTACTTACAAAGGCACCCACACAGTTGTCAAGTTTTAACCAGTTATTATTTAAGTGGTTCTATCTTACTATGCAAGTTATTAGTATTGAAACAACAGATGTAAGTTGTCTATGGTCGAGTCATACAGCTCCAAGTCGTCCATAACCGCGGACGCGGCTTATCGATAAGATTGTAACCTGCAGGGGTGCCCAAATGTGCCCACACGCATGATCAACCCACTTACGACAGGTGGATATCACGACACGCACTCTCCTTCACTACAACAATGTCCAGGAAGCCACCTAACTAAGTTAACCCGTTTCGGAGCCCGATCGAAACTCCGACGCGGACTTAGCTGTTTGCGTCTACGGCTTTCGGATGGAAACAGTGCCCGCAGGGTGAATCCATCTTCAGCAATACGTACCGCATCCTACGAGCGTGCAAGAGACAACGGGGTTAGAAGGCAACATGGCTTCCCCAAGAGTAACATCATATCATCCGACCACAAAGAAACAAGCTTGCACGCCCGGGAGAAACAAAACAAACATCCAAACTAGTTGTGGCCACTGGACAAAGCTGTAGATTCCGGCAGTGGTCGAGGGGAGACCCGGTAAGCATACCCACGTGTGGTTAGAGCGCTCAGTCTCGGAACAGATAACAAGAACTCGGGGTCCTAAGATATTTAGGAAACACAAGTGAGCCGTCACAAAACGATCAGCTGACCCACCGATGCCTCCGCTAAACAAATATCAACAACTAGAGTAACCATGATTTTTCCCAACGTATAACCCGATAAGATAACAACAACGGTAACGAGATATAAACAGCACTAGCATGCACTACGACTCGCAAGGGCAGACTCAATAACCAAACAATAGCCGTAGGAGGTGGTGGTGGCAATATGGGCTGCTTGAGGTAACAAGTGGAAGAGACACGTGACAAGAACGCAACTTAAGGATAGCATGAGGGAGAAGGCAAAATAAAATAGGTGAGCGACTCCTGCAGGGACATGAGTATAGGGAAATGCTTGCCTGTTAAAGCTTGCCGAGGAACATCCGGAGAACTTGTCGTATCTCACCGCACCACTTCGTGATCCTATCCGGGAAGAAGCAAATGCTACAACAAACATCGGATGCACATCTTACAACTACGGATAAAGAAGGTCCAGCATGATCATGATATGATATGCATGGCATGGCAGATATGATGCGATGCAACTTATCCAATTTAAGCGGAGTCGGAACCCCGGACAAACAATTATTAGGTTCAAGTTATTTATCTACCCCGCATATTAAATGTTGATTAGCATGGCAAGACAAGGCATAGGTGCGATACACAAATTAAATGGAACCGGGATAAGAGATAAGTAGTCCCGCACAATTCCATATTTAAGCATTAGGTGGATCGCTATATACCCAAACCCACATATGTGATGCAACAATAAGATATGCGGTGCACACATGTATGAATGATGCAACAAGGTCAAAATAGCACATTTTAGAAAATAGGGATTATGGTCGGGGTCTCACGGTACCGGAACAAAAGTGGTCGACGGGGCGGAGTGGAAGTGGCGGAAGTCGCCGACATCGAGGAAGTGGTTGAAGCCAGGGTCTTTGGTCCATGTCGTCGTCTCCGTGTCGAAGCGGAAGTAGTCGATGCGTCGGACGCCGGGTAGTAGACCTTGTCGATGAGGCGTCGGTGAAGTAGTAGCGGTCGCGCCGGATAGATTGTCGGACAAAACGGGCACGATCGCCGGAAAGAGCGGAAGCCAAAAAATCATGTGGTTATTTTATCGAGTACGTGGCGGCTGCCAAAACGCGGGACAAAAAAATGGACGGATGGAGTGCTGCCGGTCTACACTGCTGCTGCGTATACCGATGAGGTACACGTACACGGAAAAGACTGGCCAAGCCACACAAGGAGCTGATGAAATGGATACTGTGCAGGCAGAAGCTGAGAGAAAATGTATAGATGCATGCGTGCTGTGGCCTCTTTGGTACTGAAAAGAAGCAGTGATTGCTACAGCTGCGTACACGCGTGGGAAACAGCCAAACAGGGCAGGGAGGTGGCGGTGGTGTGTTGCATCGCTGCTTGCTGTGCTGCATGCGGGCGAGCGCGCGCGGCGCTGGTGGTGTGGAGCGGCGGGCCAGGCAGCCAGCCAGCAAGCAAGCGCGCGGAAGCAGGCGTGCCGGCCAGCGCGGGCGACGCGGGAGATGAGCTGGCGCGTGGCGGCAAGCGGCCAAGGCGGGCGGGAGCCGTACGGCTTGCGCGGGGCGGCGACGCAGGCGGAAGCTGGCGCGGCTTGCGGAGGATGCGCGCGTGGGCCGGCTCGAGCGGCCACGGTCGGGAGCGGCAGGCGCGCACGGCAATCGAGGCGGGGCAGCGAGCGTGTCGGCCGGCGACGAAAAGAACGGCGAATTTTTGGACAGAATTTGAGGAAGAAAGGAGAGGAAAACAAGGAGGATTTTGGGTGGGGATTTTTGGAGCAAAAGAAGGGGATCTCAGATCTGATTTGGGGGCTAGGGTTTGGGGAGGAGGAAGAAGGGGAGGGGAGCTGCCTTAAATAGGCCAAGGTTAGGTGGGCTTGGACTAGTTTTTGGACCAAAACTTTGACAGGCTTATGCCTACCTTTATTTAACAAACAACAAAACAGTTTTAGCAAAACATTTTATTTAAAGTAACGGACTGGAAAATAGATTTGGTTTTGATTTTCGAAATTAAGAAAAGAGCAGGGTGGCTATTATAATCGCCGGGTATTTTAGCAAAAAGAAAATAAGGTTTTTAATAAAATAATTTTGCGGTTGAAATATGTCAGAAAATTATGCAGATGACGTCATGCTGACGTAAAAAAAACAACAATCAAATCTAATTTGGAATATTTTCCGGGACGTTACAATCCCCAAGCTTAGAGCTTTCACTCTCCTTGATCATAGTATATCATCCTCCTCTCTTGACCCTTGAAAACTTCTTCCACACCAAACTTTAAGCAAACTCATTAGAGGGTTAGTGCATAATCAAAAATTCACATGTTCAGAGGTGACACAATCATTCTTAACACTTCTGGACATTGCACAAAGCTTCTGAAAGTTAATGGAACAAAGAAACTCATTCAACATAGCAAAAGCGGCAATGCGAAATAAAAGGCAGAATCTGTCAAAAACAGAACAGTCCGTAAAGACGAATTTTAAAATGGCACCAGACTTGCTCAAATGGAAAAACTCAAAACTAATGAAAGTTGCGTACATATCTGAGGATCACTCACGTAAATTGGCATAATTTTCTGAGTTACCTGCAGAGAATTAGACCCAGATTCGTGACAGACAGCAATGCTGTTTCTGCGCAGCAATCCAAATCTAGCATCAACTTTACCATAGAGACTTTACTTGGCACAAAAACATGATAAGGAGAGGTTGCTACAGTAGTAAACAACTTCCAAGACACAAATATAAAACAAAGTACTGTAGTAAAAAACACATGGGTTATCTCCCAAGAAGTTCTTTCTTTTTAGCCATTAAGATGGGCTCAGCAGTTTTAATGATGCACTCGCCAGAAATAGTATTTGAAGCAAAAGAGAGCATCAAGAGGCAAATTCAAAACACATTTAAGTCTAACATGTTTCCTATGAAGAGGAATCTTGTAAATAAACAAGTTCATGAAGAGCAAAGTAACAAGCATAGGAAGATAAAACCAGTGTAACTTCAAAAATTTCAGCATATAGAGAGGTGTTTTAGTAACATGAAAATTTCTACAACCATATTTTCCTCTCTCATAATAACTTTCAGAGGCAACATGAGCAAACTCAACAATATAACTATCACATAAAGCATTCTTATCATGAGTCTCATGCATAAAATTATTACTCTCCACATAAGCATAATCAATTTTATTAGTTGTAGTGGGAGCAAATTCAACAAAGTAGCTATCATTATAATCATCATAAATAGGAGGCAAAGTATCATCAAAGTAAATTTTCTCCTCAATGCTTGGGGGACTAAAAATATCATGCTCATCAAAGCCAGCTTCCCCAAGCTTAGAATTTTCCATAGCATTAGCAACAATAGTGTTCAAAGCATTCATACTAATAACATTCCCATTAGCATGCATAAGTTCCATGGGTTTTTTAATTCTCTCTTCAAACACATCATGTCCTAATTCAAGATAAAGTTCATAAAGATCTCTCATTTTGTTGTTGTCTTCCATTAAGCCTTACTAGTGTAAACAAGAAACAAAAAGATGCAATTGCAGGATCTAAAGGAAATAGCTTCGAGCACAAACACAATGGCGCCAGAAAAGTACTGTTACCTGGGACCGGAGTATGAGTGCCTTTTACCTTTCCTCCCCGGCAACGGCGCAAAATAGCTTGATGTCTACGTTCCCCCTCCTTTCTAGACAGTGTTGGGCCTCCAAGAGCAGAGGTTTGTAGAACAGCAGCAAGTTTTCCCTTAAGTGGATCACCCAAGGTTTATCGAACTCGGGAGGAAGAGGTCAAAGATATCCCTCTCATGCAACCCTGCAACCACAAAGCAAGAAGTCTCTTGTGTCCCCAACACACCTAATAGGTGCACTAGTTCGGCGAAGAGATAGTGAAATACAGGTGGTATAAATAAGTATGAGCAGAGCAATGGTGAAAATAGCTTGCGGCGTGTAGTTGATGGTGGTAGTATTGCAGAGTAGTAACACAGTAAAACAGTAAACAAGCAGCGATAGCAGTATTTAGGAACAAGGCCTAGGGATTACACTTTCACTAGTGGACACTCTCAACATTGATCACATAACAGAATAGATAAATGCATACTCTACACTTTTGTTGGATGATGAACACATTGCGTAGGATTACACGAACCCTCAATGCCGGAGTTAACAAGCTCCACAATAATGCTCATGTTTTAGTAACCTTTAGTGTAAGATAGATCAAAAGACTAAACCAAGTACTAGCATAGCATGCACACTGTCACCTTCATGCATATGTAGGAGGAATAGATCACATCAATATTATCATAGCAATAGTTAACTTCGCAATCTACAAGAGATCATGATCACAGCATAAACCAAGTACTAACACGGTGCACACACTGTCACCTTTACACACGTGCAGGAGGAATAAAACTACTTTAATAACATTGCTAGAGTAGCACATAGATAAATTGTGATACGAACACATTGCAATCATAAAGAGATATAAATAAGCACCTCACTATGCCATTCAACGGTGAATAAGTATTCTGTGAAATATAGCCTAAGAGACCCACACGGTGCACACACTGTCACCTTTACACACGTGGGACAAGGAGTCTCCGGAGATCACATAAGTAAAACTCACTTGACTAGCATAATGACATCTAGATTACAAGCATCATCATATGAATCTCAATCATGTAAGGCAGCTCATGAGATTATTGTATTGAAGTACATAGGAGAGAGATTAACCACATAGCTACCGGTACAGCCCCGAGCCTCGATGGAGAACTACTCCCTCCTCATGGGAGCAGCAGCGGTGATGAAGATGGCGGTGGAGATGGCAGCGGTGTCGATGGAGAAGCCTTCCGGGGGCACTTCCCCGCTCCGGCAGCGTGCCGGAACGGGACTCTGTCCCCAGATCTTGGCTTCGCGATGGCGGCGGCTACGGAAGGTTTCGTGGGTTTCGTCGTTCGCATCGAGGTTTTTAGGTGGGGGCTTTAAATAGGCGAAGAGGCGGCGCAGAGGGGGCCGGGGTGGCCACACCATAGGGGGCGCGGGCCCCCTAGGCCGCGCCGGGTGTGGTGGGCCTGTGGCCCCCCCTCGGTCCCTGGTGTGTTGGATGCTTGGGATTCTAAGATCTTTGGCGTTGATTTCGTCCGATTCCGAGAATATTTTGTTACTAGGATTTCTGAAACCAAAAACAGCAGAAAACAACGGCACTTCGGCATCTTGTTAATAGGTTAGTTCCAGAAAATGCACGAATATGACATAAAGTGTGCATAAAACATGTAGATATCATCAATAATGTGGCATGGAACATAAGAAATTATCGATACGTTGGAGACGTATCATTGGCCACCGAAATGCTCGGGGGCTAGGGAAAATACATATCTTTCTTACAACATATATACAGCAAGTTACAGTTTCTTCCGACAAAATAAGCTATCTACTGAAGAAACAAATTTAGGCGCGACCTAACAGATCATCAATGTTTATTCTGTCTTCTTCGGCAGAGGCACCCAGAAAATCGGCATAATGGCCATCTGCAAAAAAGTCGGCATCCATTCGAAGAAGGTCATCAATTATTTCTTCAGCTACCGGGGTAACTACCGCGTCAATTTTGTCGACACCCCTTCGACGTCGCCTCAGCTTGGTATGGACAGTTTCAACCACTTTGGTCATATCCAGTTTGGAGTGGCAGATCTGAAGCATAATAAGGGCAAATCTGGCGCCGGCTACTAGTTGAGCTCTTACAAAACCATGGATCTTGTGTGAGTCCTTAACTTGGTCATCAGCTCAGGAAGGGTCTTAGGCTGAACATCTCGAGGAAACATGGAGTTGTACACCATGGACAATGTTTTAGTACAAAATTCAAGGAACTGACGAACTTGGCACGTGCGGTCTTGAAACCTGACGATCTGTCGGGTATGCTCAGGTGTAGCCCAAAAACGGGAGCCACGGTCCAGCGCCAGGTTAACAAGGAAATTTGATCTTGTGTCAACTCGTTGATCTTCGGCAGCGGCATCCAAAAAGGGACCTAGTTGACGACAGTACATCAGTTAGAGACAGAAAACAGGCAAACAACAGAGGAAGTTTTAAGCTTGCAAAGTATACCTGCCATTTCCAGGCTCGCCTCAGTCATCAATTCAAGCATCAAATTCTCTCGGGAGGAAGCCTGTGCAGCTTCAGTGACTGCAGCCTCTTTTGAAGCTATAGCTTCCTGAGCTTGCTGTCGTGCAATTTTCTCCCTCTCAGATGATCTTCGAGACTGTTCCATTGTTACGAGTGCCTGTTTCTTCATCGATTGAAGTTGTTGGCGAAGTTCTTCTAAGTCATGTGCTGGACCCATAGTCGAAGAATCCACAATGAACTCATCATCGGCTAACATTTTCTTCGAGTAGGAGGAAGCAGGCAAAGCATCGGAGGAACGAGGAGTTGGAGTATAGTTGTCAAATACCAACTGGAAAGAAAATTTCGACATCAATTATCACGCAAAACAGACTTCCATTAATTCTCAAATATATTTACATGGTTCTTCCAAAAGGCTGGGTCCTAGTGAACCAACCATACGCTGTCGCAAGCTACATCTATGGCGACAGTCATCAAAAGAAAGGAAAAAGAAAGGCAGGGCAATCTACTTGACCTCCGGTTTGGCGGAACTGGAGGAAGGCGTTGGCTTGTATCCGAGGAAGGAGAGGATTTTCTTCGAGTTTGGCTTGGCAGCCTTGATCAGTGATTGCCATTTCTTCGTTTCCATGCTCTTCACATCACCAACCTTCGTCCAGTCGACGCTTTGTTGGCTCTCAGCAACCAACGCGATGGTGCCTTCAACGCCAATCTTGAGGTTTTCTTGCCGAAGAACTAGCCCAAGATCTTCTTTCGGATTGAAGCGCTTGGCAAGCGCAGCAAAAGTGTTGGGTTCATTTGTCTTCGGGAAAAAATAGGGGAAAAGCCGCGAAAATGCCGCCTTGGCATCAGAGACGCTTTGGCGCACCTCGTCCCCATAAATTTCGAGGAGAGAAAGGGCGTCGAGGAGGCGATCATCTTCGGGCTTTTCAAGTTGATATTCTTGGCCCATTTTCCCTGCTGAAGCAAATTCTAGATTACCGAAGAGTATACGCAAAAATTAAAGGGAATGCGAGGAAAGTGATGAGTACTTACTGACAAAATGTCGATTCTGCGACTCTAAGCGAGCGGCGATACCAGCTTCACGAGCAAGTTGTCGGGATGTATGCTCACTCAGAGCATTTTCAGTGTCATGGAGCCTCTTCGAAGACTCTCAACTGAGGCAGATTCGCGTTCCGCCTTTTCCCGAGCTTTTTCGCTCTTAGCCAGCTCGAGAGCAAGATCATCGGCGCGCTTATTGGCTTTGGCGAGAGCATCTGGTAAAACAGCGACAAAAGTTACAACAAAATAGAAAGGGAAAGAGCATTCGACAAGAAAGAGATAAGGGAAGTACCTTCCAAACTATTCGCATGATCGCGGTACCCAATAAATTGAGTACCAAGACGAATAAATTGTTGCATCAGAGGCTGAGTAAACAAAAAAGGGATAAGAAAGCCTGAAGAAAAGAAGTCCGACAGCAGTAAAAATAGGTGGTAAAGACGCTTACATCATCCAGAGCAGAAGTCGACGAACTCCCAGGCAGAAGGTTTGATCCTTCGATAGGTTCAGTCCTTGCTCTCTTCGGCGAAGAGGCACGGGGGCTGCCGGGAGGAGTCAAGTCCCCTATATCGCGCTGGGGAGGCGAGGTTTCTTCGGTAGCAGGGCGAGTATCGGACAACAACAAGGTATGTGACGTGCTCGTGTGAGCAGTTACATTGATAATGGGGTCCTCTTCTTTGTCGCCACTATTGTGTCAAAAGATAGTATGAGGATATGCAGAAAAAACAAATATAGCAAAAAAAGGCGACATGAACTTACGAGCTAACGAGAGCATCGTCATAAGGGTTGAAGGTTTTCCCCTCTTTCTCGGGAGAAGTCTCCTTGACAGGAGATTTCCCGGCTTTGGAGGTGCCGGAATCTTGGAGCTCCTCCCTCTTTCTTTTATTCTTCGGAGAAGCAGCTGAGGGGAGTGAACGCGAAGACTCGGAAGCCTCGGTTTCAACTTATTCAGAGGAAGCCGCGAATTTATGAGAACCCGCAACTTCACTCTCAGGGCGAGAAGTACCCTGATTGTCGTCAGTGACAACGGTTCGTTCTTCGACTTCCCCGTCTTCAGGCAGAGGGGGAAGAGAAGATAGAAATTGGTGTTTCTGCAAAGACAAAACAAGATATATCGACAATAAGGAATTCAGCACAAAATAGTAGTCGATAAATGCTAAACTTCGAGAGGACAAAAATAGTTTACCTTGGGAAGGGCGTTGGTACCACTATATGGTTTCACGCCACAGGAGGTTGGAATTGAATCTTTCTTCTTGCTTAACGACGAAACACGTCGGACAAGCTTTTCCAAATCATTCACAGAGAGATCTTTGGATAGGCGATCGACATCTTTCTCGCCAGCATATAACCACATAGGGTTTTTGCGAGCCTGTAGGGGCTGCACCCTAATCCTAAGGAAGTAGGCGGTAATCTAGATACCCGACAATTCTTTGCCGCGGGAATTTTGGAGTTCATGGATACGGGACATCAGTGCTTCTGTCGCCGTTTTTTCTTCATCAGAAGCTTCAGCGTCCCATGAACGACGACGAACGATTTTCTCGCCACCATCAAAAGGAGCGATATTGTACTCCTGCGCGTCATTGTACGCCTCCTGGACATAAAGCCATCTTTTGCGCCACCCTTGAACAGAGTCAGGGAACTTGACATCGAAATATTCGACATCAGGGCGGATGCATATAACTACACCACCTACATTATAGGCGGTGGTGTGGGAGCTGTTGCGGCGGACAAGGAATATGCGTTTCCACAAGGCCCAGTTAGGAGGGGTCCCGAGAAAGCATTCGCAGAGGGTGATGAAGATGGAGATGTGAAGGATGGAATTGGGAGTGA
Organism: Lolium multiflorum; assembly: GCA_030979885.1. Taxonomy (NCBI): domain Eukaryota; kingdom Viridiplantae; phylum Streptophyta; class Magnoliopsida; order Poales; family Poaceae; genus Lolium; species Lolium multiflorum. The sequence continues at coordinate 17,159,728 of CM061749.1, forward strand.
GATGATGAAGTTGCAGACCATAAACAAAGAGTAATCCACGAAGAAATTCGTGGATCGGCGTAGCTAAGCCGCGGATGAGGTGGTCAACAAAGGTTACCCGGTATCCAATGCGCGGCTTGGGGTAGCTCTCCTCGCCGGGGAAGATCAGCGTCTTCTCCTGCTTCATGAACCCGAGCTTCTTGAGCAGGTTCACGTCTTGATTGGAGATCTTAGATCTCTCCCATTCGGAGAACTGCAGGTCTTCCGTGGCCATGGGGGAGGTGTGTTTGGTGAGCCTTGACCGCGGCGGCATCCAGCGGGATTGACTGCGGTAGGGAAGTAAGCACGGGCGCAGAAGCGTGTTTGGCAATGGGGATTTTGGAAAGAGAGAGAAGCAGAGGTGCGGCGCAGCGAAGGAGAGAACGGAGGAAGAAGAAGGTCTTTTATAGTCAACCTGCGAATCGACGCACCGTTGGATGATATGAGAATGGATTGGATTCTTTACACGTGGCTCAAGGGGTACAAATGTATTTTCAATATGAAGGAACTGGACAGGCGTTACAGCGCGCGTGCCAGAAAAAGTGGAGGACGTGTGTCCCCCACTTGCGCAACGTGTCAAAGTGCCGCACACTTTGGGTCCACAGGTCAATGACAAGACAGAACTCGCGTTTTCCCGATACAGTGGTCGTGGCTATCGTCAGCAATGATGTCACTTTACAATGGAAAAATCTCGGCTGTGCTATATGAAGATTGGCGACAGGAAAGGACGACTGGTGATCTCGAGAGCCTTTGATCAAATACAAGTTTTTGTTCAAATGCTCGGGGGCTACTTTATAAAGGTATATCAAGAAGATTGATGGAAATGATTCAGAAAGGGATGATTCAACAATATTGCGACAGACACAAATTGGAGCCTACAGCCAAGTATAAATCCTCGACTGTAGCCTCGGGGGCTACTCCCATCGGGAGCGCTGTTCGCGCACCCAATAAATATGGACAATATAGTGGGGCAGATGCTAAAAAGGTGAGCCTACAACCAAGCACAAGTGCTTGGCTGTAGCCTCGGGGGCTACTCCCATCGGGAACGCTGTTCGCGTGCCCGATGAAATTTAGTAAGTACTAGGGAGCATATTTCGAGTTGTTAAAATAACTCTTCATATACTCCCATCGGGAAGATAAAGCACAATATAAGTCATCCGTTGACTCGAATAAGTGTGCTACTCCAACAGCCGGAGAAAGTACTCGACAATATATTCTCGGAGCGCGCAGCCGCGAATAATCTCCGAATGCCGCAAAACTTTGCGAAGATAAGTCCCCGGATCCGTCCTGTGCGGCGTGGCACCGTCTCGACGGCGGTTTGCTTTTCCGTATCAACAGATACGAAGAAAATCCTAACGGACGCGTTAGGTACCCGATAAAACATGACTGGAACTCGGCATCTGGTAAGACCTTAAGCGGCACATGTCGAGTTACGCCAGTATCCCGAGATCATGTCCAGGAACGTGATCTTGAAGTAGGTTTTTGCGGATTGCCACAAGAGCAGTTAACTAGTACCTGATCCGTCAGATGAACTAGCCCCAATTACCGTTATCCCTGTACAATATATAACTGTTCTATTAAAGATATATGTCAATTCGAAGAAGTTATATGATAATTGTAAAGTTGGAGATTTTCCCTGATTCTCCGATTCAAGCAAAATCTCGGGGGCTACTGACATAGGCATCCCCAATGGGCCTGCCGAAGAAGGTACCCAGGGTTTATTGAAGGCCCATGATCCGAAGTTTTACAAAGCCCGGAAGCCCAATCGAGATATAGTTTGGAAAGATAGAATTGTATTAGGAATATTGATTTGCAATTATCACGGGACGGGTCAGAATCCCTCCCGGACTTTGTAAACTTGTGTATTACGAAACCCTCGGCTCCGCCTCCTATATAAGGGGGAGTCGAGGGACAAAAAAAGGATCGATTCATTGTTTCACGCAACCCTAGTTTTCATAGCAGTCGAGTACTTTTCCGGCTGAAACCTTCGAGATCTACTTGCCCTCTACTTCCGACTAAACCCTAGTCTACAACCCGTAGGCATTGATAAGTTAATCCCTTGTCAAACAGTGTCTACTTCTGTATGTCTTCTGTACTATTACTCCATTCCACTCTAGAGCTGTTTTACACTTTTGTCCTTTCTTATATCAATTAAACTTGGAGACTCCAAAGAAGCCGTGGCGGTGCAGGGGGTTGGGGAGGTGGTTCCGGTGGTGGATGAATCTTTGGTGGGCTAATCAGTATGCTAGCGGAGTGTTTGTACATGAATATGGGTGTATAGATGCCCCTAAATCACAGCGGAGTACATACAAATAATATGTGATACTGGTGGTGCTTGTCTTAGAAATAGATGGCAACATGCTACGGTCTTCTATTTTGTAAAGAACTCATATTTGATTTGATATGACTACGAATATTGTAGTGTTACTTTTGTTTGGTTGTGCGGCTATTGTCTGTGTGTAGCCATCTTTTTTGTAGCCTCATACCTAGGCTAGGAGACTGACATTTGTAAATTCTGGGCCTGGTGGCATTATCTAATTATTCATATGAATGTTTTAGACGTCTGAATGCTATGGTTCCTTTTGTTCTTGAAATACCAAAAAACTATCCAACGGAAACCATATCCTTCATTCAGGATCACCTGGTCTCCTTTATCTTGGGAAGTAGAACCCAGCAGTTTCAGTATATCTCCATATATTCTATACATGTGATTACCAGGTAGCTAATTATCTCACAACTTTTCTTTACTAAGTTTACGTTTTTATAGTTAACAGCTTTTTCATGTGAGTTGTCATTGAGCCGCATATACTTGAAAAAAATCTACAACTGAGGTACATTGTCCCATTTTTTGTACTCTGTATTAAAAATGAATTGATCTTCAACTCTTAACATTTATTTCAGCTGTCTCACTTTTCAGTGCCAATTTGTTTATCTTCTCATTTACAGTGGTGTTTTCTTTTAGTGGTGTGAACATCTATTATGGCCACGTTTCCTTTGTGTCGTAGCCTTTGAAGACCATGTTGCCACATTGTCCATAGGCAGATTATGTAAATGTTGGCTCTCCCTACTTCTATTACTCTTCATAGAACATTCCCGTATTTCCCTGATTGTATATAAGCTTTTGTTGCTCTCTTCCACTATTGTCACTCTCTTGTTGTGCTGGTGGTGTGAGTGTAGTGATGTCAGAGAAGGCAAACAGGGAAGATCAAGTGAGGATCTTGTATGGACAGTCCAATACCAACACAAGGAGTCCTGGATGCTTCGCAAGGAGGAGAACAAAAGTGCAGTGGCTGTGACAAAGAAATAGCAGACGCCTGTAGAGGAATAGATCAAAATCAACGTCTATGGTTGCTTGGGGCAGTACTGCAAGTTATCACCGAACGAATCTGTCATCACCCGGATTTTTAAGTCCAGATGCCTATTATGCCATACATCGCAATCCCAGGAATATTGTTGTTGCGAGACATAATAGTTGAATATCATAGAGTCATCATTTATTACAACACATAATCGTCTTACAAGGGTAGATCACATGATCCAATATTACAATAGTAGTTGATCTATTGATCAACGAACATCACAAATAGCGGAGCGAAGTAGTAGTGGCTATCTAATCCACAGGCCAACGCTTGACGTCGGGAGTAGTCTAGTTGTCGTAGATGTCTGCTGTCCATGTTCCTTGTACTGTTGTTCTCCTTCAAAGTCTGGCCATTTGAATAGCGGGGACAAAGCCATGAGTACTTTTAAAGTACTCGCAAACTAATACTAGTGTAAGCACTATCAATTTTAGTAAGGGGATACTAAGCTCTAGGTCTATTTGCATAAAGCCAAGTTTATTTCATAAACCTTTAGTAAAGATGCTTAAATCACTAGACTATCTCAAATGGGAACATTAGTGTCATTCCCACAACTCTGTTGTGATTCAAGCCAAATTCACCATTCACCTTTCAAAATCCAAACACAAGTCATATGTCACATTTTCGAAAATGGTCTGATGACGGAACAGTATGGCCTTTCCAACCGTCCTTAACCGTGGACGCGGCTATTCGAATAGGTTTACACTCTGCAGAGGTTGTACACTTGTGCCACAACTTTTGATTACATCCGTCAGGGGTAACCCTGAATAATCATAACTCAGTACGCGGATCATCAACCATAACCTTTCACTTACATATCCTAGTATAGGCACCTCTCCCCATGAGCTTGGCCTCCCGGTGAAAACCGCCAACCCGGAACTGCACAGGGCTTGGGCCGGACATTCACCTCATCTTTAACATCGTTTCTTGTGTTGTGGAGGCAGCTTTTGGCATAACCCCGATGACGCTTGTTTAGAGGGAACCCATACTAAGACACATAAACTTCCAGTTAAGCCCTACCCATAATCAGGTATTGTGGGGGTACTTGAAAATTGGAATGGTATCGCATCCGAACCCAACCATCAGTTTTCGTAAAATTCACTAAGTCATTCACCAGTCATATTCACCTTCAAAATCTTTCAATAGAATGACTCATCATTCCAAGGTTTTCAAAGTCATTGGTTTTCACAAGTTCCCATCTCTAATAGTCAATTTTAATCTTTAGCACTAGCAACTAGTTATGAGAGGTGCTAAGTAACCTGGATTGCTCTAGGCTAAGTTTGATACTCTTGCACTACTCCCTAACTAAACAAAATGAATCATGAATCAAAAAGTAACTTTGATAAATAAAATCAAGTAAAGCTTTGATAAACCAAAGTCAAAAACTGGTAAGGTAAAAACTTGGGATAGGATCATTAAGCATAAATTAAAGGGGGATGAGGCCTTGCTCTTGTAGAGCTTTGCCTTAGGGTATCTTGCAAGAATATTAGCTTGCAATACTATAACTTGCATTAGTCTAGCTTGCCTTGGTTGGTGTATGGATCAAAATGTTCCTCCTTCTTCTCCGTAGATGTTCTCGTCGTCCCCTTCGTAGCCTTCGGTACTAGCGTCTATAAATGAATACGAGGATACAATCACCACCCAAACTTGCATGCTAGACTAAACACACCAAAGATTCACACAAGCCTATGCTAGCATCACATCTTATTAGCATGGTGATTTACTTTGTTCTATTTCAAAGAAAAATAATTTCCTCTCATTATAATTATTTATTAGTGTAGCTCTTTAATGCTTTGGAGGAAATAATTTCCTCTCATTGAATCTTATTAGGATTTAATCTCTTCAACCAATAATAAGATATGAGTATAGGTTGACCAAGGTCAACACTCATATTTATTATTTGAGAGTGGAAATTTAAATGAGGTGCTACACCTCATGCATTTTAATACTAGCATGGAAATGATTTAATGTCTCTAAGTAACCAAGCATGAGGTTTATTAGACCAAGGTGGGTACCTCTATTTGAATTACTTAGGATCACAATTTAAATGAGAGAGAAGCTCCCATACTATTTAAATAATTTTAGGTGTATGTGTTAAATGGACTAGAAATGGCTCCATAGTAATTATTTGGATCTAGTCCATGATCATGCAAAACAACTATGCTATATTTTTGCATAAACAATTATATTATGTCAAATGTGATTTATTAGAGTTGGAATCAACTCAAAATCATTTATAGATAATTTTTAATATTTATTTGAAGTTAGAAAAGGCCCTGCCTTGTTATTTTTATCCTTTGAATTTAATTACGAATTTGGACATGAGGCCAGTGGCATTATTTAGACAATTTCATGGGCTTTCCAAATATATAAAATTTGCTAAATTTGGTGTAGTGGATTTTAAATTATTCAAATTGGAAGTGAGCAGCAGTGTTGAATTTGAACTAAAAGATTTAAATCGAATTTGAATTTCTGGGCCGCGCGGGAAAACTTAACGGGCCGAAACGAATTAAACGAGCACTGCGCGGCCCAACACGCATCTGGTGAGCGTGGGCTGCCTGACGAGGTGGGAACCACCTGTCAGCGGCTCTTAACGCGCGAAACGGTACGCGCGCTGACGGGCGTTGGATTAGAGGATGGATCTACGGCTCACAGTGGTCGTCTTCTCCGGCGAGAAGGCGAGGTTCTGGCGGCGAGCCTAGGGGGTCGGAGGGTGTACCAGGCCGTTTCAGGTGTCTGGCAAGGTGCGCGGAGAAGTGGTAGTCGATGAGGAAGCCCTGGGTGCAGCGGCGGCGCTCGGGGAGGCTCCAATCGAAGCAGGGCTTCCGCGGGCTCGGCGGACCTCGCTTCCAATTGCTGCTGCTCCGGCGAGGTGGAGTTAAATTGAGGTGGGGAGAGTGATCAGTGAAGAGGGGAGCAGATGGTGTGAAGAAGTTGCGGGCTGAGGTGCTCTATTTATAGCGGGCGAGGGTGGCCGTGAGGTGCTGCAAGGGCGCGTCGACGGCGTGGCCTCTCCGTCGATCGAAAGGGCAAGGCGAGGACAGCATCTGTAGGCATCGTCATGGCGATGCTCTAGGTATAGCTGGCGCGTCAGGGACGATGGGATCGCTCGGGAGGTCGATTCGAGTGCGGCGTACCGCGGTACTTGGCGGGACGACGGTGACGAGGCAGCCGCGATCGCTCGAGTGGGTCTAGGAGGTAGAGGGCGTAGGCGGTTCTCGTTCCGGCGTAGGGATGCGGGGAGCGTAGGCTGCTCGAGCGCGCGACGCCGGCGTGTCCGAGGCGCGCTCACCGCGTCGTCGTCACGCTCGCGGCACGGTTTGGACGCTGGTTCTGGCCAATACCGAGCCTTGGCGAGCATGGGCTGTGTACCGTGATGTTCCTCGTGTTACAGAGATGCTGGGACAAGGTGGTGCTGAGAGAGAGAGGCTAGAGAGAGAGGTGCCAAAGGTGGCCGGCATGGCCACGGCATGCATAGTCTAGGGTTTCTTTCCCCCTCCTCTCACTTTAATCGACCAAGGCAGGTACTGGAATGATGCAGGGGCTGTAAGAGGGTGTGATGATCACAGGTTAAAGGGGTTTAGGCAAGAAACCAGAGGGTAATAGAGGGTAACACTAATCTGGATTATTGCCTGCAAGGTGTTCGGTCAAATGGCCGCATGAAGCTTTTGTTTGAAATTTGAAATTATTTTTGGTGAATCTCATTTATATAATTAAGGTGAAGTATTGGTGGTGGTGGTACTCATTTTGGAATTGAAATGCAAAGTTTCAAATTTGGGTATGATCTTCACTTTATTTCAGCATCCCTACTTGTCACCTTTATACTGGTCAACCTAGTCAACTCTAGCCATGGTGGTCAACATCAAAGTTACTCACCTTGACATGGTCTTGGATGACATGGCTTTGGTTGACCAAGTTTAGTTTAGGAATAAAGAAAACCAGAGGGGTAAAGAGGTGAAGAAAATATTTTGGTGACATATGACCATTATCATATGTGGGTTGAATTTGAAATTTTCTTTGATTTGAATTTGGTTTCTTCTATGCATTTGTGTTTGTTTATCATATATAAGTATTTTAGAAACCAAAGATCAAGCTATGGTGGCCTTGGGTGAAGATTTGCAAAATTGGCTTTATGTGTATGTGAGTGAAATTGGGATTTTCTCACTATTTGATTTCTCTCCATTTGATTTGACTTTTGTTGACTCTAATGTGATTCTTATTAGTTTAGAAACATTTTCAAACCATTGAATCCATTTCAAAAGGTCTTGATCAAAGATTTGCAAAAATGGCCATAACACATAAGAGGTGATGTGTCAAATTTTATTATTTTTGTAACTTGTTCACCTTGCTTTACTTGGGCATGGGTTAGGGTCAATTTAGGGTTATATTAGGTTGGGAGATGGTTTCATATCATTTGGTCAAGGTTTAGAGTCATAGAGCAAAAATTTGGGTGTTAAGGCTATGTGTCACATATGCCTTTATGCATATGGTGCATTTGAGTTTTAATTTGACTTGGCTTGACCCAAATGGTGTTGTTGAGTGTTGAAATGGTATATAGGAGTGATCCCACCATTCATAACAAGTATTAGGGTCAAGGTTCCCAAATTCATAAATTTGCATTTTACTCTCATATGCCTCTATGGCATTTTTAGTTTCTTTTTAATTTCTTTGGTTTCACTTTGGATTTGTTTTGCTAAGTGCTAGGTAGAGTGTATGAAGGTTTTCCAAACCTCTAAACAAGGTAGGAGGGTCTAGGGTAAAGATTTATAAAAATAGCCATAGGCACATATGCCTTTTTCTTATTTAATTTCCTTTTATTTTATTTTAACTAGGATGGTGAAAAGAGGGGTGAGGTTTAGGGTTTAAGGTTATTTCAAACTACTATTACAAGCAAACATGGCAATAGCACAAGTATTAAGCAAGATCACTATGTATCATACTTAATTTAATAAAAGTTTTTGTTGGTTCCAAAATTTGGAACTAGGGAAATTCATTTGTTTTGTTTAGAATTTTTTGGGATGTTACAAACCCTTCCCCCTTAAACAAATCTCGTCCCGAGATTTTAAGAAAAGTTAGGTTCCTAAGAGAGATTGAGCATTTTGATTAACAGGAAGACATACTTGGCATGGTCTGGGTTGCTTCCTGTGCTTCGGTGGTATTCAAGCGGTAGTAACGACCGTTGCGGTTGTTTGGGTAGTTTGGGGCAAACTTCCTTCCAGTTGCGATACGGCGCGGCTGCTGGGCAGGTGCAGCGGTATTGAGGGCAGTCTTGGCAAGCTTCTTGGGGCATTCATTGGAGTAATGACCTTGGATTCCACATTCATAGCAGGTCATAGTTGACTTGTCCTTTTGGGCAATGGGTACAGCATTGCTTCCAGTCCTTGGGGCATTGTTGGCGGCTTTCATCGGGCACTTTCTAGAGTAATGACCCGTAACACCACATTCATAGCAAGTCACAGTGGACTTGCCTCCGGGGCATGGTTGGGTATTGGGATGAGCTGCTCCAGTGATGCTATTCACGCGGAGGCGAGCAATGAGGTAGTCCTTCTTGGCGTGTTGATGACGAAGTGCCTTGCGCTCCATTGCAAGGATGTTGATGGTGTCAGTCATCTTGGCGTGCTCAATGTGCATCTGGTTGGCTTGGGCACGGGGGTTGTTGCGGGTAGGAGGGGCCATCTGAACAATGAGGTGGATCATAAGATAAGCGGGGAATTTCTATGGTTTGTTTGAGATAAACTTGAAAAGTTTCAAAACTTGAGTAGTGTTGAGGGGGTACAACCAACAACACTTTTTCATTCATACCAAACATCACACATTACAAAGCTAACACACCGTTGGTTTTAAGAACCATTCACCGCTCTACGATACAAGGGGATCTTGATACAAACCCACACCTACACCTGTGAACTAGTGCAACTACTCATCCTCATCATCCACATCGATCGGGATGATTCCATCCTCTCCGGCCTCCAGAAACTCATAGTCCTCCTCATCAGTGAACTCATCCTCCTCGAAGTCCTCGTCATCACTCAGGAAGGCTTCTCCTCCCTGAATGTCTTCACCGTCTTCATCCATCCCATTCAGCTGATCTTCTTGAGCCTTGACAGTGGCCTCCAAGGATGCTATCCGGGCGCGAAGGCGCTCAATGGTAGCGTCCGTCTTGGCACGCTGCAGACGGAGTGACTTGCGGTCCTTGGCGAGCAGCTTGATAGCATCGGCATGATGAGCCAATGCCATGTGGGTCTGGTTGGCGTAGGCACGCGAGTTGTCCAGCTCCTTCTGGGTCTGGAACAGCATGAAGTCCAGGTGATCCACATGGTGCCTCAGCTCAGGGTGGAGCGGCAGGCCCATGGGTTCTCCATCGGAGTCACGCCTTGCGAGATGCGCAAAGCGCTCTCCCTGGATGGCGGCCTCATTCTGCCCGCACAGACGGGCAAGTGCTTCCTGAAGAGCACGTGCCAGTCCGTCCAGCCAGTTGCCTTCCAAGAGAAGAGGATCCTCTCAGAAGTAGGAGGATCCATCTTGCCTCTCAGATCAGCGGTGATCACCCACTGAAGCTCCCCGCCTTGCTGGTCGTTGACCTTGATACGTCTCCAACGTATCGATAATTTCTTATGTTCCATGCCAAATTATTGATGATATCTACATGTTTTATGCACACTTTATGTCATATTCGTGCATTTTCTGGAACTAACCTATTAACAAGATGCCGAAAGCCGTTCTTTGTTTCTGCTGTTTTGGTTTCAGAAATCCTAGTAACGAAATATTCTCGGAATTGGACGAAATCAAGACCCGGGGTCCTATTTTGCCACGAAGCTGGAAGACCGAAGAGGAGTCGAAGTGGGGCCACGAGGGCCGCCACCATAGGGCGGCCCAGCCCCTGGCCGCGCCGACCTATGGTGTGGGGCCCTCGTGTGGCCCCCACGTTGCCCTTACGCCTTAAAGCCTCGTCGCGAAACCTCCGGTACCAAGAGCCACGATACGGAAAACCTTGCGAGACGCCGCCGCCGCCAATCCCATCTCGGGGGATTAGGAGATCTCCCCTGCGGAGAGGGGATTCATCTCCCGGAGGACTCTACACCGCCATGGTCGCCTCGGAGTGATGAGTGAGTAGTTCACCCTGGACTATGGGTCCATAGCAGTAGCTAGATGGTTGTCTTCTCCTCATTGTGCTTCATTGTTGGATCTTGTGAGCTGCCTAACATGATCAAGATCATCTATCTGTAATTCTATATGTTGTGCTTGTCGGGATCCGATGGATAGAGAATACTATGTTATGGTAATTATCAAGTTATTACATATGTGTTGTTTATGATCTTGCATGCTCTCCGTTATTAGTAGAGGCTCTGGCCAAGTTTGTACTCTTAACTCCAAGAGGGAGTATTTATGCTCGATAGTGGGTTCATGCATTGACACCTGGGACAGTGACAGAAAGTTCTAAGGTTGTGTTGTCCTGTTGCCACTAGGGATAAAACATTGATGCTATGTCCGAGGATGTAGTTATTGATTACATTACGCACCATACTTAATGCAATTGTCTGTTGCTTTGCAACTTAATACTGGAAGGGGTTCGGATGATAACCTGAAGGTGGACTTTTTAGGCATAGATGCAGTTGGATGGCGGTCTATGTACTTTGTCGTAATGCCCAATTAAATCTCACTATATTTATCATGCCATGTATGTGCATTGCGGTGCCCTCTCTATTTGTCAATTGCCCGACTGTAATTTGTTCACCCAACATGCTTTTATCTTATGGGAGAGACACCTCTAGTGAACTGTGGACCCCGGTCCATTCTTTTATACTGAAATACAAATCTACTGCAATACTTGTTTCTGCTTTCTTGCAAACAATCATCTTCCACACAATACGGTTAATCCTTTGTTCAAGCCGGTGAGATTGACAACCTCCTGTTTCGTTGGGGCAAAGTACTTTGTTGTGTTGTGCAGGTTCCACGTTGGCGCCGGAATCCCTGGTGTTGCGCCGCACTACATCCCGCCGCCATCAACCTTCAACGTGCTTCTTGGCTCCTCCTGGTTCGATAAACCTTGGTTTCTTTCTGAGGGAAAACTTGCCTGTGCGCATCATACCTTCCTCTTGGGGTTCCCAACGAACGTGTGAGTTACACGCCATCAAGCTCTTTTTCTGGCGCCGTTGCCGGGAGATCAAGACACGCTGCAAGGGGAGTCTCCACTTCCCAATCACTTTACTTTGTTTTTGTCTTGCTTTATTTTATTTACTACTTTGTTTGCTGCACTTAATCAAAACACAAAAAAATTAGTTGCTAGCTTTACTTTATTTACTGTCTTGCACTCTATATCAAAAACAAAAAAAAAATTTAGTTTACTTGCATTTAGTTTACTTTTGTTATCATGTCTAGCTCTGTACCTGCTACTTCTTCACCTGAGGAATTAGTTTTTACTTTTAAACAAGGGGATGAGGAAAGTTTTAAAGATGCTTGGTCTAGGATTTTTACTTCTTATCGTAAACTGAACCTCAAATGACTCTAAGTTTGCTCCTTAGTAATTTTTATTTTGGTCTTATGATTCGCTATAGATATGCCTTGGATGCTCTAGTGGGAGGAGATTTCCTTCATTGTAATGGGGATCAAGCTTTTAATGCCATTAAGAAGTTGGTTGCATCACATGATTCATCTAATAATTTTGATTCAGCCCTTATTAGCATTCATAATAGATTAAACACTCTTGAGACAAGTGCATCTCGCTTAAATGAAAATTATGGATACATTCGTAACCGTCTTGATCAAGTTTTAGTGAACTCTGAACCTTCATTGTGGAAACCTACTATTAAAATTGTCATAGGTGACCAAACTCTTCGTGCTAATTGTGATATTATGACTGAATTTTGCCTAATGCCTAAGGGTATTCATAAATCTTTGAAACTTTGGGAATTCACTGAAGGGGGAGAAGGAATAACTCTTATTGATAACTCTGTTATAATTCCTAAAGGGATAGCTGCGGGTGTGCATACAACCATTCTTGGGATAACAATATCCATTGATTACCTTGTCATTGAATGCGCAGGAACAGGACAAATCACACTCGGAAGATCCCTGCTGAAATTATTGGGAGCAGTCATAGACGTGAGAGAAGGCACCATAAAATTCACCTCTACACCCGGGGGTAGTCATATATTCCCTAAGCCAAAGAGTAAGGACAAGAAAGGTAAGGGTAAAGCCCAAGGTAATGTCAATGCTCCATCTCGCGATAACACTTGATATACACTTTCTGCGCCTAGCTGAAAGGCGTTAAAGAAAAGCGCTTATGGGAGACAACCCATGTTTTTACTACAGTACTTTGTTTTATATTTGAGTCTTGGAAGTTGTTTACTACTGTAGCAACCTCTCCTTATCTTAGTTTTATGTTTTGTTGTGCCAAGTAAAGTCTTTGATAGTAAAGTAAGTACTAGATTTGGATTACTGCGCAGTTCCAGATTTCTTTGCTGTCACGAATCTGGGTCTACCTCCCTGTAGGTAGCTCAGAAAATTAAGCCAATTTACGTGCATGATCCTCAGATATGTACGCAACTTTTATTCAATTTGAGCATTTTCATTTGAGCAAGTCTGGTGGCCTAATAAAATCCATCTTTACGGACTGTTCTGTTTTGACAGATTCTGCCTTTTATTTCGCATTGCCTCTTTTGCTATGTTGGATGAATTTCTTTGATCCATTAATGTCCAGTAGCTTTATGCAATGTCCAGAAGTGTTAAGAATGATTGTGTCACCTCTGAACATATGAATTTTTATTATGCACTAATCCTCTAATGAGTTGTTTCGAGTTTGGTGTGGAGGAAGTTTTCAAGGATCAAGAGAGGAGTATGATGCAATATGATCAAGGAGAGTGAAAGCTCTAAGCTTGGGGATGCCCCGGTGGTTCACCCCTGCATATTCTAAGAAGACTCAAGCGTCTAAGCTTGGGGATGCCCAAGGCATCCCCTTCTTCATCGACAAATTATCAGGTTCCTCCCCTGAAACTATATTTTTATTCCTTCACATCTTATGCACTTTGCTTGGAGCGTCGGTTTGTTTTTGTTTTTTGTTTTGTTTGAATAAAATGGATCCTAGCATTCACTTTGTGGGAGAGACACGCTCCGCTGTAGCATATGGACAAGTATGTCCTTAGGCTTTACTCATAATGTTCATGGCGAAGTTTCTTCTTCGTTAAATTGTTATATGGTTGGAATTGGAAAATGATACATGTAGTATTTGCTATAATATTTTGGATAATGTGATACTTGGCAATTGTTGTGCTCATGTTTAAGCTCTTGCATCATATACTTTGCACCCATTAATGAAGAAACACTTAGAGCTTGCTAATTTGGTTTGCATATTTGGTTTCTCTAGAGTCTAGATAATATCTAGTATTGAGTTTTGAACAATAAGGAAGACGGTGTAGAGTCTTATAATGTTTACAATATGTCTTTTATGTGAGTTTTGCTGCACCGTTCATCCTTGTGTTTGTTTCAAATAACCTTGCTAGCCTAAACCTTGTATCGAGATGGAATACTTCTCATGCATCCAAAATACTTAAGCCAACCACTATGCCATTTGTGTCCACCATACCTACCTACTACATGGTATTTTCCGCCATTCCAAAGTAAATTGCTTGAGTGCTACCTTTAAAATTCCATCATTCGCCTTTGCAATATATAGCTCATGGGACAAAATAGCCTTAAAAACTATTGTGGTATTGAATATGTACTTATGCATTTTATCTCTTATTAAGTTGCTTGTTGTGCGATAACCATGTTCCTGGGGACGCCATCAACTACTCTTTGTTGAATATCATGTGAGTTGCTATGCATGTCCGTCTTGTCTGAAGTAAGAGAGATCTACCACCTTATGGTTAAGCATGCATATTGTTAGAGAAGAACATTGGGCCGCTAACTAAAGCCATGAATCATGGTGGAAGTTTCAGTTTTGGACACATATCCTCAATCTCATGTGAGAATAATAATTGTTGCTACATGCTTATGCATTAAAGAGGAGTCCATTATCTGTTGTCCATGTTGTCCCGGTATGGGTGTCTAAGTTGAAGAATGATCAAAAGCGAGAAATCCAATGCGAACTTTCTCCTTAGACCCTTGTACAGGCGGCATGGAGGTACCCCATTGTGACACTTGGTTAAAACATGTGCATTGTGATGATCCGGTAGTCCAAGCTAATTAGGACAAGGTGCGGGCACTATTAGTATACTATGCATGAGGCTTGCAACTTGTAAGATATAATTTACATAACTCATATGCTTTATTACTACCGTTGACAAAATTGTTTCATGTTTTCAAAATAAAAGCTCTAGCACAAATATAGCAATCGATGCTTTCCTCTTTGAAGGACCATTCTTTTTACTTTTATGTTGAGTCAGTTCACCTATCTCTCTCCACCTCAAGAAGCAAACACTTGTGTGAACTGTGCATTGATTCCTACATACTTGCATATTGCACTTGTTATATTACTCTATGTTGACAATTATCCATGAGATATACATGTTATAAGTTGAAAGCAACCGCTGAAACTTAATCTTCCTTTGTGTTGCTTCAATACCTTTACTTTGATTTATTGCTTTATGAGTTAACTCTTATGCAAGACTTATTGATGCTTGTCTTGAAGTACTATTCATGAAAAGTCTTTGCTTTATGATTCACTTGTTTACTCATGTCATTACCATCGTTTTGATCGCTGCATTCATTACATATGCTTACAAATAGTATGATCAAGATTATGATGGCATGTCACTTCAGAAATTATCTTTGTTATCGTTTTACTCGGGACGAGCAGAACTAAGCTTGGGGATGCTGATACGTCTCCAACGTATCGATAATTTCTTATGTTCCATGCCACATTATTGATGATATCTACATGTTTTATGCACACTTTATGTCATATTCGTGCATTTTGGAACTAACCTATTAACAGGATGCCGAAGAGCCGCTGTTTTCTGTTTTTGGTTTCAGAAATCCTAGTAACGAAATATTCTCGGAATTGGACGAAATCAAGACCCAGGGTCCTATTTTGCCACGAAGCTTCGGAAGACCGAAGAGGAGTCGAAGTGGGGCCACGAGGGCCACCACCATAGGGCGGCGCGGCCCAGCCCTGGCCGCGCCGACCTATGGTGTGGGGCCCTCGTGTGGCCCCCATGTTGCCCTTCCGCCTACTTAAAGCCTCCGTCGCGAAACCCCAGTACGAGCCACGATACGGAAAACCTTCGAGACGCCGCCGCCGCCAATCCCATCTCGGGGATTGGAGATCTCCTCCGGCACCCTGCCGGAGAGGGGATTCATCTCTGGAGGACTCTACACCGCCATGGTCGCCTCCGGAGTGATGAGTGAGTAGTTCACCCCTGGACTATGGGTCCATAGCAGTAGCTAGATGGTTGTCTTCTCCTCATTGTGCTTCATTGTTGGATCTTGTGAGCTGCCTAACAAGATCAAGATCATCTATCTGTAATTCTATATGTTGTGTTTGTCGGGATCCGATGGATAGAGAATACTATGTTATGGTAATTATCAAGTTATTACATATGTGTTGTTTATGATCTTGCATGCTCTCCGTTATTAGTAGAGGCTCTGGCCAAGTTTGTACTCTTAACTCCAAGAGGGAGTATTTATGCTCGATAGTGGGTTCATGCATTGACACCTGGGACAGTGTGAGAAAGTTCTAAGGTTGTGTTGTGCTGTTGCCACTAGGGATAAAACATTGATGCTATGTCCGAGGATGTAGTTATTGATTACATTACGCACCATACTTAATGCAATTCTGTTGCTTTGCAACTTAATACTGGAAGGGGTTCGGATGATAACCTGAAGGTAGACTTTTTAGGCATAGATGCAGTTGGATGGCGGTCTATGTACTTTGTCGTAATGCCCAATTAAATCTCACTATATTTATCATGCCATGTATGTGCATTGCGGTGCCCTGTCTATTTGTCAATTGCCCGACTGTAATTTGTTCACCCAACATGCTTTTATCTTATGGGAGAGACACCTCTAGTGAACTGTGGACCCCGGTCCATTCTTTTATCTGCAATACTTGTTTTACTGTTTTCTTGCAAACAATCATCTTCCACACAATACGGTTAATCCTTTGTTACAGCAAGCCGGTGAGATTGACAACCTCACTGTTTCGTTGGGGCAAAGTACTTTGTTTGTGTTGTGCAGGTTCCACATTGGCGCCGGAATCCCTGGTGTTGCGCCGCACTACATCCCGCCGCCATCAACCTTCAACGTGCTTCTTGGCTCCTCCTGGTTCGATAAACCTTGGTTTCTTGGAAGGGAAGCGCATCATACCTTCCTCTTGGGGTTCCCAACGAACGTGTGAGTTACACGCCATCAGACCTCAACTCCGTGGAACTCGGGGTGGGGGCGTCCAAGAAAGACCGACAGGGCATCAAGGTCCCTCTCGAAGATCAAGTCTCCGCCATTCCCAAGCTGGTAAAACTTGACGTTGGTTGGCTTCATCTGAAAGGGAATTAGATGAGTAAGTTGGAGAGTGAACACGTGTGTCAAAATTTTACGTAGGTTTATAAGGAAGAGCATGACTTCTGATTTTTAATAAGATCTCAAAGAGACGAAAGTGGCTAAGTTTTTCAAAAATATTCACTTCATTTGTTTTTGAACTTAGGTTTTTCAGAACGTCCATTCTAACTAGGGTCTCCTAAGGTCAAACAATGGCTCTGATACCAACTTGTCAACTCCCGGATTTTTAAGTCCAGATGCCTATTATGCCATACATCGCAATCCCAGGAATATTGTTGTTGCGAGACATAATAGTTGAATATCATAGAGTCATCATTTATTACAACACATAATCGTCTTACAAGGGTAGATCACATGATCCAATATTACAATAGTAGTTGATCTATTGATCAACGAACATCACAAATAGCGGAAGCGAAGTAGTAGTGGCTATCTAATCCACAGGCCAACGCTTGACGTCAGGAGTAGTCCTAGTTGTCGTAGACGTCCTGCTGTCCATGTTCCTTGTACTGCTGTTCTCCTTCAAAGTCTGGCCATTTGAATAGCCAGGGACAAAGCCATGAGTACTTTTAAAGTACTCGCAAACTAATACTAGTGTAAGCACTATCAATTTTAGTAAGGGGATACTAAGCTCTAGGTCTATTTGCATAAAGCCAAGTTTATTTCATAAACCTTTAGTAAAGATGCTTAAATCACTAGACTATCTCAAATGGGAACATTAGTGTCATTCCCACAACTCTGTTGTGATTCAAGCCAAATTCACCATTCACCTTTCAAAATCCAAACACAAGTCATATGTCACATTTTCGAAAATGGTCTGATGATGGAACAGTATGGCCTTTCCAACCGTCCTTAACCGTGGACGCGGCTATTCGAATAGGTTTACACTCTGCAGAGGTTGTACACTTGTGCCACAACTTTTGATTACATCCGTCAGGGTAACCCTGAATAATCGTAACTCAGTACGCGGATCATCAACCATAACCTTTCACTTACATATCCTAGTATAGGCACCTCTCCCCATGATCTTGGCCTCCCGGTGAAAACCGCAGTCAACCCGGGAACTGCACAGGGCTTGGGCCGGACATTCACCTCATCTTTAACGTCGTTTCTTCTGTGTTGTGGAGGCAGCTTTTGGCATAACCCCGATGACGCTTGTTTAGAGGGAACCCATACTAAGACACATAAACTTCCAGTTAAGCCCTACCCATAATCAGGTATTGTGGGGGTACTTGAAAATTGGAATGGTATCGCATCCGAACCCAACCATCAGTTTTCGTAAAATTCACTAAGTCATTCACCAGTCATATTCACCTTCAAAATCTTTCAATAGAATGACTCATCATTCCAAGGTTTTCAAAGTCATTGGTTTTCACAAGTTCCCATCTCTAATAGTCAATTTTAATCTTTAGCACTAGCAACTAGTTATGAGGGGTGCTAAGTAACCTGGATTGCTCTAGGCTAAGTTTGATACTCTTGCACTACTCCCTAACTAAACAAAATGAATCATGAATCAAAAAGTAACTTTGATAAATAAAATCAAGTAAAGCTTTGATAAACCAAAGTCAAAAACTGGTAAGGTAAAAACTTGGGATAGGATCATTAAGCATAAATTAAAGGGGGATGAGGCCTTGCTCTTGTAGAGCTTTGCCTTAGGGTATCTTGCAAGAATATTAGCTTGCAATACTATAACTTGCATTAGTCTAGCTTGCCTTGGTTGGTGTATGGATCAAAATGTTCCTCCTTCTTCTCCGTAGATGTTCTCGTCGTCCCCTTCGTAGCCTTCGGTACTAGCGTCTATAAACGAATACGAGGATACAATCACCACCCAAACTTGCATGCTAGACTAAACACACCAAAGATTCACACAACCCTATGCTAGCATCATATCTTATTAGCATGGTGATTTACTTTGTTCTATTTCAAAGAAAAATAATTTCCTCTCATTATAATTATTTATTATTGTAGCTCTTTAATGCTTTGGAGGAAATAATTTCCTCTCATTGAATCTTATTAGGATTTAATCTCTTCAACCAATAATAAGATATGAGTATAGGTTGACCAAGGTCAACACTCATATTTATTATTTGAGAGTGGAAATTTAAATGAGGTGCTACACCTCATGCATTTTAATACTACCATGGAAATGATTTAATGTCTCTAAGTAACCAAGCATGAGGTTTATTAGACCAAAGTGGGTACCTCTATTTGAATTACTTAGGATCACAATTTAAATGAGAGAGAAGCTCCCATACTATTTAAATAATTTTAGGTGTATGTGTTAAATGGACTAGAAATGGCTCCATAGTCATTATTTGGATCTAGTCCATGATCATGCAAAACAACTATGCTATATTTTTGCATAAACAACTAGATTATGTCAAATGTGATTTATTAGAGTTGGAATCAACTCAAAATCATTTATAGATAATTTTTAATATTTATTTGAAGTTAGAAAAGGCCCTGCCTTGTTATTTTTATCCTTTGAATTTAATTACGAATTTGGACATGAGGCCAGTAGCATTATTTAGACAATTTCATGGGCTTTCCAAATATATAAAATTTGCTAAATTTGGTGTAGTGGATTTTAAATTATTCAAATTGGAAGTGAGCAGCAGTGTTGAATTTGAACTAAAAGATTTAAATCGAATTTGAATTTGGGCCGCGCGGAAAAACTTAACGGGCCGAAACGAATTAAACGAGCACTGCGCGGCCCAACACGCATCTGGTGAGCGTGGGCTGCCTGACGAGGTGGGAACCACCTGTCAGCGGCTCTTAACGCGCGAAACGGTACGCGCGCTGACGGGCGTTGGATTAGAGGATGGATCTACGGCTCACAGTGGTCGTCTTCTCCGGCGAGAAGGCGAGGTTGCGGCGAGCCTAGGGGGTCGGAGGGTGTAGGCCGTTTGGTGTCGGCAAGGTGCGCGGAGAAGTGGTAGTCGATGAGGAAGCCCTGGGTGCGCGGCGGCGCTCGGGGAGGCTCCAACCGAAGCAGGGCTTCCGCGGGCTCCGGCGGACCTCAGCTTCCAATTGCTGCTGCTCCGGCGAGGTGGAGTTAAATTGAGGTGGGGAGAGTGATCAGTGAAGAGGGAGCAGATGGTGTGAAGAAGTTGCGGGCTGAGGTGCTCTATTTATAGCGGGCGAGGGTGGCCGTGAGGTGCTGCAAGGGCGCGTCGACGGCGTGGCCTCTCCGTCGATCGAAAGGGCAAGGCGAGGACAGCATCTTGTAGGCGTCGTCCTGGCGATGCTCTAGGTATAGCTGGCGCGTCCAGGGGACGATGGGATCGCTCGGGAGGTCGATTCGAGTGCGGCAGTACCCGCGGTACTTCGCCGGCGAGGACGACGGTGACGAGGCAGCCGCAGTCGCTCGAGTGGGTCTAGGAGGTAGAGGGCGTAGAGGCGGTTCTCGTTCCAGGCGTAGGGATGCAGGGGAGGCGTAGGCTGCTCGAGCGCGCGACGTACCGGCGTGTCCAGGGCGCGCTCACCGCGTCGACTGTCACGCTCTGGCACGGTTTGGACGCGCTGGTTCTGGCCAATACCGAGCCTTGGCGAGCATGGGCTGTGTACCGTGATGTTCCTCGTGTTACAGAGATGCTCTGGGACAAGGTGGTGCTGAGAGAGAGAGGCTAGAGAGAGAGGTGCCAAAGGTGGCCGGCATGGCCACGGCATGCATAGTCTAGGGTTTCTTTCCCCCTCCTCTCACTTTAATCGACCAAGGCAGGTACTGGAATGATGCAGGGGCTGTAAGAGGGTGTGATGATCACAGGTTAAAGGGGTTTAGGCAAGAAACCAGAGGGTAATAGAGGGTAACACTAATCTGGATTATTGCCTGCAAGGTGTTCGGTCAAATGGCCGCATGAAGCTTTTGTTTGAAATTTGAAATTATTTTTGGTGAATCTCATTTATATAATTAAGGTGAAGTATTGGTGGTGGTGGTACTCATTTTGGAATTGAAATGCAAAGTTTCAAATTTGGGTATGATCTTCACTTTATTTCAGCATCCCTACTTGTCACCTTTATACTGGTCAACCTAGTCAACTCTAGCCATGGTGGTCAACATCAAAGTTACTCACCTTGACATGGTCTTGGATGACATGGCTTTGGTTGACCAAGTTTAGTTTAGGAATAAAGAAAACCAGAGGGGTAAAGAGGTGAAGAAAATATTTTGGTGACATATGACCATTATCATATGTGGGTTGAATTTGAAATTTTCTTTGATTTGAATTTGGTTTCTTCTATGCATTTGTGTTTGTTTATCATATATAAGTATTTTAGAAACCAAAGATCAAGCTATGGTGGCCTTGG
Source organism: Lolium multiflorum (assembly GCA_030979885.1). Classification (NCBI taxonomy): domain Eukaryota; kingdom Viridiplantae; phylum Streptophyta; class Magnoliopsida; order Poales; family Poaceae; genus Lolium; species Lolium multiflorum. Next base: position 17,180,901 of record CM061749.1, read on the forward strand.
GTGAAGATTTGCAAAATTGGCTTTATGTGTATGTGAGTGAAATTGGGATTTTCTCACTATTTGATTTCTCTCCATTTGATTTGACTTTTGTTGACTCTAATGTGATTCTTATTAGTTTAGAAACATTTTCAAACCATTGAATCCATTTCAAAAGGTCTTGATCAAATATTTGCAAAAATGGCCATAACACATAAGAGGTGATGTGTAAAATTTTATTATTTTTGTAACTTGTTCACCTTGCTTTACTTGGGCATGGGTTAGGGTCAATTTAGGGTTATATTAGGTTGGGAGATGGTTTCATATCATTTGGTCAAGGTTTAGAGTCATAGAGCAAAAATTTGGGTGTTAAGGCTATGTGTCACATATGCCTTTATGCATATGGTGCATTTGAGTTTTAATTTGACTTGGCTTGAACCAAATGGTGTTGTTGAGTGTTGAAATGGTATATAGGAGTGATCCCACCATTCATAACAAGTATTAGGGTCAAGGTTCCCAAATTCATAAATTTGCATTTTACTCTCATATGCCTTTATGGTATTTTTAGTTTCTTTTTAATTTCTTTGGTTTCACTTTGGATTTGTTTTGCTAAGTGCTAGGTAGAGTGTATGAAGGTTTTCCAAACCTCTAAACAAGGTAGGAGGGTCTAGGGTAAAGATTTATAAAAATAGCCATAGGCACATATGCCTTTTTCTTATTTAATTTCCTTTTATTTTATTTTAACTAGGATGGTGAAAAGAGGGGTGAGGTTTAGGGTTTAAGGTTATTTCAAACTACTATTACAAGCAAACATGGCAATAGCACAAGTATTAAGCAAGATCACTATGTATCATACTTAATTTAATAAAAGTTTTTGTTGGTTCCAAAATTTGGAACTAGGGAAATTCATTTGTTTTGTTTAGAATTTTTTGGGATGTTACAGAATCAAAGTTTTCATTAGATCTATTTTTTGTGACTTTAAGATCGACCTCTCTTCTGTGGGAGTTAGCATTGAACGAAGCAAAGTTTTCATTAGATATAATTTTTGTGACTTTATGATTCTGTACTGCCCCAGAACTTGTAATCGGGTAGCTCATGAGCTGACAGAAAAAGGTGCACAAATGGCTGGAGAGCCTGACTTTCTGTCTGATGGACTTATTCCTTTTGTATCAGGTTTAGTAATGCAATCCATGGAGTTAAAAAAAAGAAATGTATTGTCATATCAGCACTTACTTTAATTTGTTCGTATACAAACTGAATATTAGCAGGATCTTCACGGGATCGTGCGCCAAGGAGCACATCTAAATCTAGTTTTTGCTAAGAGCTGGTGGGGCAGAGGATGAGGTGATGATTTTCTGGTAGTGCTTGCCTGACGTTCCTGTTTCGAACTGAAAATGATTTGAGGAGGGGTACTTATAGATTTTCGCACTGCTACAATAAATGCTGATAGATATTTCTTGAATGAACATTGCTGGCAGATTTTTGTGCGAATAGTGTTGGGCCTCAAATGAACAGTTTTTTTAGATTTGAGTGTGGCCGGAATCTATTTTTGTTTAGGCTTTAAATGGGTCAAAAACCGGGCCATGACGGTCTATCTCCTAACCTAGATCACCTTTCTGTGCCGCGCTACATCCTATCGCATCACTACCATAGACATCACCTTAATTCCTTCTCAGTCTTTGGCGGGTATAGCTGATAGATATGTCATAGCCTCCCACAACACTCATTCGTGTAGACCTGCCCACAACTAGCAATACTGCATTGCCTTCTCGATCGCACCCCAGGCAATCCCTCTTAGCATGATGGATGGAGAAGACGTACTCAACTGGACGCACTTGATTGTTTTTCCCTTTTCCTCTTCTCTCCCCACGTCTGCTCTCACCACTACGGTGCTATAGTACCATCACAAAATCTACTTCTCTCAGTCCGACCTTTTTTGTTTTGTTTTACCCTCTCACTCCGCTCGCAATGAATATATAAAATGAACACCCAGAAGATTGGGCTAATAACGTTCACAACTAGCCTTTTTTTTGCAAAAATTATCACAACTAACACTACAGGAAAGGATCAAGGTGCCGACGGCAAAATATCGGGGCCATCGGCACAGGGCCCATCCACGCCAGCCCACGGAAAGGGCCGTCGGCACAAGCGCTGATTTTTTTCCCTCCACGCACCCCCCCAGTGGATCACCTTTTTAAGTTTCAACCGAATGGCAGAAAATGATAAAAAAAATCAAAAAATAAAATCTTTTGAGATTCTTGTATGTTACACAACCTACTATTCGGGGAAATTAACAAATTTGAATTTTGACTTTTTTTGCAAAAAAAGTTTATTTCTCAGTAAAATGGCATTATCTTTTGCATACGATGTCAGAAAAAAAAAGTATAACCTATCAAAATGATCATCTCGAAAAGTTAGATCCGAATTCACCGGGGTTTACCCGGTTGCCATTTTTTAGATTCTCAAAATTCCAAACGAAAATACAAAAGCAGGAAGATTTTAGTTTTTGCCAGAAATTCAGGATTTTATATTTTTTTATTTTTTAAAAAAAATTAAAATTAATAATTGCATTCTGCATAAAGATTATTATTACTTAATCATTGATGTTTATTTAAATAATTATTTAGAATTCAAAATAATAAAGAGTTGTGATATCACGGTGTAAGGGTTAATAGAATTGATATGGTAGTATCATCAATAATGTTTTGTTTCTTTCACGGAAGCTCAACCGGAAGGAACGAAGATGTTAAGCGTGCTAGGGCTGGAGTAGTGTGAGGATGGGTGACCAAATTGGGAAATTTGACCGTGAGGTAGTTAGAGTTAAACTGAGACATGTGAGAGATTAAAAAAATTGATTTTTTTTTAAATTTTTGTTTAAAAAAATTCCAGCCAGAATTGCCAAACGGCCGTTAGTTCTATGCTGACGGCTTTGCCGTCGGCACAAAATGCTATGCCGACAGCCAGGCTATGCCGATGGCAAATGGGCCTGTGCCGAGGCCATATTGTGCCGACGGCAAATGGGCCTGTGCCGAGGCCATATTGTGCCGACGGCAATTCTAGCTGTGCCGACGGCATGTCAGCCGTCGATACCTTGACTGGTTCCCGTAGTGTAACCTTAGCACAACATTGCCCTAGGCTGATGCTGACTGATGCTGTGCGGACTAGGCATCGATGGGTAGGTAGGGTGCAACATTGCCCCTGGTTGAAATTAGTTTAATCAATTCCAGCACAAGATAGGGAGACATGAGAATCGATTGAGCCATCATCAAATTGACAGACAGGGACAACAATGATATTAAAACTAATCAACAACTAGGTACCTTTCCATGAGTCTTTTGACTTCATCTCAAATAAATAAATAAAAGACTATTTCGACTGTAGCCACTGATATCAAGGCGCACGTTAATTTTTTTACTATAATCAACTTCACTGTCATATATTATCTCTTATATATACAAATTTTTCTTACAACCGGTGGTAGTGACACTCATGTGAGTTTTGCATGTTGTATATATCAAACCCGAAAGTATGTACGCGTAGTATGTAGTATCTAAGAATATTTTGTAGTTTATCTAACACTTTTTAGGTAGTATGTTCTATTTTTTAGTATATTGTTTTATACATACAAATATAAAGGTATTTTCAAAATATACTAAAAACTATGGACTGTCATGTGGCTCATTTATTCCTCCCCCTAGGTATGGATGGAGTCTAATATATGGGTCCATGCATCTACTCACCTTTCTTAGCTCCTAATCTCATAATATAAAAGTAACAGAACACTTTATTGGAATTCCAATGCACCGGTCCATGCATCCATCAAGTTGCACTGGTCATCTAAGCCAGCTAATCATCATCTTGTTGGCCAAAATAACATGCATGTCACTTTTGTTGAAGTGACCTGAGACATATTTTATTTTATCTTGGGAATGATCCAAACTAGTGTATGATATGCATGTAGATTGAGAAGATCTAATGGGTTGGTAGCTAGTAATACTCCTAAGTTTTTCATATAGGTCCTTTTTTCTTATTGAAAAGAGGGATAATAGCCTGGCTTCTACATCGATTGATGCACACAATCTTTATTAATTATTTCATAGTTTAAAAGATCCAAACATGACAAAGTGTAATACATAGAGGGCCACCAGGGCACGCCGAAGAAGAAAACAGCTAACAAGAACAAGAGATATGAAGCCTCACGCATCACAAATCCTATTGTCAGGCCGCCACCCAAACCGGTTGAATAAAGACCGTCTTCCATAGGTTGCACCAAGAGACCGTGGACGCCCAGTCCTCCTCCAGGCGCAGAAAGGACCACCTATGGATCCGGCAGATGGCTTTGTAGGGGACCTGTATTTTTTTTGGAACTTTGGCATTATATATGCATGAAGATTAAGATCTTTTTTCACGGGTAAAAAAAAGTTTCCTTTAATTACTGGCAGCTTGCATCATGCATCAGTTGCTTTGATTGAAGTGTCCATCGATCGATGAGAAAGACTACGTATATAAAGTTGTCTCTAGCTACAAACTAGCAGCTGCTTAATTCTCCAATCTCGTAGTATATATAAAGAAAAGAAAAGCATTGAAGAAAGAAAAGATGCATCCGGACGGTTTGGTTTTCTATTAGTGGAGAGCCAACAGCTTTTGTAGAGGCACCCTGGTTGTCCTATGCTACTACATCTTTTAGAGGCAAAAACAAAGAACAGCTTGTTCCTAAACAGACAAGGCTTTTCTAACTTTTCATTGTAACACCATCATTGGCCGGGCACTAGCCGTGTAATTAACCACACTAACCAACTGCTATGTATGCTAATCCCCTTAGTGAAATCAAATCATATCAGTACTAGAAAAAAGGTTACCCATGGTGCACTAGTTTTGACTACCCGTGGCGCACCACCCATGCGCCACGACTAGCGCGGCACGGGTAATAGTTACCCATTTGGTGCGCCACGAGTAGTGCATATACCCGTGGCGCACCCCACCTGATGCGTCACGGGTATATTTTTTTCAATCCTTTTTTTTTCAATCCTTTTTTTTTCGATTAATTTTTTTCAATCCTTTTTTTTTCAATCCTTTTTTTCAATCCTTTTTTTTCGATTAATTTTTTTATTATGTTCTTTGCGTCGTCGTGGCAGCGGCTCCGCGTCGTGGACCTCGGAGGAGGCGCTGGGTCGGGGCAGGGCGCATGGCGGCGGAGGCGCTGTGTCGGGGCAGGGGCGCGCGGAGGCGGAAGTCGCCAGGTCGGGGCAGGGGCGCGCGGAGGGCAGCTGCCAAACTCGAGGGGCCCAGATCGGGCCAGGTCGTCGCGGCGGCGGAGGAGGCCGACGGGCGTGCCGTGCACGTTGGGGAAGAAGGTGGCCGGGGCCAGACGCGGGGAAAGAGAGGGGCGGCGCTGGGACATAGTATGTAAAATACATCAATATATACATGTGGAAATATTTTTAGTTATAATTTTTTTTCAAAATTTCAGGCTCACACAAATGTACAGGAAATTAGTGCTTTGCAGCCTACAAGAAGCTAAACTAGCTGTCTTGCTAAGCCAGTCCCGAACCCTCTCACATTTCCCCTGGTAATACTTAGTGATGTGTATGTGTGATTTTATTGGAATTTTTTCAAAGAATGGAGAATTTTTTTTGAGCCATGAGCGTGTGCTCCCTTGGGATGGTATCTTCTGTCATCTCAAAACATAATGCTATTCTGTTGCGATGGCCATAGATTAAGAAGAAGAAATCATGGATGAGTAACTTGTAGCATGTGTTAGTGTTTGATGTTCATAGGCAGGCAGGAAGCAACAAACATAATGCTATTCTGTTGCCACCTTATCAGCTTCATATAAGCCAAACCTCGGGTGCAGTGCTCTTGTCCCCTCATCTCTTCTCATCCAAATCCCTTTTGGATGAACTAATTATACGGCATACTAGCTAGTATACTTATATGCTTGGTGATAAGGATAACTATAGTAATTACGATGGTTACAGATTAAGAAAAAGAAATGACGGATGAGAACCTTGTAGTAGGTGTTCGGGTTTGATGTTCATTGGTAGGCACCAAGCAACAACCATAGTGCTATTACTTTTGTTGCACCCAACCCTCCCAGGATAATGTTTGTGTACTTATATATAGTTTGGTTGTAATAAGGTAGTACTAGCACAAACCATCATGGAATAAGACCCAGCTCCATAAGGGAAGGGAGTGAGAGCTAGAAGCAGACATGGATGGTTGGTTCGTTGGTTCGTTGGTTCATGCGCGCGCATAAACTAGCTTAGGTACTTGTTCAATGTGATGATGTGTGAGAGTCTCTACATCCGCCCATGCGCCACTGCCAGCCAGCCTACTACTAGCTAGGCATCCACCCAACAACAACGAACGACCTCACACACCTTTGCAACAAGGCGAGGAGATGATGTACGACCACTCGCCGCCGGTCTTCGACCTCTCCTTCTCCGCTGCTCCTACACCACCGTCACCACCTCCTCTTTGTCCTCTTCCTCTTCCTCTTCTACATGATGGTGAAGCCGACGACGCCATCTACCACCACCTCGTGAGTTGTAGTATCTTCTTCTTGCTTCTTTTTCCATCATACATAGTACTCCCTCCGTCCTAAAGTAAGTGTGTCAACTTTTTTCTTGATACGGATATATCTAGAACTAAAATGCGTCTAGATACCACTGAACTTATTTACTAAAGGTGCTCAGATTGCTCTATCTGCGACAGCCGCCGTCATTTCCTCTCCAGACAAATTCAACTATCGCTTTCCACCCACCTTTGATATAGATATATAGCTTGTTGAAGTGAATCAAATGCAACTCATGCTGTCTAAGGAATGGAGTACTAGTATATTAGTAATATTATGGAGGGAGGTGTCAACTAGAAGCTCTCATGTCATGTCCTCTCCTCTCCTATTTTAATATTTCCACACTCCACTAGTTAAACATTGCAACTTTAAGCTCATTGCTTTTGTCGTAATTTATAGCTGCATACATGCTGCTTCTTTCTGACTACCATTTTTGGCTGTGGCCAAAAAATTGCATACATGCTGCTGTCCTCGTATAATACAGTCTTCATCAAAATCAATCACACACGCAAGCTGCCGTTGGATGTACGATGCAAAATCATTTTATTGCATTCAAGGTTCAATTCAAGGTTCAATCTTTTTTTTTATTGCATTGCTAAGGCTATAATTAATGCATTGCTAAGGCTATAATTAATGCATTGATACACTATTTGAATCACTACATCTGTTTCATTGTTTTGTAGATAAATGAGAAAGCTTAAGGCCCCGTTCGGTAGCAAACTATTCTTAATTTCTTTTGGATATACCACGGTTTTCAAAAAACTATCATTATAAATACTTTGAGGTGTTCGGCTTCAACTCATAATGTGATTTTACAAACCGTGGCATTGCCAAAAATAGAAGAACTTTTGTAATATTGAGAAAAGAGGTATTCCAACAAAGAAATGAAAAAAAAATGGTGCAGTCATTTCACAAATTGTAGTACTTTTTTTTTGAATAAAACACTGGCATTAAAAGAAACACCGAACAGTACAAAGCAGCCCAAGAAAAAAAAAATTTACAACGAGATCCATGAGAAGCCCTTCATCTTCAACCTCCAGACCGTGTCGACGGCGCGCCGCCGCTGCCGCTCCTCCCTGAGTCGGCCTGACGTTGTTGGTTGCCGACGGGAAGTCGCTGAACGGGTCGAAAAGACCACATCCGTCCCGGAGATGAAGAAGTAGGATGCACTGCCGATGAATCTCCTTGACGATCCAAAGATCCCCACAGCCAGACGAAATCCTCGAAGACCACACCATACCCACAAGCTTCTCGACATCGCCGTCGAGATGGGGTTGAAGCCGGGGAAACGTTATTGCACGAGGCGCCACCACCACCACCCGAGCGTCGGCCCTACAAACGAAAACCCTAAAGATGGGGAACGAAGCCCCAAAACTGGGAAACGGAGCCCTCCCACCGACGAGAGCCGCGATCCGCCACACCTCCATGGCCCGAAGGCCACAGAGATGGCCAGATCGGAGGCGGCCGCCGACGGGAGGTAGACGAACCCTAGTCGCCTGAGGATCCCCTCAAGAGCACAAATTGTAGTACTTAGTGGCCCAGCAATCAAAAAACCGTTGTATCTAAATAATGTGGTTTTAAAAGAACTTTGCTTTCAAACAAAGCCTAAGTTATCTAATTAAATGAAAGTTTTATACAATTATCTATCTTTTCAAATTTAGGGCCTCATATTACAGCTTGCACAGGAGCCCCAAATGCTGTGGTGGTGTAGTTAAACCGAGGGGGCCCGATGATTATGCTTTTAGCTACTGCCAAAAATTGCATACATGCTGCTGTCCTGTCCTCATATAGTATAGCCTTCATCAACATCAATCAACACTACTATACAAAAAAATGAACCGAAAGAAATTTCAGATGCTTGATTAATGGTACTCCTAGATTACTGCTTCCTACCTACACAGGACGGGAAATGAACATCCCCTTCAAGAAGTAAAAAAAAAATCACTTCTATATGATTTATCACATCAATTTGATGACCGAGTGCCCTCCCTATTTTTATTCAAATATCCTAAATATTATTTGGTGATGTTGGATCCAACTTCTCATTTCCCTTTTGCCTTGAATCTTCTCACTTCACATCCTTTCAAAAGCATCCTTTGGGGCAACGTCGACGATGGTCTTTCTCTTGGTACTATGTGTGGAGTGCATGTGAGTAGCCAGACTGGCCGCTGGTGGCCCGTGTGTTTTGGGGCGCATTGTAATGGTTTCCGCCCGGGTTTTCGCTAATTAGCAGGCAATTATCTTCTTGTTGATTAATGGATTGGGCCCTAAAGGCTCCTGCATAAAAAAAAACCTTTCAAAGTCACACAAAGGACAGCCAGGTCAGAGGGGCTGAGATATTAATTGTCCTTTAGCTGCCTGCCAAGGGATCAAATTTGGTTGTCTTTTTGGCCAATTTTAGATGCTCATCTAGTATATGCTCAGCTCTGGTGGTAGCACGACATCATGAACACAAACACCAACACTACAATGCAATACTCCCCAGTCCCCACTCATGTCATAGCTCCGCTTTAGTGCCGCTATAGCTGATTTGTAGGGCTACCACTATTTGTCATAGCCCGCTATTTTAAACTTCAATCAAAACATTTGCCTTTTGCTTGGATTTACTCTGTTGTTGTACTTTTTCTTCTTTTTTCATGAATGAATTGGCCTAGTCTATTAATCGATTCGATTCTGTTCATTATACTTGTGGGAAAACAGACAGAAATCAAGTAGGTTGATTCATTCTAACTGATAGAGATTAAGTATTTGTCATTTTAGCCTTAATTAATTAAGTTGACTTCTCCACTCTAATAAAAAAATTGATGTGAAAAAAGGGAAACAAGGGGCAGCCATCCTTGATACCAGAGTATGACCTTGGAGGAGAAGGGGACCTGTTCAAGGCTCCAGAGCCCATAATTGAGGAACCGCTGCGTACCCTCGACTCGGTCGCGGCTGCCATCTCGATAATGTCCTGCTATGAGAATAAAATGGATGACACCATCCAGGTTTCAGACATGGGTTTGAGTGAAGTGATGTACGAGTGCGAGAAGGAGCTCATGGAGAGGTCTGTGATTGAAGAGACGATATCCGAACTTCTAGACGCCATCCCTATGTTACAAGTTGGGAAGGTCCCCGGAGAACTCAGGGCATCACCTTTAGCCAGTGAATGCTCACTCCAGAAGAGTGTTAGCTCTGAATGCCTCAACTCGGCCGATTGGATGAATGGGTCATTGAGGCCAAATTTCTTGGATTTTAAAGGGCTCGACTTCAAGGCGGCATTCGAGCTGAGGAAGAAATGGGTATGATGATCTCTCTCCTCTCTCTCTCTGTCTCTCTCGCTCTCCCTCCCTCTCTCTCTCTATCTATCTCTCTATCCCTTGCACTACACAAATATGGAATTATTATGACAAGCACTGATCTTTGTGTCTCAAGTAAGTACATAAACCAAAATGATAAGGCATTGCTTTCTCATTGCGTTGGACAAGCCTCGCATTAGAGGTAGATGGTGTGCAGTGTAGTGCTTTGCTCAACATGAAAAAGCCGTTAAATAAAGGTATGAATGACACTAACTAGTGATGTGATTTCAGATGTTACTAATTCTTCCTGAAGCCACCTTTCCCTTAATGACCTGGTAACTGCTTTAGCTAATACAAGGCATATACATACTCTGCACACTAAACGGTATCTACTGTGATTTTTTCTTCCAATTTACTTATTATTTAGACATGCAAGACACTAGTATATGTTCTCTAATTTTTTTTCAAAAGGGGGCTCGAGATGGGGCCAGCTTTGAATTAACAAAGTCTTCAACCGACCAGGATAAAGGTTCTCTAATTTACACGCCCACATGAAGTATTTCACTTTGATAGATAAATGACATGTCAACCTGATATGTGTTTAGGACTTTAGGTAGGATCACCATGTAAAGTTATTTTTTTACATTGAAAGCCTAAGATTACTAACTAGGATTTTTATTTTTTGACAGAATCTTGGTGCCAATACCCCTGGGCTTGTAACCATCAGTGACCTAAAAACTGAGGAAAGGAAGCAGAAGCTCTCCAGGTACAGGATGAAAAAGTTCAAGAGAAACTTTGGCAGAAAGATCAAGGTATAAAAATCTCTCTGTTTCTGCTAATATACAAGTAATTAAGCAAGAAGATGGAAGATCAGAGGCGCTAATGAATTCATGATGAGTGAGTGATAAATGTTTGCAACTCTGTGCTTGTAGTATGCTTGCAGGAAGGCTATTGCAGACAGCCAGCCAAGAACGCGAGGGAGGTTCGCCAAGATGCACCGTGGCGACATGCTCAAGCCGAGCAAGTAAAATAATGGGAAGATCGCTGAGGTTGCTGCGAAGCTGATGAGGATGTTAGAGTTAATCTTGTCAAAAGATCTGTTTTGTGTACTAGGAGAGTCTGAGCGTGCATGTGTGCACGTCGCATATTCAGTAGTTTGGTTTATTAGTAGGTGCGTTAGGTGTAAGCCAAGTACATGTGGTGTGGAGGCCTGTGAGAAGCAGCCGGATCACGCATGGAGAGCCTGCATGCATAGTTAGTTAGTGAGCTAGCTAAAAGCTTGCTTCATGTGTGTGTCCAGGTCGTGTGTGTATTCGAGATACAAAAGAGAAATAGAGAAAGATGTAGCTACGGTGGAAACCAAGGAAGTGCCCAGGCAAGATACCGAATGTCGGGGCTGAATCTCTCAGCCCCTATCTCTTCTTCTACCTCTCTCTCACTCTCTCTGGTTTCTCCCTCTCTCTCACAAGAACGCAGTACACACTTGTGTCTCACAAGCACACGCACCATGGAAGAAACCCACCCACACACACTTCACCCAAGGAAAAGAAGAAATACAGAGAAGAGAAAAGCCGTGAGGCCACCAAAACTCCTGTGTGTATTTGTTCATCTGAGAGCTGTGCGACGCAGCCGAGAGAGTAGCTAGCTAGTGAATTGAGAGAATCAACTCCATCAATTGGTATCAGAGCGAGAAGATCCGGAAGGGCCACAGCGACAGCGGTGCAATGCCGCTGAAGCCGACAATGGTGGCGGCGGCGAACTCCATGCGAGGTGGAGGACGACGGCGCGAGGTGAAGGTCGCTGGCGGTGTGATGCCACTAGCAGCCCAGCGCGGTGCGATGCTGCGAGAAGGAGCCGAGGTGTGATGCCTCCACGAGACGAAGGCGGCGGCGCGACGCTGCCATGTGTCAACGGCGACGGTGTGATGCCGTTGCGCGGCGACGGTGCGATGCCGTCATCTCGACGAGAGCCGGCGCGATGCTGGCAGCGGTGGCGTGATGCTATCGTCATCATGGAGAGTTGGTGTGAAGCCAACAACAGTTGCAATGTGATGTTGCGGCAAGATGGAGAGGTGACCGGCGCTGCGATCCGCGTCATGCTGGCGTGCAGTTTGGCGCTGTGAAGGCGTCATCCACAAGAAGTTGTCTCTATGTGCGGCAAGTCGACATGGTGAGATGGTGTGAAGAATGTCGTCCATGAGTGTTGCTGCGTCTAGTGCAGGTTTTTTTTAGATAAAGGAGCAACAGCCCCAGCCTTTGCATCAATTGATGCACACGGCCCTTTATTAAAGATCACAAAGTATCAAGTATGATAGTAAAATAAAGTACAATCATGGATCCGACATGGTTGCAACATAAATCAACCAACGGAACAAAAGACACCTAAATAGGCTAGCCATACTCTATCCTATTATTGTGTCGCCACCCAGTAGCCCGGTAGTAGAAATCCTGAGTAACCACCAGCTGCCTGTTGCAGCCAGTATCCATATCCTTGCGTTGATCCTTCGGTAGCAGGAAAGCCCATAACTGTATCCAATGCACAGCTCGATAAATAACCTTCAAAAAGTTAGTACCCTTCTGATTATTAAAAATCATATCGTTTCTAGTGTTCCAAATTGTCCAGCATATAGCAGATATACCAATCCTAATTTTATTTTTATCTTTCTTCGGAACTCCATACAACCAGTTTCCAAACATATTATTAATACTTGTGGGTGGCGGAATATTATAGGAAAAATAAATCATCCGCCAAATGATAGAAGCAAAAGGACATGCATGAAACAAATGATCAACAGTTTCATTTGCATCACAAAAACAACAATTTTGAGATCCTGTCCATTTACGTTTTGCCAAATTGTCCTTATTAAGTAAGACCTTATTGTTAAGAAACCACATGAAATTTTTTATCTTTAAAGGAATTTTGAGTTTCCACAGATATTTACGCAGAAATCTAGTATGACCATTCATATAATCAAGGTACATAGACTTAACTGTAAACAAACCCGAATCTGTAAGCTTCCATACAAACTTATCAGGTTCCTCAGTGAGGTTAATTGTAATGAGTCGTTGACACAAATGCAACCATTCAATATATTTGTGATCATTTAGTCCTCTCCTGAAGGTAATATTCAACAGAGTTTGAGCCAACACTGTGGAGACCAGAACATCTATATACTGAACAATATTGTAAAGAAAAGGATATTGTTGTGATAAAGGAACATCCCCTAACCAGACATCTTCCCAAAAACGTACCGAACTACCATTGCCAACTTTGAAATACCCTCTACTGAAAAAATCAGATTTTACTTTCATAATACCTTTCTAAAATGGTGAGTCCGTAGGTTTTGCCTCAACTTGCGCTAAAGTTTTAGAATGTAAATACTTGTTATGCAGAATCTGTTGCCACATACATTCTTCAGTAAGGAGTTTGAATAACCATTTACTAAGTAAGCATTTGTTCTTTAATTCCAGAACTTCAATACCCAGACCCCCCTGATCTTCGGGCCTACAAATCATGTTCCATTTAGAGAGCCTATATCTTTTCTTTTGCTCATTAGATTGCCAGAAAAAGTTGGATCTATAGAAATCTAATCTTTTCCTAACCCCCACTAGGATTTTCATAAACGACAACATAAACATTGGTAAACTCGTCAACACCGAATTAATGAGAACCAACATATCCCCATAAGAAAGCATTTTACTACGCCAACATCCTAATTTTGAAGCAAAACGACTTTCAACCGGATTCCATTCAGCATTTCTCAGGATTCGGTGATGGATGGGTATACCAAGATAGTTAAATGGTAAAGCTCCTGCCTCACAACCAAAAATTTGCATATATTGTTGTTCAATATCCTTTGCTTTACCAAAACAGAAGATATCACTCTTATGAAAGTTAATTTTCAAACCAGAGAGTTCCTCAAAAATACATAGAATTAATTTCATATTGATTGCTTTGGCAATGTCATGCTCCATGAATAATATTGTGTCATCAGCATATTGTAGGATTGAAATGCCACCATCAACTAAATGAGATAAAAGACCCCCAATTTGACCCACTTCCTTAGCCCGTGCAATAAGAATAGCTAGCATATCCGCAACAATGTTAAAAAGAATCAGAGATAAAGGATCACCCTGTCTCAAACCTTTCCTAGTTTGAAAATTATGACCAATATCATCATTCACCCTAATTCCCACACTCCCTCCTCGCACATACTGTTTAATTCGATCACACAAGGTTTCATCAAACCCCTTCATACGCAAAACTTGTTGTAAAAAAGGCCATTTAACCTTATCATATGCCTTCTCGAAATGAATTTTGAAAAGAACACCATCTAACTTTTTCCTATGCAGTTCATGTATAGACTCATGAAGCACAACCACACCCTCTAAAATATGTCTTCCCGGCATGAACGCAGTCTGAGTAGGTCTAATAACATTATGAGCTACATCAGAAATACGAATGGTGGCAACTTTAGTAAAGATCTTAAAAACCACATTGAGTAGACAAATAGGACGATATTGTTGAATCTGTGTCGCATTATCTTTTTTTGGAAGCAGAGTAATAACCCCAAAATTTACCCTATGCAAAGGTAATTCTCCTCTTTGGAAGGAAATAAAAAGCGCCATCAAGTCCAATTTTATTACTTCCCAAAAAGTTTGATAAAACTCTGCCGGAAACCCATCTGGTCCCGGCGCTTTATTCTGCTTCATTTGTGAGGTCGCCTCATAAACTTCCTCGAAAGAGTAATCTTTGATCAAAAGCTCATTTTCAGCCAGGGAAACATGAGGAATATCATCAATTCTATCCTCCATCATTACAACTGAACTGTGTTGTGGCTCACCAAAAAGTTTTTTGTAGTATTCAGTAATATAAGTTTTATGGTTTTCATCTCCAACAATCGTACCCTCCTCTTGTTCAAGTTAAAAAAAATTCTTCTTTCTATGTTTCCCATTAGCAATTAAGTGAAAGTATTTTTTATTATTGCCCCCTTCTTGCACAAATTTAACTTTGGCTCTCTGTGCCCATTTGGTTTTCTCAGACCTTCTAAGTTTATTCAATTTGTCATTAGCCAATTTTAACTCATCCCTCTCAACAGTAGATAGAGGACAAGTCTCGGCCTTAATATCTATGAAATCAATAATTTCAAGTAACCTCTCCTCTAGTTTATATTTCCTACTTAAATTCTTCGCCCATCCCCTTAAAAATCTTCTTAGGTGCCTAATCTTTTTTTGCCATGTATCAATTGGTGAGACCCCCATTGGACCTGCAGCCCATTCAGCTGCCACCATATCATAAAACCCATCATGTTGAAACCAAGACAACTCAAAAGAAAAACGAGATTTGTTTCCTAGGTGTGCATGGTTACCCGAATCAATAAGAAGAGGTGTATGGTCAAAACCCGAACGAGGTAAAGCCCTCACCGAAACCAATGGGAATTTTTGTTCCCACTCCACACTAGCCAGCACACGATCCAATTTTTCATAAGTAGGGGTCTCTCGCCGACTAGCCCAAGTATATTGACGACCTGAGAGTGCAATTTCCTTCAGATTTAAGCTCTCAATAATGGCATTAAAAATGAAGGGCCATCGAGGGTTATAATTATTATTACTCTTCTCCTCTGGTTTTCTAAGGATATTAAAATCTCCAGCTAGAAGCATAGGTAATGGCTCGGCCTCACATAAACGCACTAACTCAGACAAAAATTCATGTTTGAGAGAATCCTGTGCAGCACCATACACTGGCACCAAGACTCACTCAAAACCGTAACTTTTAGACTTCAATGATAACTTCACACAGAAATCACCATTAACTACCACTGGTAGAAAAAGGGGCTTCCATACGACCCCTTTAGTCCCCAAAATGTCCGAACCGCGACTAATGGGGTCTTTAGTCGCGGTTTGGGAGGCGAACCGCGACCGAAGGTCTGGGCCCAGCGGGCTCGGTCGACAGCTGGTGGACGGGAGGGGCTTTAGTCGCGGTTGGCCTAAAGGTCCTCAGGCCTGGCCCGAAGGCCTTTAGTCGCGGTTGGCCAGGCCAACCGGGACTAAAGGCCCACCCCTATAAATGTACTTCAGCACACTTCACTTAGCAACTTGGTGTGCCACTTCTATTCACAAGGGGTGGTGGGTTTGGCTTGGATCCTCTTATGCACACAAGGTGTTCGATGAAATGCCCGAGAGCATGAAACAAACATGATATGAAGTGTCCGAGCCACACTTAAGCTTTCTCATTTATTTTTCCTCCTCGATCGCGGTTAGCAACTTGAACCTTTTATGTGTCATTGATAAAATATGCATGTGTGTAGTTTATTGTTTAATTTCTATTATTTCTAGCTACTTAGTTTAACAAATGCATGATGGTTAATTATATACTTTATATAATAATAATGCAGATGAATCGGCAATGGATGTACGGTAACCGACTCTTGGACGAGTTCATTACGGGTTTGAATGATTTCCTCGTAGTGGCTAATGCAAACAAGCAGAGGGGTTTTGTTATATGTCCATGTGCTGACTGTAAGAATCAGAAGGGTCACTCTTCCTCAAGAGTCGTTCACGTGCACCTGCTTGTTTCATGCCAAGCTATAATTGTTGGACCAAGCATGGAGAAAGAGCGGTTAGAATGGAAGAAGATGAAGAAGGGGATGATATCGATGACAACTATCCTGATCATTTCGGTGATACTTTCATGGAGGATGCGGAAGGAGGTGAAGCAGAAGGGGAAGGTGAAGGGGAGGTGAAGAAGAGGCACGTGATGAGCCCGCTGATGATCTTGGTCGGACCATTGCTGATGCACGGAGACGCTGCGAAACTGAAAAGGAGAGGGAGAATTTGGATCGCATGTTAGAGGATCACAAAAAGTCGCTGTACCCAGGATGCGATAATGGTCTGAAAAAGCTGGGCTGCACACTGGATTTGCTGAAATGGAAGGCACAGGAAGGTGTAGCTGACTCAGGATTTGAAAAGTTGTTGAAAATGTTGAAGAATATGTTTCCAAAGAATAACGAGTTGCCCGCCACGTACGAAGCAAAGAAGGTTGTCGCCCTCTAGGTTTAGAGGTTGGAAGATACATGCATGCATTAACGACTGCATCCTCTACCGCGGTGAATACGAGAATTTGAATGAATGCCCGGTATGCACTGCATTGCGTTATAAGATCAGAGGAGATGACCCTGTGAAGATGTTGAGGGCGAGAAACCCAGGAAGAGGGTTCCCGCCAAGGTGATGTGGTATGCTCCTATAATACCACGGTTGAAACATCTGTTCATGAACAAAGAGCATGCCAAGTTGTTGCGATGGCACAAAGAGGACCGTAAGTTGGACGGGGAGTTGAGACACCCCGCTGATGGAACGCAATGGAGAAAGATCGACAGAGAGTTCAAAGATTTTGCAGATGAGGCAAGGAACATAAGATTTGATCCAAGTACAGATGGCATGAATCCTTTTGGCGAGCAGAGCTCCAGCCATAGCACCTGGCCCGTGACTCTATGCATCTACAATCTTCCTCCTTGGTTGTGCATGAAGCGAAAGTTCATTATGATGCCAGTGCTCATCCAAGGTCCGAAGCAACCCGGCAACGACATCGATGTGTACCTAAGGCCATTAGTTGATGAACTTTTACAGTTGTGGGGCAGACCTGGTGTACGTGTGTGGGATGAGCACAAAGAAGAAGAATTTGACCTACGAGCATTGCTTTTCGTAACCATCAATGATTGGCCTGCTCTTAGTAACCTTTCGGGACAAAATAAGGGATACAATGCATGCACGCACTGCTTACATGAGACTGAAAGTATATATTTGGGTAATTGTAAGAAGAACGTGTACCTGGGGCATCGTCGATTTCTTCCTCAACATCATAACTTAAGAAAGAAAGGCAAGCATTTCAACGGCAAGGCAGATCACCGGCCGAAGGAACGTACTGGTGCTGATGTATTTGATATGGTCAAGGATTTGAAAGTCATCTTTGGAAAGGGTCCTGGCGGACAATCAGTTCCGCAGGGAGTTGACGGGCACGCACCCATGTGGAAGAAGAAATCTATATTTTGGGAGCTAGAATATTGGAAAGTCCTAGATGTCCGCTCTGCAATCGACGTGATGCATGTTACGAAGAATATTTGCGTGAACCCTAAGCTTCTTGGGCGTGTATGGGAAGACAAATGATACAAAGGAAGCACGGCGGACAGCAACTTTTGAAAGACCCAGAAGACCGGCATCCGGAACGGTTTCAAGGTCGTGCCAGCTACGCTCTTACCAAAGAAGAGAATGTCATCTTTTTTGAATGCCTGAGCAGTATGAAGGTCCCGTCTGGCTTCTCGTCGAATATAAAGGGAATAATAAATATGGCAGACAAAAAGTTCCAAAACCTGAAGTCTCACGACTGCCACGTGATTATGACGCAATTGCTTCCGATTGCTTTGAGGGGCTCCTACCGGAAAATGTTCGAGTAGCCATTGTGAAGCTATGTGCATTTCTCAATGCAATCTCTCGAAGGTAATCAATCCAGAAGATCTACCACGGTTACAACGATGTGATCCAATGTCTTGTCAGTTTCGAGTTGGTGTTCCCACCATCCTTCTTCAATATTATGACGCACCTCCTGGTTCACCTAGTCGAAGAGATTTCCATTCTCGGTCCGTATTTCTACACAATATTCCCCTTTGAGAGGTTCATGGGAGTATTAAAGAAATATGTTCGTAACCGTGCTAGGCCAGAAGGAAGCATCGCCAAGGGCTATGGAAATGAGGAGGTAATTGAGTTTTGTGTTGACTATGTTCCTGACCTTAAGCCGATTGGTCTTCCTCAATCGCGGCACGAGGGAGACTAAGTGGAAAAGGCACGATCGGAAGGAAATCAACGATATGTATGGACGGCCATTCTATGACTGAAGCACACCACACAGTTCTGCAAAATTCCAGCTTGGTGGCTCCGTACTTCGACGAACACAAGAATATTTTATGCTCAAACAACCCGGGTAAGCCTGAATCCTGGATTACAAAGGCCCACATGGAGACTTTCGGCGGTTGGTTGCGAAAACATTTAATGAATGACAATGATGTTGGAGATCAGCTGTACATGTTGGCCAAGACACCATCTTCGACTATAATGACTTTCCAAGGGTACGAGATAAATGGGAATACATTTTACACGATCGCCCAAGATAAAAAGAGCACCAACCAAAACAATGGTGTCCGCTTTGATGCAGCAACCGAGAATGGGCAAAAGGTCACATATTATGGTTACATAGAGGAGATATGGGAACTTGACTATGGACCCTCCTTTAAGGTCCCTTTGTTCCGGTGCAAATGGTTCAAGCTAACAGGAGGTGGGGTAAAGGTGGACGAGCAATACGGAATGACAATGGTGGATTTCAACAATCTTGGTTACCTTGACGAACCATTCGTCCTAGCCAAAGATGTCGCTCAGGTTTTCTATGTGAAGGACATGAGTAGCAAACCGAGGAAACAGAAAGATAAGAAAACGAGTACATCATGCGATGATCCAAAGCGCCACATTGTTCTTTCAGGGAAAAGAAACATCGTGGGAGTGGAGGACAAGACATGTCAGAAGATTATAATATGTTTGGTGAAATTCCGCTCTTCAAAGTGAACACTGACCCAAGCATTAGGTTAAATGATGATGATGCTCCATGGATATGGCACAATCGTAAGCAAGAGACACAAGGGAAGAAATGATGTGTAATAATTTATTGCACCAAACTTTGTTGAATGGATCATGTGAATTATATTATCTGTGATGTGTTTGGTGTCCATTTTCGAATGATTCGATTGATTCGAGATACCGATGATACATGAAATTTGAACTACAGCCAATGATGTGAAGGACATGCCTAGGCCTAGGAGTACATCTTGGAATGTTGGAGTGATTTAGTCATACTCCTGCCTAGGCCTATAATATGCATACTCGTAGTCTTCGTAGTCGCGTTTGTACTGGTAGTCATCGCCTTCTAAGTTGCCGGCGTCGTCGTTGCTGCCGTCGCTGTCGTCGTCGCTGTCGTCGGGCGCCGCTCGTGGCTCGAACCTCGACTGGTACTGAGGGTAGGGCAGGCGAGGGATATTGCCGGCCGTGATGTAGTCCATGATGCTCTGTAGAGTCCGGCCGCACCACCATAGCTGACGGCCGGCCTCGTGGAAGTTCCCGGGGAGCAGACCGTCCTCCTCATACAGCGAGCGCCCTCTCACGCCGATTGATGAAGAAGGCGTCCCAAGTCTGCTGGTTGTCGGGATGCCAGCGGGGATTCATTCGCTGCTCCGGCGTGAGGTCGAGGTAGTAGTGGTTCGTGATGGCCGCCCGGCGTGAAGTACCCTGAGGGACGGGAGGGACCGGCATGCCTCCGGCGCTTCGGCTCCAGCCGGCGGGGACGCGGTAGCCCGGTGGGCAAGGGTAGTTCGAGGTGCCAAGCTCCTCCAACTGCTGGTAGGTTAGAGTGGGTACGGTGGAAGCCATGATAGAGTGACGAGAGATTGTAGAGATGTGATAATGCTGGCCAAGCCGGGCTACATATATATAGTGAGAAATGGTGGGAAAAATGGGGGCGGGAAGACAGGAGGCGGGAAGAAAGAGGCGGGAAAAAATGGCGAGAAGCGAGAGGCGGCAAGAAAGAGGCGGTAAGAAATGGCGGGAAGCGGGAGGCGGGAAGACAGGGAAGGCGGGAAGAAATGGCGGGAAGAAAGAGAGGCGGGAAGCGGGAAGACAGGAGGCAGGAAGAAATAGCGGGAAGAAAGAGAGGCACGAAGAAATGGCAGGAAGCGGGAGGCGGGAAGACAGGGAAGGCGGGAAGAAAGAGGCAGGAAGCGGGAAGATAGGAGGCGAGAAGAAATGGCGGGAAGAAAGAGAGGCGCGAAGAAATGGCGGGAAGAAAGAGAGGCGGGAAGCGGGAAGACAGGAGGCGGGAAGAAATGGCGGGAAGAAAGAGAGGCGCGAAGAAATGGCGGGAAGCGGGAGGCGGGAAGAAATGAATTAGTTTTATTTTTCTGAATTTTTTGATATATAATTTGTATTTTGATGATTTTGAAATAATTATCTTTATTTTTCTGAATTTTTTGATATATAATTTGTATTTTTATGATTTTGAAATGAATTAGTTTTATTTTTTGAATTTTTTGATATATTATTTGTATATTTATGATTTTGAAATGAATTAGTTTTATTTTTCTAAATTTTTTGATATACTATTTTTATTTTTATGATTTTGAAATGAATTATCTTTATTTTTCTGAATTTTTTGATATAAAATTTGTATTTTTATGATTTTGAAATAAATTAGTTTTATTTTTCTGAATTTTTTGATATATTATTTGTATTTTTATGATTTTGAAATGAATTAGTTTT
The DNA here is from genome assembly GCA_030979885.1 of Lolium multiflorum. NCBI lineage: Eukaryota > Viridiplantae > Streptophyta > Magnoliopsida > Poales > Poaceae > Lolium > Lolium multiflorum. The sequence continues at coordinate 17,202,080 of CM061749.1, forward strand.
ATTTTTTTGATTTTTTTGATATATTATTTGTATTTTTATGATTTTGAAATGAATTATTCTCACAAAATATTTTTAGTCGCGGTTGGTGAGACCAGCCACGACTAAAGGCCTCTCCGCGCGGGAAAGAAGAAGCTCAGCGAAAATGCCTTTAGTCGCGGTTGGCCTCACCAACCGCGACTAAAGGGACTAAAGGTCGAAAATTATAAAAGGCGCGCGCACGCCACGCGGTTCATACTTCTCCTCGATGCCCTCGAAGACGAGCCAATCAGACGCGGCCGTCGGGCTGCCGCCGCCACGCTCGACGCCGCCTCGCGCTCGCCGCGCCCATGCCCGAGGAAGATTCCTCCCGGCGCCAGCTCCGCCCGCCGCGGCGCCGACGAGAAGATGAAATCCGCCGCTGCGCGAACTCTCCGGCGCCCCGGCCCGTACGTGCTACTTCTCTCCGGCGCCGACGGTGCCGCCGCCGGTGTCGCTCTCTCTTCGATCCCCGCGGCCGCGCGCGCGCGGTGCCACCGCTCGGCACAGAGACGAAGCGGCGCCAGAGATGAGGAGAGGAGGGAGAGAGAGAGGGCCTGCGAGAGGACTTTTTTTTTGTTTTTTAGGAGATTTTTTAGGAGAGAGAGAGGACCGATCGGAGAAAAGGGCACCGACCCGCGTATACGGAGGGCGGCGCACAACATAACTAGTTGTGCGCCCCGCCCGCCCTCCGTATAGGCGCGGGTTTTTTTGTTTTTTAGGAGAGAGGATAGATCGGAGAAGGGCACCGACCCGCGTATACGGAGGGCCCCCTCCGTGTCCGTGCGGGGTTTTTTTGTTTTTTAGGAGAGAGAGGAGCGATCGGAGAAGGGCACACGACGCACGTATACGGAGGGGGTTGTGCGCCGCCCCTCGCCGCCCCCATCCGTATACGCGCGGGGTTTTTTTTTGTTTTTAGGAGAGAGAGAGGATCGGAGGGCGGCGGGGCGCGCCCCCTCTATATTACAACTTATATATAAAAATAGTTATATATTTTTATTAATAAACACTCTCGTTCGCTCGCAGCCCTCGGCGCACTCACCCCAGCAGTCGCCGCCCTCTCCGCAGCAGAGCAGGTAATACGTACCCTCCTCGCCGCCCTCGACGGCATTTGATCAGTTCCTTTACCTAATTAGTTCTTACTACATGCATGTCTTCAGGAGTGACATATGGCGGACGATAGAGCTGACCCGATTATGGAAAACTATGACGAGGAAGCTGAGAGACATATAACCGCCATCATAAACGGCGATATTCGTTATGTGCCGGAAGAAGATGAAGAAGAGGATGTCTCTTCTTATCTAAACCTTGACGGTGAAGGTGAAGGTCGACAAGGTGATGATGAAGGAATGGACATTGTTGATGGAGGGCAAACATTGACAAACGACGAATTACAATTAGCAACCATCTCCGGCGAGGTATATATATACATTGAGCCTCTGGTGATACAAATTTACAGATTTGAATAAATATGTATTAATGCGACTCAAATTGAAGGATGCAGATCGTATGGGGATGATGGAATCGGAACTATTTGGTTTGAAGCAGATTGTGCTTGAACTAGTAAAAGAAAGATCGGCAGGGCCGCATGAAGATCGTGCAGTGGATATCGGAAGCCAGCAGCGGAGAAGCAGCGTGGCTTCCACGGAGGCCCCGGCTGGTGCTAATGCACCCTTGCTGGCCCCCGCTGGTGCTAATGCACCGACGATCGATATTACTGCACCGGAGCCTCGCTACCCCGTGGACGATGTACAGGAGATGAAAGAATGTGAGCTGCATTATCCAATGGGGAACATTTCCATGAAGGTAGCGATCGGCTCCGCTTTACCTTGTACACCTGGAGCACTCCACCACAACAACCCCATTGCAGATGGCTATGCTCGTGTCACGGTGGAAGACATATTCCAAGGGTGTGAGGACCTGGAGATTGACTATGCTACACCCGAAGGGGATGTGAGACTTCGAGATGTCAAGCGCCAATTCGTTCTATGGAAAAAGAAGTACATCAAGTTTCCAGGCGCCAAGGCCACCGACCCCGAGGAATCACCCAAGTCCACCACCGGCGGGTACGCCGCCCCCCAACCCACCTCCGGCGGGTAAGCAGCCGCCGCCCCCCAGTCCACCTCCGGTGGGTACGCCGCCACCCAGTCCACCTTCGGCGGCTAAGCAGCCGCCGCCCCCCAATCCACCACCGGCAAAGAAGCAGAAGCAGGCGGTTACGGGGGAGAGCAAGGCAACCCCCTCCTGGACTATTAACCCGGAGCCTTATGTACCTAAGACCACAGGGGTACCAATGCCATCATTGAAGCCTCTCCTCCCGAGACCTTGAGAACTTAGTGTCGAGGAAACCAATGTGGCCGCGGCTGCTCACCATGAGAAATAGAAGGCGGATATCAAGGCAAAAAAAGAGCCTGAGCCCAAGCCGGTATTCACTGAGAAGCAAAAGAAGTGGGCTAAGGATTTTTTGACGACACCGTCCCAAATCCAGCAGAATCTGCCAGACGACTATGGACGTGAATTTCGTAGGCAAGTAGCAATATTGGAAAAAGCCATGGCGGAGAAGAAAGCCTTGGAGGAGAAGGAGAAGAAAGCCTTGGAGGAGAAGAAAGAAGCAAGTAATAAATGCGAAAAATAAGTTTCCCAGCTCGGGGAACAGAAAAAACAATCGACCCCCCAGCTAATAGTGGAAGCCGGTACTTCCCTTACGGTGTCCTTCAGAGCCGATATGGATAAGGTCATGGAACTAATGGACCCCGCTATCCTAGCAGCTGCTACAGCACAGGGAATGACTGTAACGGCGGCCAAAGAAAGAGCGGCCGAGTTCGGTATGACTCTTCGTGCATTGTTAGGCCTTGAGGATGCGCCAGTAAGTGAGGTAGCATTTACATATGTGCGGAATGGGCCTCTCGTCGAGCCTGCGCAGGAATCGAGTCTACCAACACAAATGCGAGGTCTGCTACGCTGGTACAAGAATTTCATAAAAAATAAGGCGCCCGAGGAAGAATATATTTATGCGGAAGTTAGAGAGGAGTGCCACTTCAAAGAGTACTGTGTACAAGTTCATGTGAGTGAATTGTTCCAGTTGTTCAATCTGCGGGAGCTCGACAAATCTATCCTGAGTTGCTACGTTCTGTAAGTGAATTATTTCTATAATTAAATCTCTAAATCATCTCGTTCATTGCCTGCACTATATTGTCCTAACTATATTCTTTTGTACGCTATTATGCAGAATGAAGCTTGGGGAATGCATAAAAAAGAACATCCTTGATGTTGGGTTCATTGACCCACATATCATTAATGGATATGTGTTAGAAAAACACCCCAAAGACGTAGAGAAAGACCTGTACGAGTTTTTTACAAAGCAGGAACTCAAAAGTGAAATTCTATTTCCTTACCATTTTGGGTGAGTGTTTCTGTCTTGTGCACATTCTCTTTTGTTTACTCCATGTTATGTCTAATCGATGAGTACTTATGCATGACTGTGCATGTAACGTGTCCGCAGGTTCCACTGGATTATGCTAATAATTCAGTTTGACACCTCCAAAGTTTTCGTCATGGACTCTCTGAATATGGAACCAAAGCATTGGGCCAGCATAAGATTAATGCTGCAAAGGTAATCATTTTCAATCATTTGCGCACTATATTGGCCTCTTTCGTTCATTTCCTGATATCAAGTAACTAATAACTTCCTTGTTCATTTAATTTCTTTGCCCTGTAGGGTTTGGAAACGGTTCAAAGAAGACATAACCGGTGAATTCAAAGATGAGCTAACATTTAGAAGGTTAGCTAATGTGGATACTCATCCACCGGGGACCAATCTATGTGGATACTATGTTTGTGAGTACATCCGGCAACATACCTCTGAGCGGAGGGCTCAGGATATCAACTTGCGGAGGCATGACTTGCGGAAGAAGCTTAGTCCAGAAGCTCGCTTCCGACCAATTAAAGAGGAATTAGCAGGATTTTTGATGAGGGAAGTCCTCCATCCTAAAGGAGAACACTATTACGAGGACTAGCTAAGAACTTCTGCTGCCATAAATTGTATATGGAAACTTGTTTGAAGTTGTATATGGTCACCCGAGATTGAATATTATATATTCCTCCTGAATTCTTCTTGTTTGAAATTTCAAACTTGTTTGAAATTGTACATTCATATGCATCAACGTGTAACGTGTATATAGTAGCGTAGAATATGTGTACTGAAACTTCTTTGTAATTAAAATGAAACACAAAATAAAATATAAAAGAAATGAAACACAACAAAAAAGAAACCAGATTTAGGGGGTTAAAACCCTAAACCTGTGGAGACCTTTAGTCCCGGTTGGTCTGGCCAACCGCGACTAAAGGTCCTCCGCCCTGATGGACGCCTGCCGCCCACGTGGATGGGCCTTAAGTCGCGGTTCGTAAGCAACCGCGACTAAAGGGGGGGGGGGGGGCTTTAGTCTCGCATATTTAATCCCGGTTACGCAACCGGGATTAAAGCCAGTTACAAACCGGGATTGAAGCCCCTTTTTCTACCAGTGTACCTTATTAACTTTTAAAGTATTTGTATTAATTCCAACCAAAATACCTCCGGATCGACCCTGGGGTGGTAGACAAAACAAACAAAAATCCTTTCCACAAGATAAGTCTCTAAGGAAAGGAACAGTAAAATTTGATCTCCCAGTCTCAAGAAGTGCAATGTAATCTAACCGATGTTCTTTAATAGATTCTTTCACAAAAATGTGTTTGCCCGGATCACCAAAGCCCTCACTATTCCATGTCAAACCACACAAAGAATTCATTGCCATCTACTTGTAAGTTTTATTACGAATTTTGTTACTTCGTCTAACCTTAGTCTTATCATAAGACTTTTTCTTTTTATTACGTCTTGTCTTGTTTGCTACAGGAGAGGCGCAAAGCATATTATCGCCCATTAGGTGTTCATCATCCTCTAGATCCACCACTAAGTCAGAAGCACGTGAGACAATAAGACATGGCACCTTATCCCCACTTTTTTCCGAAACAGACTCATTATTCTTCAGAATAGTTAATGTCCTTTGAAGTTCATTATCTTTAATTATATGTGCTGCACTAATCTGCTATGTAACTGAACTACCCATAGAGACCCCCAAAACAGTAGCATTATGGATGATCTGTGCATCTGAAAAATTAAGTAACGAGTGTGGTTGAGAAATACCTTGCGCAAAGCTCTCATTACGCCTTTGTGCAAGCATCATAGCTTTTTCAAGCTGAGTCGCATCCGCATTAGGTTGTGCGCGAAGTCTTCCACTCGACCTCACACCTTTTGCCTCCTGTGATTTTATCCCGCCAAAAGCAATCACCTCTTCAGTAGAGAAAGTTTTAGATACCGGAGTGGTCATTATACCCGGTGTCATGTTCTTCTTGAAAGCAGCATCTGCTTGTGATAGAGAAATATTTGAACAAGTTGTAGTAGTCACATTATCAAGGAAAAGAGAAGATAAATCCACATTATTACTAACCATGTCATTAACCGACTTTGGCATGGGAGATACAGTAGAATTTGTGTGAAGACACGTACCGTTTCGATTTCACCATGTGAACATACGTGCGTTTTGATGTCTCCATAGGCAGACTGTTAGTGCCATTAGATAATGTAGCTTGTGAGACACTACGGGAAAGCCAGCCTTTGCCGTGCTCCACTTTGCACGGCAAAGAGGCCTATACGCACGGCAACGGCTTTGCCGTGCGTGCCCTCACGGTAAAGCTTGCACGGCAACGCCATCGACGGCAAAGCCACCTTTGCCGTGCGCGTGCAAGGATTGCACGGCAAAGCTCTTTGCCGTGCGCTTCCATCTCTGCCGTGCGCTGCAAACGCTGCCGTGCGGCACTTCTTTGCCGTGCGGCAGGGGGGCTGCCGTGCCCGAAGACTTTGCCGTGCGCTGCTTTTCTTTGCCGTGCGACCGTCGTTGCCGTGCGCCAGCCTTCGCTGCCATGCGCGCCTTTGCCGTGCGGGCTAGCTCTACCGCGCACGGCAAAGCCCCCTACAGGCATGCCCCAGGAGCTCCCAGGTCTACAGGCTGCCGCCACGTGGCTCCTTTGCCGTGCGTGTGCACACGGCAAAGTGACCAAAAGTCCTTTGCCGTGTGCACACGCACGGCAAAGGGCCCTGTTTTTTTCATTTTTTTGCTGTTTTTTGCTTATTCCCTGCATTTCAAATATAGCAATTGACAATAAAGCATATACACATATAATCTTCAACATAACATCACCAAACACTACGGGAACACCACAAATACATGAAACACACATATTCATGCATACAATGCATTACATAGATTCCATAGTCCATCCACACAAGTTACATAGAGTCCATAGTGCAATGTCCAATATTACAATCCATTACAAGCATACAATCCGACAAAGTGCACGAAGACCATGCCATCAACCTTGTCCTCCGCTTCCGCCGGCCTCATCGTCATTTCCTTGTGACATATAATCTATAAGGTTGATGGAATGAACATTTGCATTTGCATTTGCATATTGAACACTTGAACAAGTACAAGTAGCGGGTTGGGCACAAGAGGACTCACCGCGGTTCATGCTCCGGATGATGTTCATGTTGTTCACGGTGATAGGTGTCCCCGGGGTCTGAGTGGGCGGTGGCGGCATCCACGGCATGGAGTAAGGTGGAGGAGCAGGAAGACTCCCCGGTGGAGAAGTCAGAACCGTCTGGCTCATCAGCCAGCTCATCTGTGCCTGCTGCTGCTGCATCATCTGCTGCTGCTGTTGCATCTGCTGCATCATCTGTGTCTGCTGCTGCTGGTACTCCAGAATCTGCTGCTCCATCTGCGCCCTTTGCTCCTGGGCCGCCTGCTCCTTCGCTGCCATCTCCTCCTACGTTGTGTTGCCGCGATGTCATTAACATTTCAATGGAAAGCATGTAAAGGAAATGTAGATACCCGAGGAAGAACATACCCGTAACCGCTCGACAGCTAGATCCGAAGCCCGTGGCCGGGGCTCTACCTCAGGCTGGCCGCTCTTACGACCACGACGGATCTGGCGGAGAGAGGGAACCCTCGCTGGGTCGACGCACCCGTCACCAAACCATAGGCGGCCATGCTTCAAGCCTTCTCCCGCAAGCACCGCGACCTCAGGGTCAAAGTCCTCGGCCTCTGGGTTGGCGTCCTCGCCGTACTTCTGCTTGAACTTGGAGACATACGACGTGCACTGGGTCTCGGATTGCGGGTTAACCCACACGGACCCCGTCTCAGGATCAGGCGTCTTCCTTTGCTTCATCTTCTTTAGCACGGCAAAGACGTTAGGCTTCGCTCCTGTCCTGACTTCCTGCAAAAGAGAACATGTAATTGAGTGAAGTGACACACCCTTGCGGAGTTAACAAATATATAACATGAATTCAAAGAATTAAGGAACCATTAATTTGCTCACCTCCTTCTGCAGGTGAAGAGAGATGGGGATGCTGCCTTGGATATGCGATCCACCTCGCATCTCTGCCCGCTTCTTCTTGCCCTCCTCGTGCTTCTTCAGGTACTGGGGGCATGTCCACCACATGACCATCGCACGAAAGCACCTATCGTCGTTAACGACGTACTGAGAAGGGTTCTACATGCACAAGATAAACCCATTATGGTAAAATAAACTACATGGCGATAAAGAAATCAATAACACATAAATGCAAATACCTGCAAGTACTGCCACGGCTGCATGAGCGTGTCGCGAGCGTCCTCCTTACTCATGTGGACGAAGCGGTCGGCGTGCCAGTCGCGGCCATAAGGCGAGCGATGGCATCTAGTTGGGTAACCTCTGTATTTTCATGTAGGGGTTTCTGCGAAGCAAACAGAGCCTCATAATACTCCTTTGTGTTTTCCTCCGGGTCCTCACTTGTCTCCGCATCCTGAGGTGTCTCCACCTCTACATGAGAGCTTTCAGGCACATTACCATTAGCCAAGTTTTCTAAGCACCTATCAAAACCAGTGTAATATTCCCCCCTAGGTTGAATCTGCCGCACCTCCTTCCTAGCACGTTTCTTTGCCTTTTCTCCATGGTAAGTCCAAATCCTGTAGGACGGTGTGAACCCAAACTTGATCAGGTGCATACTCATAGTTTCCTTGTCCTGTGCCTTTCGGTTAGCGCACTTACTACAAGGGCACCAAACACTTATAGGTCTGCTAGGGATGGCAAACGCCCTATCCACAAACTGCTCGGTCTTTTCTCCCCATTCATCAGTATAGTTCCACTGACTGATTCTGCCATCGTACATCCAGCCACGATTATCCATCCTCTAATCAGCAACAAAACAGACGAACATAGCATTTATATATCAAATACGAAATAAATGCATCATATATTTATTTATTTTACACGTGCATCAACCTGAAACTCTACTAGGTGGGCTCCTAGCAGCCGCCGGATCCGTAGATTGAGTACGTTCTCCCAGCTCTACCCCGATCCGAGACAGAATTTCGGCAGCACTCCCCGCTGCTCTCCCGATACACGTCTCGGCAAAAAGCCGAGAGGGGTGTGCATCCGGAGAACAACGGGGAGGCGCTACCGAAATCCTGTCTCGGATCGGGGTAGAGCAGGGAGAACGTACCCAACTACGCATCCGCCGGCTGTCCCGATAAATGCCGTAAGAGTTACGGTTCATAATATGCGAGACCACTAATGCATATTTATCCGCGTAACCCTTACGGTCGGGAAGAGACGCCTAGGTATCGCGACAGACTTGGTGATCTAGACACAAAAAAAACCTAGGTACAAGAGAGGCAAACGGATTCTCACCCTCGAAGCGTGATCGACTGCCGGTGAAGAAGACCAACGACCCGCCGGCAAAATCCCCTCCAGAAAAACGGTCACTCTCAGCAACGCTCCTCAAACAGCCCGACAATGCCGGCCCCTGTGTCCACCCCGAAGCATCGCCTGCAGATGCGGAAAAATGAATTAGTCATTCAAGTCAACACTAAATTATGCCTCATTCAAGTGTCTTATCTTGATCCATCCAAAGGCATAAGGCAAAGTATTTTAACTTCATGCATGATATGAATAAGATACCGGCTCATGTCAAAATATCACACAAATAGCAGTTTTCATTTAAATTTAACACACAAACAACCCATAGATTTCCAACTATCACACAAATAGCCCATAAATTTCCAAACTTCACAACAATTTATCTACATTCCTCACCTTCAATTTGCTGCAGAGATGGGCAGATGCATGGGCGCTAGGGATCGATGGGCAGCAGGGCGTCGGGTCGGGGAAGCAGGCCGGGTGGAGGACCTCCCGAAATCAGAGGAGGAGGCGGCGGTACTTGGAGGCGGCGGCCGGAGTTGGAGGCAACCGCGAGCAGCAGCAGCAGCACGGGCGGCGGCGGAGGAGGGGCAAGCGGCGTCGGCTAGGGGAGACGCGAGCAGCAGCACGGGCGGTGGCGAGGGAGGGGCAAGCGGCGGCGAGGGAGGGGCAAGCGGCGGCGAGCAGGGGCGCGCGAGCAGGAGCTGGGGGCGTGCGGCAGCAGCAGCTAGGGGAGGGGCCCGCGGCAGTGGTTGTGGTGGCGGCGTGGGCGCGACTCCGGCGGCGCGTGGGTGGGCCAAGCAGCAGCGGGCGGCGGCGTGGAAGGGGGGCACAGGCGCGGGTCGAGCTGGGCGTGTTCTGTGGCTCAGGTGCGTCCCGACCATGCCTTATCCGCGCTCTTTGCCGCGCGGGGTTCTTTGCCGTGCGGCAAAGCGCCTTTGCCGTGCGGGGACTCTTTGCCGTACGCAAGGCTTCCTTTGCCGTGCGGCAGGGTTCTTTGCCGTGCGCCTGCGCACGGCAACGAATTTTTATTTTTATTTTTACCATTTCAGGCACACCTAACCCTAACCAGTAGATCAGGCACACCGTCGATCGTGTGATAATGGCTCTAGCTGCGGGTATATGTGCCAAAGGGTCCCAATCTTGGTTCTCCATGTGTATATGTACTAAACAAACCTAAAAGAATGAAAAGTTACATTGGTGCACCCTAGCGGAGAAATCTAGGGGGTAGACCCGCCGGGGCACACGTTCCGCTGTTTTGGGGGAGGAGGGGGATAACGACCGCCGGAGCACCGGAACCCCACCAAACCTTGCATGTGGACCTATGATATGTGTCAAAGTGTGGTGCAAGGTCTAATGGTGCAAAAGTAGCTCCCCTAAACCCTAAACCCTAAACCGGGAGGCTTCGAGCCCTAAACCCCTCTAAATCCCTAAACCACGACGCCGGAGCTGCAGAACCATGCATCATAAACCCTAACCCTAACCCTAAACCCTAAACCTATACCTAACCATAAATACTTACCCTTTAACCTAAACCCTAGCCCTAGCCCCTAAACCCTAGCCCTAACCCTACACCTAACCCTAACCAGTAGATCAGGCACACCGTCGATCGTGTGATAATGGCTCTAGCTGCGGGTATATGTGCCAAAGGGTCCCAATCTTGGTTCTCCATGTGTATATGTACTAAACAAACCTAAAAGAATGAAAAGTTACATTGGTGCACCCTCGCGCGGAGAAATCTAGGGGGTAGACCCGCCGGGGCACACGTTCCGCTGTTTTGGGGGAGGAGGGGGATAACGACCGCCGGAGCACCGGAACCCCACCAAACCTTGAATGTGGACCTATGATATGTGTCAAAGTGTGATGCAAGGTGTAATGGTGCAAAAGTAGCTCCCCTAAACCCTAACCCTAAACTGGGAGGCTTCGAGCCCTAAACCCCTCTAAATCCCTAAACCACGACGGAGCTGCAGAACCATGCATCATAAACCCTAACCCTAACCCTAAACCCTAAACCTATACCTAACCATAAATACTTACCCTTTAACCTAAACCCTAGCCCTAGCCCCTAAACCCTAGCCCTAACCCTACACCTAACCCTAACCAGTAGATCAGGCACACCGTCGATCGTGTGATAATGGCTCTAGCTGCGGGTATATGTGCCAAAGGGTCCCAATCTTGGTTCTCCATGTGTATATGTACTAAACAAACCTAAAAGAATGAAAAGTTACATTGGTGCACCCTCGCGCGGAGAAATCTAGGGGGTAGACCCGCCGGGGCACACGTTCCGCTGTTTTGTGGGGAGGAGGGTGATAACGACCGCCGGAGCACCGGAACCCCACCAAACCTTGCATGTGGACCTATGATATGTGTCAAAGTGTGATGCAAGGTGTAATGGTGCAAAAGTAGCTCCCCTAAACCCTAAACCCTAAACTGGGAGGCTTCGAGCCCTAAACCCCTCTAAATCCCTAAACCACGACGCCGGAGCTGCAGAACCATGCATCATAAACCCTAACCCTAAACCCTAAACCTATACCTAACCATAAATACTTACCTTTAACCTAAACCCTAGCCCTAGCCCCTAAACCCTAGCCCTAACCCTACACCTAACCAGTAGATCAGGCACACCGTCGATCGTGTGATAATGGCTCTAGCTGCGGGTATATGTGCCAAAGGGTCCCAATCTTGGTTCTCCATGTGTATATGTACTAAACAAACCTAAAAGAATGAAAAGTTACATTGGTGCACCCTCGCGCGGAGAAATCTAGGGGGTAGACCCGCCGGGGCACACTTTCCGCTGTTTGGGGGAGGAGGGGGATAACGACCGCCGGAGCACCGGAACCCCACCAAACCTTGCATGTGGACCTATTCTATGTTTCAAAGTGTGATGCAAGGTGTAATTCACCAAATGGTGCATGGCATGGATCCCCGGTCGACATTCCTCACCTTCGGGCGATAACACTTAACAGATTCCTGGACGTGTACGGTGAAGTGTCCCGCCGCGGGTATATCGGGGGCTAGACTGTGCCAAAGGGTGCCACACATGGTTTTCCATATGTCCATGGACTAAACAAACCTAAACCTACGAAAAGGTATATTGGTGGAACCTCGCGCGGAGAAATCTAGGGGGTAGACCATCCGGGGCCCACAGACAGCCATTTTTAGGGGGGAATGACCCCCGGAGCACCGGAATGCCACCAAAACTTGCAAGTGGACATAAAACCTAACCCTAACAAACCTAAAAGAATGAAAAAGTACATTTTGCACCCTCGCGCGGAGAAATCTACGGGGGTAGACCCGCCGTCCCGCTGTTTTTGGGGGAAGGAGGGGGACGGCCGCCGGAGCACCGGAACCCTGATATATGTGGGGGATGAGCATGGAGACTAATTTTGTATTGCACATAGTGTAATAAATAGTCATCAAAAAGAAAAACTAATTAACAAAATAAATATAAGTAGTAGATGAAATAAAATAGTTAGAAAAACAAATAAAATGTATATTGGCGCACGGCAAAGGGAGCAGCGCACGGCAAAGGACCCTTTGCCGTGCAACTGGTCTGTCTGCACGGCAAAGGGGCGGGACACGGCAGTGCCCAGGCCTTTGCCGTGCATTGTTTCTTTGCCGTGCGGCTTGCAGGGACTTTGCCGTCCTACTATCTTTGCCGTGCGCTGCTCCCAGACTTTGCCGTGAGATACTGCTTTGCCGTGCGCCAAGTCTTTCTTTGCCGTGCTTGGTTTCTTTGCCGTGCGCTGCTCCCATACTTTGTCGTGCGTTTTGACGTTGCCGTGCGGTCTTCTTGCTGCGCACGGCAAAGAAATCTTTGCCGTGCAGCAGCTCACGGCAAAGATAGGCTGCACGGCAGCGCCTGATTTTCCCGTAGTGAGAGTGGTTTGGCCAGCGATGGAGAAACCACGGTCGGCGACGACGTGCCCGGCATGATCGATGTGCCAGGGCTGCATGTGCCATGCACAGCAAGGCTCGGCGCACCAAATGACACCGCGCTGGTACCAATCGACGTACCATACGTGCATGGGCCATGCATAGGCGCAGCGGCCTCCATCGCCCCCGAACCAAGGACCACCAAATCGCGGGCGTCTCGCTGTGCAGAAGATCGGACATCACCCAGCTCATCGAGATTGGTCATGCCCAGGTCTGAGTTGGCCATACGCCCCTCTACCTCTTCCGAATTAGCCGCATCACTAAAAAAAGGATCAAGGCATTTAGGAGGCGATATAACAAAATCATAAACTGGAGATGTAATCACACTATCATACCTAGGTGAAACATCTATAGCCGCAGCAACATTTTCTTGAGAAGAATTAATAGGAAATAAAGCAAGAGAAGTGCCAGCCGTAGGAGCTTGATGCGATGGTTCATAGTCAGTATCCTTGCCACCCTCCTCATTTTTCTTCCTCTTGACTTCTCTGTCAATATCATCTCCAGGATTGTTGCTAGGACCATCATGGTCCATGTCGTCGTCCTTATGCATGTCCTCGGACAAACTATCCTCATGTGTCGTTGGAGCTTTGAAGCCCTCCACTTCAAAACGGAGACGACAAAAATCATTTCGAATCTTCACATCAAGACTAGCAGGAATAAGAGCAGGGTCCAAACAGCTAATGCGATGTCTTAGCACATTATTAGCCCTTGTAAACGGTATATCAATATCCGTAGTCTCACCGAAAATATCACCAAAAGCCCACAAAGCCAGAAATTCATCAAGAGCAAAAGGGGGGAGACCATGAACTCTGACCCACACCTCTTCTACCTTCCAAACAGGTTCAACATCCTTTCTCCAGAAATCAAATGACAAAGTAATTTGTGTTCTCGGCACACAAAATTTGCCAAAATGCTGAGCCTTCACCAAATCACTTCTACTTGGAAAATTAACCTTGAATACATTATCCTCCATCTGCTGAACATCCCATTGATACTGATCATCAGGCATCAAAAACTGTAACTGTGCTATTAGTTCAGGTATGGTCATGATCCCACCCTCAACTGCCACTCTGCCCAACCTTGTATTCTCAACACGAGGCCGAACATCACCAGAAAGAGGTATCTTCCAAAAAGTTAAATCCGCATGACCAACCCCATAGACAGCAATTCTTGGTCTGGGAGCACGCAAAATTGGGCAATCTCGAGTCGCATGATCAGCACTTTGACAACAGTCGCATAAATCTGCTTTACAGTCATTGATACAGTGACCAGTTTTGTGACATCTAAAGCACTCAGGTCCTTTTTTCTTTGCAGCAATAGCCAAGCCTGACTCAGTGCTCTGGTTTTGGGCAACATTATGATTGTGTACAGACCCAGCCCCAATAGCAATGTCACCGTGTGTCGACCCTTGCACAGTAACCCCGGCCGTAGTCACATCAGATGACCGAGGCACATCTGTTTGTCTTGCTACCTGTGTCTGCCTACTCACAGGGGGCACTGTCCGCCCAGGTTCTCGAACAGCCGGCACAACAACATTATGAATAGCCGAATCTGAATTAGAGGTAGCTAGTATCTGTCTAGCAAAAGCTTCTGCCGCCTCTTTGACTAGGTGTTTTTGGGCATCATTTAAACCACTAAGA